>OZ008356.1:12791235-13391235 GCA_963931975.1 Cataclysta lemnata
AAGCAGCGCGCCGCGCTCGGCATGGCGTCCGCCGGTGAGGTGCCACAGCAACACTGACCTTAATATGCCTCCCCCCACTTCCGCTGCTGCGGGCGAGCATCGCGCGCGGCTTCGGACGCAAGCAGCGCGCCGCGCTCGGCATGGCGTCCGCCGGTGAGGTGCCACAGCAACACTGACCTTAATATGCCTCCCCCCACTTCCGCTGCTGCGGGCGAGCATCGCGCGCGGCTTCGGACGCAAGCAGCGCGCCGCGCTCGGCATGGCGTCCGCCGGTGAGGTGCCACAGCAACACTGACCTTAATATGCCTCCCCCCACTTCCGCTGCTGCGGGCGAGCATCGCGCGCGGCTTCGGACGCAAGCAGCGCGCCGCGCTCGGCATGGCGTCCGCCGGTGAGGTGCCACAGCAACACTGACCTTAATATGCCTCCCCCCACTTCCGCTGCTGCGGGCGAGCATCGCGCGCGGCTTCGGACGCAAGCAGCGCGCCGCGCTCGGCATGGCGTCCGCCGGTGAGGTGCCACAGCAACACTGACCTTAATATGCCTCCCCCCACTTCCGCTGCTGCGGGCGAGCATCGCGCGCGGCTTCGGACGCAAGCAGCGCGCCGCGCTCGGCATGGCGTCCGCCGGTGAGGTGCCACAGCAACACTGACCTTAATATGCCTCCCCCCACTTCCGCTGCTGCGGGCGAGCATCGCGCGCGGCTTCGGACGCAAGCAGCGCGCCGCGCTCGGCATGGCGTCCGCCGGTGAGGTGCCACAGCAACACTGACCTTAATATGCCTCCCCCCACTTCCGCTGCTGCGGGCGAGCATCGCGCGCGGCTTCGGACGCAAGCAGCGCGCCGCGCTCGGCATGGCGTCCGCCGGTGAGGTGCCACAGCAACACTGACCTTAATATGCCTCCCCCCACTTCCGCTGCTGCGGGCGAGCATCGCGCGCGGCTTCGGACGCAAGCAGCGCGCCGCGCTCGGCATGGCGTCCGCCGGTGAGGTGCCACAGCAACACTGACCTTAATATGCCTCCCCCCACTTCCGCTGCTGCGGGCGAGCATCGCGCGCGGCTTCGGACGCAAGCAGCGCGCCGCGCTCGGCATGGCGTCCGCCGGTGAGGTGCCACAGCAACACTGACCTTAATATGCCTCCCCCCACTTCCGCTGCTGCGGGCGAGCATCGCGCGCGGCTTCGGACGCAAGCAGCGCGCCGCGCTCGGCATGGCGTCCGCCGGTGAGGTGCCACAGCAACACTGACCTTAATATGCCCCCCCCCCACTTCCGCTGCTGCGGGCGAGCATCGCGCGCGGCTTCGGACGCAAGCAGCGCGCCGCGCTCGGCATGGCGTCCGCCGGTGAGGTGCCACAGCAACACTGACCTTAATATGCCTCCCCCCACTTCCGCTGCTGCGGGCGAGCATCGCGCGCGGCTTCGGACGCAAGCAGCGCGCCGCGCTCGGCATGGCGTCCGCCGGTGAGGTGCCACAGCAACACTGACCTTAATATGCCTCCCCCCACTTCCGCTGCTGCGGGCGAGCATCGCGCGCGGCTTCGGACGCAAGCAGCGCGCCGCGCTCGGCATGGCGTCCGCCGGTGAGGTGCCACAGCAACACTGACCTTAATATGCCTCCCCCCACTTCCGCTGCTGCGGGCGAGCATCGCGCGCGGCTTCGGACGCAAGCAGCGCGCCGCGCTCGGCATGGCGTCCGCCGGTGAGGTGCCACAGCAACACTGACCTTAATATGCCTCCCCCCACTTCCGCTGCTGCGGGCGAGCATCGCGCGCGGCTTCGGACCTAGTAATGTACCTACTGCGACTTCTGTGCCCGATAAATGGCAATAGGCTCGCCACCTATTACATGGGACCTAACATAATTTGATTTGCGTAACGCGGGTGCTAGTTCACCTCTGCCTACCCCTTCGGGGATATAGGCGTGATTTAGAATGTGAAAAAAATGATTTTTTATATGCCTCTCTGGCTTGAAGCCCACGATATCTGCCTATCTAACTCCGCTTCGCCGTCAACTCAAACATACATACACTCACTAACTTTACTTAAGGATATTTTATTGACTTCACTTTATGTATTATCATTCTAAAAATACCGACGATTTCTATGCAATCTATTCAATGTTATCACAGATGACCATATAATGTTTTCTCTGGATATCTGCCTATCCATCACCGCCTTGCCATCAACTCATACATACATAAATCACGACTATTTATCCACGAAGGGGTAAGCGGAGGTGATCAACCAGGTTTCGCCAATTATGTTAGGTCCCATGTGATAGGTGACGATACAAGCTGTTCAAGTAAGACCAGTGATTTAGGTCAACGAAATAATATTACATGCTCGTTTTACTGGAAATTTTATTAATTACTTACACTAATTACATTAAATTATTTAAGAATTACAAAAACATTTTACCGGTTGATTGAAATGGGATTGTGTTTCAAAATACATAACATACAAATCTGGTAAATATGCATATTTACAACAAGCAAACAAAATGAGTATTGCTTCAGAGATTTTTGGTCCGTTGCAAGTTATTGCTTTTAGTTTTGAATGATCCTAAATTATGCAAAGTTTGAGTAGGTAGACTAGATAGGTTTTTCTTGGGGCTTAAATACCGTCTTAAAAATTATTGTCTTCATTTTGGATAACTGTATTACGGGTCAGACTCCATACATTTTGGAACATATCCCTTTTCACGACGGCATTTTGCGAAAGTGACGTTCTACGTCATAGCCCACTTACTATTTGAGGAGAGAATCCGAATACGGTTCTCTGCGTCGCAACACTCGTAAACATTTGAAATATCACTCACTGTACACACCGCACAGTTCATTTAGTTAGTTTGACACAACAACGGCTCCAGTCGTCGGCCGCTCGCTATTTCGCAGTACCTGAAAACGAAACGAACTATTTGACAAGCTGGTGGTTACGAGAAAAATGGGGGCGCTGCTACCAACTGACCCTCTATAGTCCGGCAACTTCGTGCTCGACCTTCCTGCGTGGTAAGAGACGGTGGCGGGGACGGGACACTACAGGGTGAAATCGAAATGAATCGACAAACTTTTATGGGGGTATCTAGTGCTAATAAACATTATATTAGTGAGATTTAAAAACAAATCGAAGTCGACAAAAAAAATATTAAATATTTTCCCTTTCTTTTACTCGAAACTGGTAAATATACAGATTAAAAACCGAAAACAAAAATAAAATAATATAAAATTTATTAAAGAAAAATAATAAATTAAATTCTTAATATTAAATAAAATTAAATAAATCGTTCGTAATTCGCGGGTTGCTAAGCGGACGGGTGAGCGCGGCAAGATAGTAGAACGCTGTAGGTACAATCAGGCGCAAAGTGCGTCGACTGCAACTAATAAATCTAATAATTGTGTTCTTGTAGGTATATTATTACTTAATGTTTCATTACAATTTTAATTGTTATTAAAACGATCATTATAGCGGTTAAAATGTCCTGTAAAATTTTGTCGACCGATTTCAAATTCACCCTGTAGATGGGGGCGGGGAGTTTTCCCTCACATCTTGCATTACCCGCCCCCGCTAACATCAAGTGCCGCGTCCCCGCCACCGTCTCTCACCCCGCATGAAGGTCGCGCACGACCTTGCCGGACTATAGGTTAGCTTATAACGTTAAATATTGGAAACAGTTTTCTTGACACACACGTTCCCAATGTTTAACGTTATTACTTTGACGATTCATGAGTATAATGATACCTTATATCAATAAATCATATTTTTTTAGAGTGCAAGACGTTCATCCAGCACTTGCTGGAACCAAAGGTGGATATTCGCATGAAGATAGACGAGGCGGCGAGGCACCGGTGGCTGCGCCGGCCCGGCATGCGTCTGCGCACCAACCCGCTGCCTGCGTGCGACGCGCAAACAAACAGAGAGGTCTGCCTCCAAAAAGACCACATCCATCCGTAACTACACCATCCATCGCCACCAGATGTTATTGTAGAAGACAATGTGACCAAATACTTGTGAACAGTTGCAAAATGTCAATAAGTTCTTTGCACTACAAGTTGTCATTAATATCGGAACATCCATTTCTTTATTAACATCTTAGCAGATGCTGTCAATCATTTCTATACAAGCAACTCGCGAAAAATATCTGAACACCTATGACGTCAGCTCTATCTACGCAGATGTCAGTCATACATTATGATAGTCCAGTCAAATAGCAAAAATATAATTTGGGATCCTTTCAGAGGACGAAAATTTTGAGATCCATGCGAAAACGCTTACAGGCCATCTTATTAAAATCGCCATAATGTTAACAGCATTAAATCGTGTTCCGATAATTTGTGATAAAATAACCAGCCCTCCAACCCGGTTGAGGGTTCCAGGTGAAGCTCGATTCCATGTTCGGACCAGTACCTATGTTTCCTCATCATTAACACCGGTCAGACGTCATCGAATCATTCCCTTTTATTTCAATCATCTCACCCTTCACACCGGTGTGACAAATGAATGTACAGATTGGTGTTGGAAAGGACTAGGTGTCTAATCCATTGCTGTTTCAGATCTACAAACAGATATCGGAGCTGTGCGACCAGTCAGTGATGGACGTGGTGGCGGAGATCAAAGCGGACCCGTTCAGCGCGACCGCCGGCATTTACAATATCAAGTCGCACCTGCGGCAGATGCAGGCCTCCGGGGATCTGATCTGGGAACACCAGGCCGCATCACCCGCGCCGCTAGACAACATCTCTTCATCCAACCCCGCTCCTACGAACCCACCCAGAGTACAGTCTTGTATTTCCACGAACCAGCCCAGAGCACAGTCTTGTTTAACTACGAACCAGCCCAGAGCAACGTGCTGTACGCCAAAGATTAGACTCGCAACGCCTCCAAGGCCGGAGGCGTTAGAGACGAAATTGAGCTTGCCACTGGCCTCTATTTCCAATCCCGCAAAGACCACTTTCCCTTCCCCTTCTTCCGTGAGCGCGAAGATACAGCAGAAGCCAAACGAGGCTAAGGCCAAGCGTGCGACTGCTCAGAGCCCAAGGTTTTCTAGAACATTCGGCGGGACGGGCGGTTTGAAAACGCCCGTTTACAAGCTCTACGACAGCGGGGACTGCGGGCTGGCCAGGCTGCCCAGCATCGACGAACATTCCAACATTGAACTGAGCGAGGCGATCAGAAGTGTCAGGTTTTGTATCAAGTTTGGGCACAATTTTCATATTTATTTGAACACTAGTGGTCGCTCGCGTTAATGGCGGTTATTATATAGGCTAAAGCCTTCCTCGATAGATGGACTATCCAACACAAATATTTTTTCAATTTGAGTCAGTATTTCCTGAGATAAGCGCGTTCAACCAACCAAACAAACAAACTCTTCAGCTTTATAATTAGTATAGATTATACATACAATTATACATCGGCCGTGTGGTGACGGCAAGGCCGTGTGCGGACGGCAGAGTAGAATACAATTGTCACCACCCCAAATCTCTCCCGTGGGTGTCGTACAAGGCGACTAAGGATAAATCAGTGATAAGGAATGGGCAGCAGCGTTCCTCTTATACCACCTAGCAATGTACTGCGACTTTTGTGCCCGATAAATGGCAATAGGCTCGCCACCTAATACATGGGACCTAACATAATTGGCGAATCGTGGGTGCTAGTTCACCTCTGCCTACCCCTTCGGAGATATAGGCGTGATGTATGTATGTATGTAGATTATACATAAGACCTTGGCTAGTCTAGACAAGCTAGTTGCCAAGTTACTTGACAAAGCTAGTAGTAAGCTCCTTGTCTAGAGCCTTTCGTAAGTTCTACACTGGAACGTATGTCTAATAAGGTCGTCATGTTGTTTTTTTGTATAAGGTACGCCCGATTGGCCACCTGTGTGATAAGATATTGAGAGAGGGCTATGCTCGGTGTTTCCCTGCGTGATCATATCACAATGATGAGATTCGCAGGAAAACTTAGTTCACCGAGAGGTAGAAGAATTGTGGACCTCAAGTGGCATTGGGTGGGGCACATTGCGAGAGGTACTGACAGCCGCTGGGGCGGAAAGGGACAAGCGTTGGTAAACCCGCCACAAGATGGATCGATGATCTGGTTTTGGTCGCGGGAAGCCAACCGATCGGTTTGGGGATCCTTACGGGAAGGCCTATGCCCAACAATAGGGGTCTCGACTGACTGACTGATAATAGTTATTTGTTGTACGTGAGTGCAAAGTTGTTTTTTAACCGCGTGCTCAATTTTGATGACCGAGCTAGCGAAGGATTATAAAATTGAATCACGAGCGTAGCGAGTGATTCAAAAATTAGAATCCTGAGCGATAGCGAGGGAATCAAAAGAGCACAAGGTGAAAAATCTTTGCACCCGAGTGCAACACGTAACTTTTCATCCCCCCCAACGAGGAAATTGCAAAATACAAAAAAAAAATACAATCACATCAGTTTCTGTTTTCACCCAGAAACTTCCACAACACCCTCCCATTAACCCAAACACACTCTCAACACCCACCCAGAAACACCCACAACATTCACACCCATCCACTCAGACACACCCAAAAAACACCCATTCACCCAGAAACACCCACAAAATACCCATTCACCCAGAAAAACCCACAAAACACCCATTCACCCAGAAACACCCATTTACCCAGAAACACCCAAAAAACACCCATTCACCCAGAAACACCCACAAAATACCCATTCACCCAGAAAAACCCACAAAACACTCATTCACCCAGAAACACCCACAAAACACCCATTTACCCAGAAACACCCAAAAAACACCCATTCACCCAGAAACACACACAAAACACTCATTCCCCAGAAACACCCACAAAACACCCATTCACCCAGAAACACCCACAAAACACCCATTCACACAGAAACACCCATAAATACCCATTCACCCAGAAACACCCACAAAACACCGATTAACCCAGAAACACCCAAAAACACTCAATCACCCAGAAACACCCACAAAAACCCATTCACCCAGACACACCAACAAAACACCCATTCACCTAGACACACCCTCAAAACACCCATTCACCCAGACACACCTCCAACAGCCACCCATCCACCCAGTCACACCCGCAACATTCATCCAGACACACCTGTAAGTCCCTAATAAAAATTACCGTCCCTAATGGAGTTCCGAGACGGTCAATCAGCTTGAGTCAAGCACGTTGATTTTCTGTATGTTTTTGTTCCGTTGCTAGCGTAAACAAATCAAACAGACCTAAAAAGCTTTTAAATGCTTGACTCAAGCATCAAGCAAGCGTTGTAGACGATCAAAATGTTTAAAGCAAGATTGACGCCAAGCTGATTGACCGTCACGGAACTCCTAGGTTTTAACAAATTTGTGACGTGAAAAGAAAATGGCGCGCGCAAAGCAAATTACAAAAAAGTACACCAAGAAGGTTCCGAGTCTGAGTTTTTTACAAATTAAAATAGGTTGCATGACAATTTCGGCACCATGGAGGTAGAAATAAATATGTATAATGATGTTTTGAATTCACAAACTCATTGCACACGATGTTCTAAATTCAAATTTACTTTAACCTCTAGAGGATAAAAACGGCTTTTGCACTCAGATATCGAAGAGCAAAAACGCTTTTTCCGAGATGGTGGGATGAAAACGTTTTTTTTATTTCATTCAGGAAGACGATGAGGATGCCATGCGTGAAGAAGGACACTTTGGATGCGGATAGAGCTTTAAGACTGAACAGCTGCCCGAATAGGAGCGGGGAAGCGAAACGGACGGAGTTTTATAGGAGAGCCGGTGATGGCTTACCCAGGTACGAATTTTTATCGTATACGGCTATTCAATAAATACAAAAACTATTCTACATTACAGTATTCCCTGGTTTAACTCTTAACTTTAAGGCCGGAGTTCACCAACACTCAAACAGACGATTATTATTTACCCGTCGGTTTTTGATATTTTATCGTATGGAAGAACTGTCTGAACAGCCGTGTGGTGACGGCAGAGTAGAATACAATTGTCACCACCCCAAATCTCACCCGTAGGTGTCGTACAAGGCGACTAAGGATAAATCAGTGATGAGGATTGGGCAGCAGCGTTCCTCTTATACCACCTATTTATATACCTACTCAGACTTTTGTGCCCGATAAATGGCAATAGGTTTGCCACCTATTACATGGGACCTAACATAACTGGCGAAACGTGGGTGCTAGTTCACCTCTGCCTACTCCTTCGGGGATATAGGCGTGATTTATGTATGTATGTATGTGTAAGAACTATCAAAAAGACAGTTATTTTTTAATCGGTCGATTATTATTAAACCGGTTCTTTTTGACATTTTTGACGTATGGAAGAAATGTCAAAAATAGACGGTTAACTTTTAATCGCTTACTGCCGCACTCAGAGACGTCAAATAACGTTAATGAGTACTTAACGTCAAAAAATGACAATGCAAAACTAGTCGCTATTCTTGCCGAGTCTATGTCTAGATTTGAATGAAAATTTTTGACATTAAATACTCATTAAAGTTATTTGACGTTTCTGAGTGCGGCAGTTATTTTACGTGTTTGTGAACTCGGGCCACTTAATAAGAACAGTTTTTAATGAAATATGAATAACATATTTTTTTTTTCTTTATTTAATTAATACTGCAATTTACTTTTACTAGTTAGATAGCTCGCCCGTCGGCAAAAATGTTGCGAGGGGCAAGCTATGAAATGCATATACTTCTTGCACATGGGCGAATTTGTATGCATATGCTTTTTGCATATGGGCGAATATGTATGCATATACTTCTTGCATGTGGGCGAATATGTATGCATATACTTCTTGCATGTGGGCGAATATGTATGCATATGTTTTTTTGCATGTGGGCAAATATGTATGCATATGCTTCTTGCATGTGGGCGAATATGTATGCATATGTTACTTGCATGTGGGTGAATATGTATGCAGTTGCTTCTTGCATGTGGACGAATATGTATGCATATACTTCTTGCATGTGTACGAATATGCATATACTTCTTGCATATGGGCGAATATGTATGCATATACTTCTTGCATATTATGGGCAAATATGTTTGCCTATGCTTTTGGATATGCGCGAATATGTATGCATATACTTCATGCATATGGGCGAATATATATGTATAATTTACTTGTATTCACAGTTGGCGGGCCAGTGGACCTATGAGCACTCCTCCCGCGCGAATATTGTTGCAGAGTAATGCTACCACCATCAAACGGGCATCGTTAGGGTATGTGTCTACTTTCTTCTTCTCCCTGTCCTGTTCCCAGTCTATCTGGGGTCGGCGCAGCATGATTCCTTTTCCATTCATATCGGTGAAACGTCATCAGGCTATCCACTCTCTTTTGATTCATATCTCCCATCACACCGGAAAGGTGCTAGTTATGAATGAATGTATAGAAAAGACACGGAAAGGACCATGTCGAGAGACCGATGAACGGAGAGAGTGAATAGAATGATAACATTCCAATCCATACTGCTCAAGGTTTTGGCTTATTTATTATTACTTATTGTAAAAATAAAATAATGAAAAAAGAATATTACAAAACATAATATAAAACTGAATTGATTTGTTTCTAGTAACATCGTGAGTCCACATTCGTCGACTAACAGCCACTGCAAGAGCGAGAGAGCAATGCCTGTGAGTGGAATTATTGGTATTTTGAAATAGTACACCCCGAATTCGGAGACTCTACTCAAAGTTTGAGTCCTGCTTAACATTTAAGTATTGTCAAAATTTACTTTTTTTCCATACAAATCACAGGTATTGTCCACTTCACTTTATAAACAGTGCTAAAAATTTGAGTAGAGTTTCTGTATTCAGGGGTAACGTTCCGTAGTTTAACGAAGTTACCCGTCTGTATGAGTGTTCATTGTAATATTAGTAACTATTGAAATATTAATAACAATGTTAGAAAAAATTTAAAGGTTCAGTCCTTAATCCCGTTAAAAATGGCTAGACGGAAATCTCGCGAAAATGGCGCAGTGCGAAATGCTGTTTTGCAAAAGTGACTATATTTTTCACAATAACATTTTTTTAAAATTGTTATTATTTTTTATTAGGCTCATCAACAATGTGCAAACACAGCGTTATATAAAACTACAAAACTACATATTTAAATACAATATACTATAATTTTTCCAACGTTTTCTAGCCACAATTTTCTTTATGTGATTGCATATTTTCTGTGAATGCCGCGGCCGTGGGTGGCCGTCGTGAAAGTTGTAAATGCCCAGGTGATGATGACAATGATGTATTTATTTGCACAGGTGGTGAACTGGTATACGAGCAGGGCGGGTGCCAAGGAGCCTACACACCTACAGCGTCTGCGGCGGTCACTCGCCCTCAAGTGACCAACCTTTTCTACGCGTGATTTGTGTTTTTAAGACCCTTTTATATAAATTGTTTACGTGCCATTACAGGTGTAATTTTAAGTAAATGACAATGTTTATTCTTATTGTGTACCTACGATTACGACGTGTGGACTGAACGGAGTTCCTTTTGGACAGGCGTTTTTGTTTGTAGCACCTATTGGTAAGTTACTGCGTTTTTGATATGTGTATGTACTTATTGGTTATATATTGGATTTGCATGGAAACTAAATAATACGAGTGATATATTATGCCCTGAACGAGAGTATTTTATTGAAATTGGGATAAGTATTAAATATAATTTACCGGTTTTACCATGCTGGCCTGGGAGCGAAAAAATAACGTAGAACCTCAACCACAGAGAGGTTGGCTATCTTACCACCAATTGTTGGAACTGTACCGTACTGCGGAGTGACTGGCTAGGTACAGCGAAATGTCTGGCTAGATATTTCGAAGTGACTGGCTAGGGTACTGCGGAGTGACAGGCTAGGTACTGCGAAGTGACTGGCTAGGTACTGCGGAGTGACTGGCTAGGCACTGCGGAGTGACTGGCTAGGCACTGCGGAGTGACTGGCTAGGTACTGCGGAGTGGGTTGGCTAGGTACTGCGGAGTGGGTTGGCTAGGTACTGCGAAATGTCTGGCCAGGTAATGCGAAGTGACTGGCTAGGTACTGCGAAGTTACTGACTAGATATTTCGAAGTGACTGGCTAGGGTACTACGGAGTGACTGGCTAGGCACTGCGGAGTGACTGGCTAGGTACTGCGGAGTGGGTTGGCTAGGTACTGCGGAGTGGGTTGGCTAGGTACTGCGAAATGTCTGGCCAGGTAATGCGAAGTGACTGGCTAGGTACTGCGAAGTTACTGACTAGATATTTCGAAGTGACTGGCTAGGGTACTGCGGAGTGACTGGCTAGGTACTGCGGAGTGACAAGCTAGGTACGGCTCGGGTATTGCGGAGTGTCTGGCTACTGAAGTGAATGGCTAAGTACAGCGAAGTGACAGGCTAGGGTACTGCCGGTGTTTGGCTAAGTACTAGGTAGAGTAGGTACTGACCGCCGGGTCCCCAGGAGCCGTGGCGGCGGTGTCAGTGGTACGGCATGTGGCCGGGGTTGGCCATGGTGGCCATGCGCACGTACGCGGTGTGCGGCCTCGGCAACGGCGGCGAGTCGCCCGGCACGCTCTCGTTCTTGAACACGGCCACGCACTTCCACTGGTTCATGTATTGCACTGCAACAGGGTATTTCACACGATGTAAGAAATAGTAGATTTATTCTTCTTCTTCTCCTTGCCAGCACATGAGTAGATAAACCGAACAGAGTAAAATCTTCCTAAGAACGCCGTCGCACTATCCCTGACATTGTGCAACTGGTTGTCCGTCATAAACCGGTTTTTTCCAGTCTCGCTGCGTGCGCGACAGCGGCCAGTGGTAACACACTCGTGCCTCGCGTGCTTGTGGTAGTGCAACCGATTCGCGCGGTTATTCTCTGTTCTGTTTATTTCCTCATGTGATTCGGGTGCCCCAAGGTGCTACACCGCCTATGCTTATTGTTTGCCATGAATACGAGGCTTACCCCGGAATACAGAAAAGCTACTCAAATTTTAAGCTCTACTTAAAAAGTTAAGTGGACATTAGCTGTCTGAATTTGTATGGAAAGTTTTTGACAATACTTAAATGTTAAGCAGGACTATGGGTAGCGTTTCTGCATTCGGGGGTTACTGCCGCACTCAGAGACGGCAGTTAACTTCAATGGGTACTAAATATAAAAAAAAAAAACAAAACTAGACCAATAAACCCGTTAAGAATAGCGACTAGATTTGAATTGTCATTTTTTGACATCTCGTCAATTGACGTCTCCGAGTGCGGCAGTTGGGCGCTGTCACCACGAGCGCGAGAATCGCGACCAGTACGCGCTTCTATCGTCGCGTAATCTTCACGAACGAGCGATTATTCCGCCAGCGTATCGTGACGAAATCGCAGCGTGTCCGCGGCGACTCGTAACGACTCGTAGCGGCGATACCACTCGTCGCATCGTCGCGATAACAACGCCGCGTGGAGACGCGCTCATAGAGAGTATATAGAAACACGTGGCCCGACGGTAATATCGGCGCGATGTCACTTACTCTTCCAAAGCCTGACGCAGCAGTCGTCCCCGGAGGAGGCGAGCAGCGTGCCGGTCACGTTCCAGGAGACGCGCTCATAGAGAGTATATAGAAACACGTGGCCCGACGGTAATATCGGCGCGATGTCACTTACTCTTCCAAAGCCTGACGCAGCAGTCGTCCCCGGAGGAGGCGAGCAGCGTGCCGGTCCCGTTCCAGGAGACGCGCTCATAGAGAGTATATAGAAACACGTGGCCCGACGATAATATCGGCGCGATGTCACTTACTCTTCCAAAGCCTGACGCAGCAGTCGTCCCCGGAGGAGGCGAGCAGCGTGCCGGTCCCGTTCCAGGAGACGCGCTCATAGAGAGTATATAGAAACACGTGGCCCGACGATAATATCGGCGCGATGTCACTTACTCTTCCAAAGCCTGACGCAGCAGTCGTCCCCGGAGGAGGCGAGCAGCGTGCCGGTCCCGTTCCAGGAGACGCGCTCATAGAGAGTATATAGAAACACGTGGCCCGACGATAATATCGGCGCGATGTCACTTACTCTTCCAAAGCCTGACGCAGCAGTCGTCCCCGGAGGAGGCGAGCAGCGTGCCGGTCACGTTCCAGGAGACGCGCTCATAGAGAGTATATAGAAACACGTGGCCCGACGATAATATCGGCGCGATGTCACTTACTCTTCCAAAGCCTGACGCAGCAGTCGTCCCCGGAGGAGGCGAGCAGCGTGCCGGTCACGTTCCAGGAGACGCGCTCATAGAGAGTATATAGAAACACGTGGCCCGACGATAATATCGGCGCGATGTCACTTACTCTTCCAAAGCCTGACGCAGCAGTCGTCCCCGGAGGAGGCGAGCAGCGTGCCGGTCACGTTCCAGGAGACGCGCTCATAGAGAGTATATAGAAACACGTGGCCCGACGATAATATCGGCGCGATGTCACTTACTCTTCCAAAGCCTGACGCAGCAGTCGTCCCCGGAGGAGGCGAGCAGCGTGCCGGTCACGTTCCAGGAGACGCGCCACACGCACGAGTAGTGCTCCTCGAAGGCGGCCAGGACTTCGGTCTTGAACCGGCCACCGCCGTTGTTGCCCGGGCTGTTCCAATCCCTGGACACGGAACGGTTTCCACAATCATCATCTCGTGCCACAATCTATTCGAATGCATAGGATACTAATGTATGGAACTGACGTAGGTCATCATCATCATCATCACCAACCCTTTTATGTCCTCACTGCTGGGGCACGGGCCTTCCCTATGGATGGAAGGATATAGGGAGATTGGGCCATAACCCACCACGCTGGCCCAGTGCGGGTTGGTGGGTATTAACGACTGCAGATGCAGCCGGGACCACCAGCTTAACGTGCCTTCCGAAATTTTTGGTCATCCATCCAATGACCGGCCTAGCGAATATTGCTTTGTTTACGCAATCGCAGGCCAAGCGCGCTATGCCACCGCGCTAGCGAGCTCCTCATACGTACTGACTGTAGTACTACTACTGACGTAGGTATTACAGAGAAAACTATCTCGCGACCGTCGTCGTGTCAAATGTCAGAGAGGCTGTCAAAAATTGACCTTTGTATTCTTTTTTTTTTTTTTTTTGAATGGACCTAGGCTGTTGGCCGAGAGGCCTTTACAGCATCTACCGGGTTTTTTGGGGAAGGCGAAGACCTTGAACTAAAGCCAAACGTGTCCTCAAGCCTTGCAGTCGAGCACTCCCTGTGCGGAGAGCCTCGCAGGGCGCCCGAGTCGGAGCTTGATGCGTTCGAATAGATTTGCCACTTGGCTAGGCCCCCTGTCCCCCTGACTGGTGAATTCTCATACTCTCTCCACTCAAAGGGCTAGGGAACACCGGAGTGGTTAGTGGCGTATTCCCGACTGTAGATAGTTAATTTCATTTCATTTCACACGTCAGTCGCCTAGCTAGCGGCTGGTATGGTGCATAAATGCATTCCACTCCGGTAAAAAAAAAAAAAAAAACGGCCCCCTACCCCCCCAAGCCAATAGTGGCTTTTTTATTCGAACGCATAGAATACAAAAATATGAAACCGACGTATTGTTTTCTCTGTAATACGTCAGTTCCATACACTTTTTTTGAATAGATTAGCCACTTGGCTAAGGGCCACTGTCTCTTTCATTCAATACTATTACTTGCTTGACTTGTCTTATCATTCACTCCAATGTCACGATGACACAATCACTCTCATACAAACTATCTCTTGTGCGGCTCTCCTCTACAACCTACCTTTTCGTTACCTTTCTGAACAACAAAAAAATACATACATAGGTACATAAATCACGACTATATCCCCGAAGGGGTAGGCAGAGGTGAATTAGCACCTGCGTTTCGCCAATTAGTATATTAGGTCACATGTAATAAGTGGGGAGCCTATTGGCATTTATCGGGCACAAAAGTCGCAGTAGTCGCTAGGCTTATAAGCGGAACGCTGCATGCTGCCCATTCCTCATACTGTTTTATCGTTAGTCGCCTTGTACGACACCCACGGGAGAAATTGGGGTGGGGGGGTGACAATTGTATTCTTCTCTGCCGTCACCACACGGCTAACGGCTCTGTTACATGTTCTCTCATGCCGCAGGGGGGCCGCGCACGAGGTTGTCGGACTATAGCTAGCTTCTTGAAGATGGCCTGACTGCACCTATTACGGCTTTATTTGCTGTGTTACTATTGCATGACTTATGGATCTATGTTCATATTTATATGTGGTAGCTTATCAATAGCTTTAAGTGTTCACGATTGCCTATTATTATTTAAGTTTGTAAGCTGTTAGCTATCCTCAAAACATGTAAATAAATAATGTTGAAACAAAATGAAAGTAATAATGAACCAAAAAAGAATAATAAATAATAAACAAGAATTAGTACAAAGATTTTGGTGGTTAGAAAAAGAATTTCGAAAAATTATGGTCTTCCCGGATCAAGACCATAATTTTTCGAAGTTCTATTTCTAACCACCAAAATGTTTGTACTAATTTTTCTAACATTTATATAATGTTGAGGTTAAAATCGAATGATAAACAAGAACAGTGACACTGACGCGAGCGGCTCGATCTTCATCTCGATATTCGAAGCTCGATCAGGTGGAACGAGCGGCCCAGGTCCGGCGCGAACCCGAGATCGTTGCCGGTCCCGCATAAAGACCGACTTTTCTAACCACCAAATTATTTGTACAAACAAGAATAATAAAAAGAACAGTAATGTCCACTTAACTTTTTAAGCAGTGCTCAAAATTTGAGTAGCACTTCTGTATTCAGGGGTAAGTTGGCATGGGTAGTGTTCAGGGTGTGCGTTATTACTGTTACATGTTATACAATGTACAAAAAAAAAAAGGAGAGTGTTTGACGCGTTTCGTGGCGTCAGTCAGATTTATTTTCACTAATTCGAAAATTGTTACAGAGTGGATTTTGTGCAGTGAAAGTGGTGTTATTTTGATGCACAAGCATCCGTGTTGATGTGCAATTATGCAGAATCATCGAAAATAAGTCTCATGATGTGTTTGATGTTGTGGTGAAGATCACTATAAAAAGTGGTTTTATCCATTTCATCAAGCACCATCATTAACTCTGTTACCATTCAATTCGCGCCAAGCACTCCCTAGATGCGTTAAAATATGTGGCACCCATATTTTAACGTAAAATTCATTTCATTCATACTTTTCATCCGTTCATTATTTCATAAGATTACAGATAAAATATACACTAAAGACTTGGCTGAATGGGCTAGACCCTTTGCCTTCCCTAAAATATAGGGAGAATTAAAAAACAAAAAAAAAACCAGCGATACTAACGCAAGCGGCTCGATCTTGATGATGCGCACGTCCTTGGTGGCGACCGCGAGCAGGTGGAACGAGCGGCCCAGGTTCGGCGCGAACGCGAGGTCGTTGACCGGCTCCTGCGCGCACGCGAGGCAGTCGGTGCGCGTCCAGCGGCGAGAGCCCTCGCTGTACCTGCGCACGTGCACAAAGTCGGTACCATCTGCTTCTAGTACATCTGGGGTCGGCGCAGTATGTTTCCTCTTCCATTCATATCGGTCGGACGTCATCGAGCCATCCGCTCCCTTTTGATTCATACCACCCACCCATCACACCGGAAAGGTGCTAGCGATGAATGAATGTATAGAAAAGAGACGGAACGGACCATGTCGAGAGACCGATGAACGGAGAGAGTGATTGGAATGACCTGCACACATACATAGCATACATAAATCACGCCCACCCTCTTTTTTTGACGGAGAGGAATGCGTTTCCTTAGGTACCGTACAGCCTCCGTAGCACGGGACGTGGACACATCTCCTACGGGGGAAAGAAAATCTGTCCTCTCGCTCTAACTCCCAGTAAATCCCGCGACAAAATACTGTCAAATGGTGGAGAGAGACTTGTCCACATCCTCGTGCTAGGCCCGCCGCTCGGCATAAAAGAGTCGGCGATACGCGGTCACAGATAGAACTAATTGTTATTTTTTATCATCATCATCATCACCCCTTTATTGTCCCCAATACTGGCTTCCCTATGGACGGAAGTAACCTAAGAAGTGTTTCGCCATCTTACACTCAAATATGTGAGACATCAAAGAAAATCAATCAACACTCAAATATGTCGGTTAAAAATATTAAAAGTCGTTCAGATATACACAAACCACGTCTTTCGCCCCTATGAGGTTGCTTTTCCTCCAATAGAATCACTCCATTTTCAAATACAGTAATTCTATTGGTTCTGCTCAAACACATACACGCAACGCATCCTCACACAGCTCTGGTGGAAAAGAACCCTAAGGACGAGAAAAGACGCAGAGAAAAACAACACCCGCGTTTTGCAATCTTACATGCAAATACCTCAGTTCATAATCTCTAAAGCCATCCAATATTAAAATACAGCATGTCATCTTTAAATCTATCTACTGACAATATTCACGACAATATTAGTTGAATAATTATGAAACTTACTCATATATAAACACTTTTCCATTAGATGCTGTGCTCTTGTCCGTTTGTACACTTGCGATGGCATTTGTAGTATTTGGTTCGTCACTGCCCACTGCTAACATTGGTGGATTTACTCTGAAAAATATAATGCAAAACTTAAATTATGAGTTACTTATGTATTGAGTTTTTTATGTATTGTATTCTCAAAGTAAGTCTCTTCATCATTCCACTGATCTTTCCCATTGGCATGGTATCTCCAATATCCAGTATCACTCCCGGAAGCCTTAAGAAGACCGAAAATGCTGCTAACTTTTTGGGATGATCTGGGATGGTTGGAATATGAAAGACGAAAGTAAACAAGCACAATGGACCAATCAGGAGGATAAGTGCAGAAAGACAGTACCAAACCTACAAATATCTATGTAAAGTTTCAAAAGTCATTAGGGTTGATTCTGACAATGGTTCTCTAAACCTAAGATTAATTTGACAACAGTGTATCTCTTTCATTCTCAATACAGAATGAGAGGAGAGACTGATACTAAATTTAGTTTTAAGTACAGAAATTGACATGGAATCACTGAGCTCACTTGGACAACGAAGGGTTCCACGAGAGGCAGCTGATGGACACTTTTGTTGGTATCTCATGCTGCAAAGTCCATTGCGCCAAATTCATTACATCTGGTGCTTCATAGATTCTGGAAATAATAGCAATAATATAGTGTGGCATGTTGGAGAACAGTCCAGTAGGGTATTTGGAGTAACATTGTTTATACTGGGTGTAACAGAGAGGTTTAGTCATATTTAAAGGGGTTATTGAGGCCATCAAACTGAACATCTTTTGCTACGGGACCAAAATTGAAATCTCAGAAAAAAAATCACTTCCCCATACGAAACCGAGACCCAGCTTACATAAGTTTGTTTGGGGAAGTGATTTTTTTTCCTGAGATTTCGATTTTGGTTCCGTAGCAAAGTTGTTCAGTTTGATGGCCTGCATAACCCCTTTAAATATGACAACACCTCTATGTTACACCTTAGTTATAAGGGCATCTTCTAGAGTCTAGGGTCTGTAGAGATAACAATTAATAAAGAAGTGGTGGTAACATTTAGCAATGAATGATGGGTTTCAATATTCTATCCACTGGTACAAGTAAACTTACTGAATTTACACTTTCTAGTTTGTAAGTGACTAAACAGTGGTAGGATTATCATGATCTGTCTGTAGTAGATATTAGAGAGTATCTATATTATTTTATTAAATTTGATAGCAGGAGAACAGAGAAGATAAATAAAATATTACTACATTTACCTTATAATGCCATCAGCCGAACAAGTGACTAGCAAAAGACCCAAATGCTTAGGTCCAAACTTAACATCTGTGACTGAAGTCCTAGAGTCTACTAAATTGGAACGCTTTACCCAAGTGCGCAAGCCCTTTTCGGAGCCAGATGAGTTCATGTCCCCTGGAAGTAAAGAGTTGACTTTTAAATAATCATAGAATATTGCCATAGTGATTTATTTGTCTCTCAACATAGATCTGTGCAGACCATAGATAAACTGGACACTGGACAGGAAGATGATGATATATATTTGATTTTTATTTGAACATATTACAAAGAAATAAAGTCAAAATAAAAAGTTGAAATAAGATTTTATTTTTTTCGTTCCTTTAAATTACATTTGCTTCATTTTAGACCCATTTTTTGTCATAGAATAAGTAAAGGGGATAACTTCTTACCAACTTCTTCCCAAACAGCTGCAGTGCGATCAAAGGAGCATGTCGCAATAACTTGACCAAACTCTGGGTGTGCCCATGTGACTTTCCATATTGAACCATGATGCGCTTTCCAACTCCCTGTTATCTTCCAGTTTCCTTGACTATCTGAATCCCAGATCTGTAAATAGCATTTGAATTTTTTAAGTTATGTGATAATCATCTATAAAAACAAGAAATAATGTTTTAATGTATTAATAATGTTTATGTGCTGGGTGAGGACACATTATTTGTTAAGGTTCTTAATTATAATAATCAATATTTCTTATACTCACATACACCTATCATCTAGCTTAAAATAAATAGCACAAGCACTTGTGTTATGGATACTATAAGCAATTTTTTAAAATTGAAAATAATCCTAATGAAATAATATATTGATTTGGATCTTTTGGACAGCCAGCCATCTCATTCGACCAAGCCAGTCGTCACGTTGATTATTTATACTAATATAATATGATCATGGCACAAAAATTACTAGTTTGTTTGATAAATTTGAAAAGATAACCTACTTTTACATACTGATCGCTGGAGCAAGTAGCCATTCTTTCGCCATAAAAGTCGTATGCCACATCATGGATGAGATCTTTGTGGTCTGCTAAAATTGTTTGCGTCTCAAATAAATTAGTTACACTCTGATCTCCCATTTTTACAAGAAAACCGCTAAAAAACAACCAAACCAAACCAGCCTGCTGATAAATAGAAATTATTTTGACAGTGACAGCTGACAGTTGCTGTCTTAATTCACCCTTTTTTTTGTTTAGTTTTAAATTCTCCCTATATTTTAGGGAAGGCAAAGGGTCTAGCCCATACAGCCAAGTCTTTAGTGTATATTTTATCTGTAGTCTTATGAAATAATGAGTGGGTGAAAAGTATGAATGAAATGAATTTTACGTTAAAATATGGGTGCCACATATTTTAACGCATCTAGGGAGTGCTTGGCGCGAATTGAATGGTAACAGAGCTAATGATGGTGCTTGATGAAATGGATAAAACCACTTTTTATAACGATCTTCACCACAACATCAAACACATCATGAGACTTATTTTCGATGATTCTGCATAATTGCACATCAACACGGATGCTTGTGCATCAAAATAACACCAGTTTCACTGCACAAAATCCACTCTGTAACAATTTTTGAATTAGCGAAAATAAATCTGACTGACACCACGAAACGCGCCAAACACTCTCTTTTTTTTATTTTTTATAATAGGTTTAACGTTCTTGGATACAAGTCCTTTTGGAACTTTCTTCAATACATTTTCGTTTACTTATTTTGAATGAATGATAAAATGAATGAATGAAATTAATGCATGAAATGAATGAATGAATTTAATGGATGAAATGAATTTTACATTAAAATATGGGTGAAACACATTTTAACGCAACTAGGGAGTGCTTGGCGCGAGTCGAAAGGTAACAGAGTTCATGACGGTGACCGATTAAGTGGTGAAAACCACTATAAAATTCTCAACGTCAAACACGGCACAACACTTTTATTTCAATGATTCTTCATAATTGAACATCAACACGGATCCTTATGCATCAAAATAACACCACTTTTACTACACTAAGTCCACTCCGAAACAATTTTTGAATGATTGAAATAAAAATTTGACTGACGCCATTGAAAGCCCGCCAAGCACTCTCTTAATTCTCCCTATTTTAGGAAAGCCAAAGGGATCTAGCCCATACAGTCATATTTTTAGTTTTACTTTTCTTTGGGTGTGTGGCTACATTTTAATGCATCTAGGGAGTACTTGCAGCGACTGAATACTAATAACTTACCATTAGCTATTTATATTGCTTAACGTAACCAATACACTGCGATGGGTAATCGGCACCAGTCAGCGTTTCTCTTATACTGCCTAACAATGTACCTACTGCGATTTACCGGCCCTTTAGAAGGCAATGGGCTCGCCCCTATTACATGGGATATAAAATAAACTTCTTCTTCATGCTCTTATCCTACTCTAAGTAGGGTCGGCACAACATGTCCTCTTCTTCCACTCTCCTTGACGTGAACCCAGCATGACTCCTTTCTTTCTCATATATCATCTTGGACACAATCCATCCATCGCATCGCATCGCCAGGAAGACCGAAGTTACTCAAGGGATCTAAAATAAATGTGGGTGTTAATTCACCTCTGTCTACCTCTTGGGGGATAAAGAGCCATGATGCATGTATCTGTGCATGTATTAACTTAAAGAAAATTAGTGAAATTATCAATCTAACGCACCGATTACAATTTGAAGTTTTGCAGCCATTGTTTCATAAAAATGCCGTTACCACTGAATTAATTAGTCAGTCCATATTGTTAGTAGCGGACTTGATTGTGTTCTTGCGTGACGGCGATACTTCACGCCAGATAACATTTCCATTAATCGGCTTATATCTGGGATGTCGCAGGTGTGACTACACATGGGGGCGCCCGGGTGGCGAATAATTTTTCGCAGCGCCGTGTGGTGACGGCAGAGCAGTCACTATACACAAGTGGCAAACTATTAATGTATGAAACTGCCATATTACAGACAAAACAATATGGCGAGCCTTGTGTCAAATGGAAGAGAAGTTATTATTTTTATTTCAACATTATAAAGAAATTATAAAAAAATTATAACAAAAAAGAATGTGGTTAGAAAAAGTTCAAATTATTATTGTTTTGATGCTTGATTTTGTAAAAGGCGACTAAGGGTAAAGACAAGAGTGAGTAATGAGTAGCAGCAGCGTTCCTCGCCATCTAGCAATATACTGCAAGTTACGAGCCCGATAGCTAGCAATTGGCTCGCCATCTGGGACATGAGACCTAATGTAATTTGCGAAACGTGGTTACTTCTTCTCTAGTTTTGTTGCACAGTCTAGCATTGCTTTTACTTGTTTTTCACTGGTTAACTGTTACAGAATGCTGTACAGCGTAAGTTCGCCCATTGTATATTTTATGCTGCCATAAACATAAAATAAACTAATACACCTCTTTGATAAATCGGCGTGATTTATTCAGAACACTGAACAAGTAGCAACTATACTCCAGCCACTTAAGCGAGAGACAAAATGTAAACAATCTTTTAATATAAATACAAAAACAAAAATGTGAAACACCTATTTAATCAAAGTCGGTTTGATTTTGGATGATTCAAAATATTATGTTCGAAAATTCGGAACTTGTTTGCCGTACACCTTGTCTGTGTGTCCCGGCTTAACGAGTTAGCAAAAAATGTTGATTAAAAATGTTGTCGCGACCGGCAGTAATGACACGCGACTTTTGGTTGAATACCAAATTATTTCAGCACACACATTAAGCGGGAACTTGTGCGAATGAATAATTTAAATATACATATTTAACATTATACACAAAGTTATACCAACAACATCATCAGCCCTCACTGCTGGGACACAGGCCTTCCTATGGATAAAAGAATATAGAGAGAAGACACTAGTCTGGCAAACAATAAATACTACGTCTCTATAAAAACAAAAATAATAATATTAGTTTTTGACAATTACCTACTACTACTCATACTGGTGTTTTTCCTCAGTAACACAGTTTCATACATTTTTACTCTATTCGAAGTAATTCGAACGAATACAATACAAATACACACACACATAAATCGCGCCTATATCCCCGAAGGGGTAGGCAGAGGTGAATTAACACCGACTTTTCGCCAATTATATTCGGTCCCATGTAACAGGTGGCCAGCCTATTGCCATATATCGGGCACATAAATCGCAGTTCAATAGTTATTTGTTGTACGTGAGTGCAAAGTTGTTTTTTAACCGCGTGCTCAATTTTGATGACCGAGCTAGCGAAGGATTCAAAAATTAGAATCCTGAGCGATAGCGAGGGAATCAAAAGAGCACAAGGTGAAAAATCTTTGCACTCGAGTGCAACACGTAACTTTTCATCCCCCCCAACGAGGAAATTGCAAAATACAAAAAAAAAATACAATCACAACAGTTACTGTTTTCACCCAGAAACTTCCACAACACCCTCCCATTAACCCAAACACACTCTCAACACCCACCCAGAAACACCCACAACATTCACACCCGCAATACACACCCATCCACTCAGACACACCCAAAAAACACCCATTCACCCAGAAACACCCACAAAACACCCATTCACCCAGAAAACCCCACAAAACACCCATTCACCCAGAAACACCCATAAAACACCCATTTACCCAGAAACACCCAAAAAACACCAATTCACCCAGAAACACACACAAAACACCCATTCACCCAGAAACACCCACAAAACACCCATTCACCGAGAAACACCCACAAAACACCGATTAACCCAGAAACACCCAAAAAACACCCATTCACCCAGAAACACCTACAAAATACCCAATCACACCCAAAAAACACTCAATCACCCAGAAACACCCACAATTCTCACCCATCCATTCAGACACACCCACAAAAACCCATTCACCCAGACACACCCACAAAACACCCATTCACCTAGATACACCCTAAAAACACCCATTCACCCAGACACACCTCCAACAGCCACCCATCCACCCAGCTACACCCGCAACATTCATCCAGACACATCTGTAAGTACCTAATAAAAATTACTCCGAGACGGTCAATCAGCTTGAGTCAAGCACGTTGTTTTTCTGTATGTTTTTGTTCCGTTGCTAGCGTAAACAAATCAAACAGACCTAAAAAGCTTTTAAATGCTTGACTCAAGCATAAAGCAAGCGTTGTAGACGATCAAAATGTTTAAAGCAAGATTGACGCCAAGCTGATTGACCGTCACGGAACTCCTAGGTTTTAACAAATTTATGACGTGAAAAGAAAATGGCGCGCGCAAAGCAAATTACAAAAAAAGTACACCAAGAAGGTTCCGAGTCTGAGTTTTTAACAAATTAAAATAGGTTGCATGACAATTTCGGCACCGTGGAGGTAGAAATAAATAGGTATAATGATGTTTTGAATTCACAAACTCATTGCACACGATGTTCTAAATTCAAATTTACTTTAACCTCTAGAGGATAAAAACGGCTTTTGCACTCAGATATCGAAGAGCAAAAACGCCTTTTCCGAGATGGTGGGATGAAAATTTATATTGCTAGGTGGTATGAGAGAAATGCTGCTGCCCATTACTCATTGCTGTCTTTACCCTTAGTCGCCTTGTACGACACCCACGGGAGAGATGGGGGTGGTGACAGTTGTATTCTGCTCTGCCGTCACCACACGGCCATGAATACAGAATACAAATAATTCTCATTATTTTGAAAACTACTGTTACATTTGACACGACGGTCGCCATTTCATTAAATTTTCATTGAATTTATATTATATATTATATATGTAACTAAGGGAGGAAAATACCCGACTGAGTTTCTTCCCCGTTCTTCTCAGAACAGGGCCTCCAGGTAGCTTACGAACGGATGGCGTAGATTTTTCGCTAGGTATTGAAAACTTGTGTGTCCGTATAGGTAGGTTGGGGGTTGGGGGGTTGATTGGTAGTGCGCGGCATGTTTCGGTTTATGTGATTGGCGAGTTGTGGGATTTGTTTGGTGCATAATTTACAATGTACCTGCAATGTCATAACTCGTTGACAATGGTGGGTTTCTCTACAGCCTACTTGCGTGCCGTTCTGCTAGCGGAGCGTTGGGCCCTGATGCGTTAAGTATCATCTTGGTATTGAACGCGGCAGGGTCGGCGCTTCGTTACGGATCGGGGCGTGGGCGGGTTTGGGAGACCTATCATTACAGACTGAGGCATGCTGCGCACTCCCCTATTTTTTTCTTGGACACACGGGTTTTCGGTATCTAGCGTCTTGACGATTCATAAGTGTATTGTAATCATACCAGATATGAATAAATGAATTTTTCACTTCTCATGCTCTGAAAGTGCTCATTTGTGCAGGATATAGGCTGCACAAAATCAAATTTTGTGCTCTAGAGCATTAACGTATCTACTCATAAATGTGTCTATATTAAGGCAAAGAAAATGAGCCATGCAGCCAAACACAATTAGAAATTCAGAGATAGAATTTGTTATATTTTAATATTTACTTAAATTTATTTGCCTAATGTGTTTTTTAAGATATAAAAGATATTAAAATTTTAATTCAAGTAGGTACGGTAGGTTATTAAATTAATTTACGAAAATTATTATTTAAAAATTAATTTAATACTTGGCTGTATAGGTCTGCAGCCCAAACCTAATATCACTGGGAAAAACTTTTCCTTCGGTATCCAAAACTGTACTAATTTTAGTATGAATTTTAAGAAATATTATGATAAACTACTGTTTTATTTCCTCGCAATTGAAGTGAAAAGCAGAGTTTCTACCTCGTCCACAAAACCATTTTTATCCTCGACATTACTATCAGCCCTCGCCTTCGGCTCGGGCTGCTAAAAGTCTCGGACAAAAATGATTCGTTTTGTGCACTTGATGGAAAATCTACTATTGACTTTGACATGTTGTTTTTTCTGTTACGTCAGTTTACAGTTTCATTCATTTTTAACTGTTCTAATAGATTGGCCAGTTGTGTAGGCCCCTGGTCATCCCACACATCCATCTTAACATTCCCATTTCCGCTCAAATGTTCCGTATTAAACTAAACAAAAAAAAAAAAATTAACCGTGCCCAAACGTAGCTGAGGGAAATTTAGCTGGGAGATCTTCCTTTTCCGCTGAGTTAGTAGCGAAATTTGTTCAGCAAAACTTTGCCGGGTGATCTTGACAACTTAAATAAGACTTAAGTCCTTGCCTACCACTGTTTTGGAATGCCCTCGCAACTACCCGTATTATTTATAAAACATTTGAGCGTTTTATCTTATGGTTTAGCGCTTCTTTCTAAAGAATAGTTGTATCAAATACCTTCTTTTAATTTAGTATTGACATTCTTAAAATGCTTATACAACTTTTACCAATATTAACATATCTGTCAGATGCCAGAGCTCAAAATGACGCTTCTTCATCATACGTAACTCAGTTTTGCCAAAATTTGGAGTTACGTCTGATATCGCTAGCGCGGCAGTTTTTTTAGTACTCATACCTACGACAGAGTACCAAAGTGTCCATCTACTTATGACGCTGACCGTACCTACTTAATACATCAATATCGATTCTGTATTTCGAATTAATCGCCAATTACTTACTGCGGCGAGTTACAGGGGATTATAATCGACGTGCAAGCTTAATGATTAACATGGAACAGATAGGTATTTAGGTACATCAGTACGAATAGCTATACTAATTCCATTTAGAGCGATTTCGGAGGCCCTTGCTTTTCGAGCGGGGAGAATTAATGGCGGCTTGGCGGGAAAAACTGGCGGGGAACGAGCGAGGTGCGACGGACGCGGCATTACGTGTTTTATTAAAAATACATGTAATACATACACATTTCTATTTTGATTTTTATTTGAACATTACTGAATTAATGTTAGAAACATTATCACAAAGAAATTTGTGGTTAGAAAAGTTGGAAAAATTATAGTTTTGATGCGGGAATCGAACCCGCGTCCTCTGTATTTCGTTGGCTTACAGCGTGAAGTGCTAGAGAATTTTCCTGCCTGGAATACAGAGGACGCAGGTTCGATTCCCGCATCAAGACTATAATTTTTCCAACTTTTCTAACCACAATATCCTTTGTCATAATTAATAATTCCCGCACCGTTCTATTGGCCAATCACGTTCATGAAAATTCTAAGAATACATTTCTCGGCCCCATGATTGGTCGATGAAATATAAATGCGTCTCCGAATTCTTTCGGGGTTCGGCTCTGTCGGGCATGCGGCGGTTGACCATGGCCGTCACCTAAGGATTTCTGCGAGGATTTAGCGGAGGAGTTATTCAAGTAATTGAAATACAACCCCATGCGCAAGGTTTCTGTGTACTTCTCGTTTTACAACCCTATTGAGCGAAAACTGAGTTCTCTTATAGTCATATCTTTGCCTAAAACATGGCATTAAAGGTGTAACAGTTTCATGAAATATTCATATGACCGATCATTTCATGGGTGATCAAAAATATATTATTGTCTCTTAAACTCACCTATTCCAGCCCGGCTAGCATGACCACCGAAACACGATATGATGTATATAGCCATTTATCGCTTTGAACTTACAAAAATCATTGGATTTTTGACAGTTCAAAGCGATAAATGGCTATATCTTTAAGATATATCCCTAAAAGCTTATTTTATTTAGGCTTAATTAAGTGTTAAAATCAATGATTTTTGATAGTTCAACGCGGTAAATGGCTATATCATATCGTGTTTCGGTGGTCATGCTAGCCGGGATGGTTTGGGGTATGGCTTATCCTCCCTATATTCTTCCATCTATAGGGGGAGCCCTGTGCCCCACCTGGTATGACTAATTTAAGTTCTGGTGATGATGATTGTTGGAAAATAAAATAAGACTAAATTATGGCGTATTCTTATTTTTATATAGTCATGATAATTGTCAATTTTAATAAAAAAGTGTATTTTTTCCTCGCACGCCGCCTTAACTGCCTCGCTCATTTCTTGTCGACAAGCACCCTAAGCACTGCGTAACATACATACGCTGCGTAACATACTAGTTTTAATATTTTAATAAACATTGCTTACCCCCAAAGCGCTTACCTCAAAAGTTATCTGAGCTAAGTAGTGCTATACACTTGAAACAAGCTTTCAACAATCAATACATAAAATATTGACGTCACAGCGACGCGCTAGAGAACGCGTACCAAAATTGATAGCACCCACAGCGAGCTATAAATCCTCTGTATGCCACAGCATATATTACCATCTTTCTTTCAATTAAAACTGAAGTATTTACGTATTATTTGGGCGAGCGGGCGTGCATATCATAAATTTTAAAATTAAACCGACGGACGCTACGAATCATTAATAAACGCTGTGAATCAAATACAAACAGACTATCGCAACATGAAATTGCAACGGCTCTGTATGTACATGTTTGCATACATAAATATCTTGTTTGATAAGCGCCACCCCTACTACGTGTCGGCGTCAGATAGTCGCTCACTCTCGAAAATAAAAGAAGTTTGAAATAAGTAGATGGAATAAGAAATCAATGGCCGTGTGGTGACCCAAGAATAAAATACAATTGTCACCACCCTCTAATCTCTTCCGCGGGTGTTGTACAAGGCGACTAAGGGTTAAGAATATTATTTAATTGCCCGATAGATAGCAATAGGTTCGCCTACTATAATTGGCAAAACATGAGCGTTTTACACCTCTGCCTATCCCTTCGGGGATAAATAGGTTGGGTTAGTTGTTGGTGGTTTTCCCTCCACCATTCGGGCCTAAGGTACTTATTAGTCTAGACCGGGTAATCTGACTTTTGCGACACCCCTGGGGTGAGTTGGGACTGGCACATTTGTCTAGAATGGCACACACAGAAAGACATTAGTTTAGTTTAGCTGGGCCTTTTCCGTACTTACCCCCTGCCCGGCTAGCATGACCACCGAAACACGATATGATATAGCCATTATAGCTTTTTATTGGATTTTTAATAGTTCAAAGCGATAAATTAAATTAGCCGTGTGGTGACGGCAGAGTAGAATACAATTGTCACCACCCCAAATCTCTCCCGTGGGTGTCGTACAAGGCGACTAAGGATAAATCAATGATGACGAATGGGCAGCACCGTTCCTCTTATACCACCTAGCAATAGCAATGTACTGCGACTTTTGTGCCCATTAAATGGCAATAGGCTCGCCACCTATTACATGGGACCTAACAGAATTTGCGAAACGTGGGTGCTAGTTCACCTCTGCCTACCCCTTCGGGGATAAAGGCGTGATTTATGTATGTATGTATGTATGCAAAGCGATAAATGGCTACCTATATCTCAAAGCCTATATGACTATAACTATACAGCCATTTATAGCTTTGAACTGGTAAAAAATCTAATGATTTTTGGTAGTTCAACGCGATTAATGGCTATATTATATCGTGTTTTGATGGCCATGCTAGCCGGTAGCCGGGCTGATCGCCATTGTGGGTGTTTTTTTATCGTCCTACTAACCAACTTTTTCATCCAGACCTTACCAAAAAGTTAGCAGCCTTTCCAGACTGCTGCAGGTTTCCGGGACCGATACTGGAGATGTGTGAAGCCTTGCCCGTTGCATGAAAGGCATACCTAAAAATTGACAAGTGATATGTGAGAAAAATAGAATAATTCTTATGGATCAATTTATTTCAAACAAAATAGATGTTAGTAAATAAATAAATAAACGCGCTCCACGGTAGTGGCGCGGCCGCCTACCTAACATGTTTGCTCTCGCCTCCCGTAACATGTTCCGTTGAATAAAATTGAACTATTTATATTTGTTTTAATTCAACAAACACTGCAAGTTGGCCGGACGGAACTGCTTTCGGCAAATTGAGTGAATAATTTCAGCGGAGCGAGGTTCGCTCGAAAAATAACGGGCCAGTTTTAATTAGGCTGGCGCTGTTGATGGTTCCCATTTGTTCTTCAGTGTTCCACTGTATAATATGGCTATACGCCATATGCTATGGCGCACATAAATTGCAGTATTATTGCTAGGTGGCATAAGAGCAATGCTGCTGCCCATTGCTCATCGCTGTCTTTATCCTTATCTTTACTTGTCATTACAAATTTTCCATATTTCAATAGGGCTAGAGAGATAATTTATACAAAGATTTTGGTGGTTAGAAAAAGAATTTCGAAAAATTATGATCTTAAGGCGGGAATCGAACCCGCGTCCGCTGCTAATTGCTATCCGGGCAGGTGCCTGACCGCTCGGCCACCCAAGACACTAATTAACTTGCCGAAATTCTTCTAACCTTTACACTTCACGTTGTAAGCCAACGGGTACCCTCGCAATGTAGAAATAAATTTCAAACATTCCAAAGCAGATATTTTTACAAATACCGTGCGTTCGGTTAACTTTATAAACTATTCGATTTTAATTTTAACATTATATAAATGTTAGAAAAATTAGTACAAAGATAGAAAAAGAATTTCGAAAAATTATGATCCTGAGGCGGGAATCGAACCCGCGTCCGCTGCTATCCGGGCAGGTGCCTGACCGCTCGGCCACCCAAGACACTAATTAACTTGCCGAAGTTCTTCTAGACGATTTCCTCAAGATCATAATGTCTCTAAATTCTTTTTCTAACCACCAAAATCTTTGTACTAATTTTTCTAACATTTATATAATGTTAAAATTAAAATCGAATAGATAATTTATATTACAATCATATCATAATTTAACACAACTACTCATTGGTCCAGAGTCTAAAGAACAAATAGAGTTGAAGATACATAATAGAAAAATCCTTTCGGAATGATAAAAAAACGGGAAAAAACTTGTGTCAATTTACGAAGAGCAAACTAAACACTTGCCGTGGCTTGGCCACTATCGCGCACAGATCCTAAGGCCGCGAACCACGTGGTGTGGACGAGCGTCGAGCGGGCTCGGACGGGATGCGGATAACCTTCTTCTCCTCCCTGCCCTGTTCCTAGACTATCTGGGGTCGGCGCAGTATGTTTCCTCTTCCTTTCATATCGGTCAGACGTCATCAAGCCATCCACTCCCTTTTGATTCATATCGTCCATCACACCGTAAAGGTGCTAGCGATTAATGAATGTATAGAAAAGAGACGGAACGGACCATGTCGAGAGACCGATGAACGGAGAGAGTGATTGGAATGACAGCATTCCAATCCATACTGCTCAAGGTTTCGCCGCGGCCGCCTGCCTGACACCAACCCTCTTTGGGTATGCTGTTGTTGGGGCACACGAATGGTAGAGGGTAATTTGCCCTCCACCATTCGTGTGCCCCAAGGTGCTTATTGGTCTACACCGGGCAATCTCCCTTAGTCGACTTTTACGACCCCCACGACACGACGGCCTATTCTACGTTATTTGTTCGCTCCCAGACCAGAATAGAAGAGTCACGTGTAATATAAATTGTTACATACAAAATGTATGTAACTTGCCCCGTCCGGACCATGTACACGGCTCTATAGTCCGACAAGGTCGTGCGCGACCTTCTAGCGGGGTAAGAGGCGGTGGCGGGGACGCGGCAGTCTAGATGTTAGCGGGGGCGGGTGATGCGGGGAGGAGGGAAAACTCGTGCAATACAGCATACATTACCTCAGCCTTCCCAACGTCTCTCACCCCGCAGGAAGGTCGCGCACGAAGTTGTCGGTCTATAATGAGAATCATCCCTTAGAGCTCATCGTTCGCTACTGTGACCGAGGCGTTTTGTTTGAACAGCCTGCTACCGACGTGTTTGCTGGCAGAGATTGGGCGCTTCTTCAACGCGCACGAAATGTTTGCTTGTTGGCGTGGCGATTCTTCTCAGTTGTTTTCTTGTAAACCAATACTCCTCACACAGTTGCCAGTGTGGAGTGCTCTGTATTTTGGCCTAGTTGTTGAAACAATACGTTGACTGCACTCAGAGACGTCCATTAACTTGAATGAGTACTTAATGTGAAAAAAAAAACATTTCAATATAGACCCGGCAAGAATAGAGACTAGTTTTGAATTGTCATTTTTAAACATTAAGTACATATTAGCGTTGATTGGCGTCTCTGAGTGCGGCAGTAAGAGAGACTGCCTGATTTAGCGTCTAACTGCCGCACTTACTGCCGCACTCGGAGACGTCAAATAACTTTAATGAGTATTTAATGTCAAAAATTTTCATGCAAATCTAGACCATAGACCCGGCAAGAATAGCGCCTAGTTTTGAATTGTAATTTTTTGACGTTAAGTACTTATTAACGTTGTTTGACGTCTCTGAGTGCGGCAGTTAGAGACGTCAAATAACTTAAATGGGTACTTAATGTCAAAAATTTTCATTTAAATTTAGACCAAAGACCTGACAAGAATAGAGACTAGTTTTGAATTGTCATTTTTTTTTACATTCAGTACTCATTATCGTTAATTGACGTCTCTGAGTGCGGCAGTAAGACCATAAAGCAACTCGGGGCACCCAAATGGTGGAGGCATTTCCTGGTGCTTACGAACGGATGGCGAAGTTTATTATCACGTTCAATATTAGAAACCTTTTGACTTTGACACACCCGTTCCAAAGACCTGTGTGACCAGTGATACCTTATAAGTAAACAGAGAGACAAAAACTCTCAACATTCCATGGATTCACCATGGATGGGCGCCGGGCCCATAGTGTGGCAGAAAGGGGAGCCAGTGGCAGCGCCTGGGACTTGTGACCCAAGTGAAGGTTTATGGGATCCCTTCACAACATGTCAACACCCGTCTTCGCCACCCCGAGATCTCTCTCTGCCCAGCCATATTTAGTAAGATTCCGTAAGAGCCGCCTTAGACACACGTTCCAGTGTCTAACTTACGAAAGCTCCAGTTATTTTTTGTGCTCGAAGATGTGAAGTGCAACCCTCCACGGGGAGGGCGGTGGGATGCTACCGCTTTCCCTCGAGGTCGTCCTGGGGGGATATGTCAGACTTGCACCGACCAAAACCACCTTTCTGCATCATCATCATCATCATCCGGGTCATCCGTCTGGTGGCGGGCTGCGGGCATCGAGCATCGAGAACTCAGGAGACATCAGTCCCCCGGTGGTCTGGACCGCCGTCTAAGACGGCGGGCCTCCCCTTCGCCCCCCTGTGCTCAACCCCGGTCTGGCGGCGAGGCCCTCGGCGCGGGCTAACCATGTGCCGGGTGATTTACCGTGGCGCAAGGCCTGGGTAGGAGCCTGCGAGCGGGCCTCGGCTTATGCCATGTAACCCGAGGGAGCGGAAGCCACCTCGGGTCTACAGGCTTCATCTGTAGCGATGGCCTCCTAGGTAGAGGCCGACGAGGGCTAGATGTAGTGGGTACATACGCACTGGAAGTACGAGTCGGTCCCCAAAGTGCGGTCGTATTGGAGCCTACGGGCCTAAACGGGAATTGAGGGGATGAAAGCAGTGGACAAGCCAAGGTTGGTTAAGCCAATATAGTAGTAGTACTTAAAGGGCCGCCTTTGACACCTGTTTTACGCCGTTGTTTTATATTTCATTTTATAACGGTTCTTGTATTGTTTTGTATTGTACACGTGTGATCTAATTACCTATCAAGGCAGATTACATCTCCCGGGTCGCTGCGGTAAACACAGCCACTCCGGTGGCAGTAACTCGAAATCCCATGTTTTATGGCGCGACTGCGAGACAGTGAAGTATTTGTAAACAGAGGAATTATCTTTATTATCAACAGACACATTCGCATTTACAAATGACTGTGCACGGCGAATGTTCGCAAGGAGGGCCACAGTTGCTGTTATGGCAGCAGTGTAATTGGTGACAACATTTCTTTACCGCGTGGTGACGCCAGAGCGTGGACAAAGTTACAAAGGTCTTTCTTATCTAATAAAATGAAAAAAAACGAACTTTTTTGAATGAACATAGTTTTATGAGATGGAAAATCGACTGATGAGCTCAAAACGTCCAAATTTTTATTTGTATCAAAAATACAAAACCTAACAAAGGTGTTAACCAATAAACAAACGTGCATAAATTTCAGGCTTGCAAATTAATGTGTTATGAGCAGACACATTTTCGAAAAATCATATATGCACTTTATATATGTTCGGAATAATATAAGGCAATGCCCCTTTTGCATTTTCGAAATTACACAGGTTCGCCTTTCGCAGGTTTTTTGATATATTATCTAATTTACCGACTTGTATTTGTTTTTGTAATTAAGTAAATTAACTGCCGCACTCAGAGACATCAATTAACTTCAATGAGTATTTAATGTCAAAAATTTTCATTCAAATCTAGACCATAGATCGGCAAGAATAGCGACTGGTTTTGAATTGTCATTTTTTGACGTTAAGTACTCATTAACGTTATTTGACGTCTCTGAGTGCGGCAGTAAGCAGCTCAAATTTCGGCACCCTCGCAGGATCCTACTGCGCCTATTTTTTATTGTTCTGCTAGTGAAGGGCCCATAAAATATTTTATGGGCACCATAAACTGAGGCCGTCTCTGGAACTATCGTTAGTCAAATGGCTGTGAAATTGGAGGCATCCAGTAAAATTTTTCAGCGTCATTAGGATTAGATTGCGAGCCTATACAAAACCAAAATAATTGTACCGTGACCAGCACACAATTGTTTAGACACATTTTCCAAATCCACACATAAGTACAAACATAAATCATGCCTATATTCCCGAAGGGGTAGGCAGAGGTGAATAACACCCACGTTTCGCCAATTATGTTTGGTCCCATGTAATAGGTGGCCAGCCTATTGCCATATATCTAGTACATAAATCGTAGGATATTACTAGTTGGTATGAGAGGAATGCTCCTACTAATTATCTACTCCTCGCTGTGTTTATTCCTTAGTTGCCCTTAGTGCATCCCTTAGTCGCCTTGTATGACACCCACGGTAGAGTTGGGGGTGGTGTCAATTTGTAATCTGGCATCTAATTAAATTTTTTTTAAATGCTTAACAAATTTTGTGAATAAGGAATGGGCAGCAACGTTCCTCTTGTAACACCTAGTAATGTACTGCGACTTTCGTGCTCGATAATTGGCAATAGGCCTTAGTGTTAATTCACCTCTACATACCCGTTCGGGATAAAGGCGTTATGTTATTTCTGTAAGTATGTATGTTACAGTTAAAAATAAATGAGTTAGGAAAAAACACCGGACGTTATTAGAACGGACCGTCGCCAATCCGCAGGGCAAAGTCGTCAGTTCGTAATGGTTCCAGCCAGACGTATTTATGTTACGGACACACTCGCTCCGGGGCCGGTGGCTACACTGCAAGCGATTCACACCCGGGACTTTTAAAGGAGCCAAAATCAAAAGTGCCGGCCAAAAAAAGTGCTGTTACTATGGCACCGAAGCTGTAGCACCACTGTGCTTCGTAGTACCTACTTGACTTCTAAAAGTCCTAAATAAAAAAAATGCCATACATCCAGCTCGCTTCAAAACTCGCTGACAATAGTGGGTTGTGGCGTCTTTCTGCCCAGTGGCAAACGTACAACGTATATAACGAACAACTGTTAATTTTTGACAACCACTCTTACATTTGACACGACGACGGACACCATGTTGTTTCCTCTGTAATACGTGAGTGTCATACTTTATTCTATTCGTTCGAGTAGAAATTAGCCAATTGTCTAGGCTCCTGTTCGCATCGCAGAAACACACTACTACTTACCTGGGGTCAGCGATGTATGTTTCTTCTTCCATTCACTTGGACGTCATCGAGCCATCCGGTTCCTTAGTCTTTAATAGTTATTTGTTGTACGTGAGTGCAAAGTTGTTTTTTAACCGCGTGCTCAATTTTGATGACCGAGCTAGCGAAGGATTCTAAAATTGAATCACGAGCGTAGCGAGTGATTCAAAAATTAGAATCCTGAGCGATAGCGAGGGAATCAAAAGAGCACAAGGTGAAAAATCTTTGCACTCGAGTGCAACACGTAACTTTTCATCCCCCCCAACGAGGAAAATGCAAAATACAAAAAAAAAATACAATCACAACAGTTTCTGTTTCCACCCAGAAACTTCCACAACACCCTCCCATTAACCCAAACACACTCTCAACACCCACCCAGAAACACCCACAACATTCACACCCATCCACTCAGACACACCCAAAAAACACCCATTCACCCAGAAAAACCCACACAACACCCATTCACCCAGAAACACCCACAAAACACCCATTTACCTAGAAACACCCACAAAACACCGATTAACCCAGAAACACCCACAAAACACCCATTCACCCAGAAACATGAATTCACCCAGAATCAATTATGAAATAAATAAAATAAAATAAAACACCTACAAAACACCCAATCACACCCAAAAAACACTCAATCACCCAGAAACACCCACAAAACACCTAATCACACCCACAAAAACCCATTCACCACCCACAACATTCACACCCATCCACTCAGACACACCCAAAAAACACCCATTCACCCAGAAAAACCCACACAACACCCATTCACCCAGAAACACCCACAAAACACCCATTTACCTAGAAACACCCACAAAACACCGATTAACCCAGAAACACCCACAAAACACCCATTCACCCAGAAACATGAATTCACCCAGAATCAATTATGAAATAAATAAAATAAAATAAAACACCTACAAAACACCCAATCACACCCAAAAAACACTCAATCACCCAGAAACACCCACAAAACACCTAATCACACCCACAAAAACCCATTCACCCAGACACACCAACAAAACACCCATTCACCTAGACACACCCTCAAAACACCCATTCACCCAGACACACCTCCAACAGCCACCCATCCACCCAGCCACACCCGCAACATTCATCCAGACAGACACACCTGTAAGTCCCTAATAAAAATTACCGTCCCTAATGGAGTTCCGAGACGGTCAATCAGCTTGAGTCAAGCACGTTGATTTTCTGTATGTTTTTGTTCCGTTGCTAGCGTAAACAAATCAAACAGACCTAAAAAGCTTTTTAAATGCTTGACTCAAGCATCCAGCAAGCGTTGTAGACGATCAAAATGTTTAAAGCAAGATTGACGCCAAGCTGATTGACCGTCACGGAACTCCTAGGTTTTAACAAATTTATGACGTGAAAAGAAAATGGCGCGCGCAAAGCAAATTACAAAAAAAGTACACCAAGAAGGTTCCGAGTCTGAGTTTTTAACAAATTAAAATAGGTTGCATGCCAATTTCGGCACCATGGAGGTAGAAATAAATATGTATAATGATGTTTTGAATTCACAAACTCATTGCACACGATGTTCTAAATTCAAATTTACTTTAACCTCTAGAGGATAAAAACGGCTTTTGCACTCAGATATCGAAGAGCAAAAACGCTTTTTCCGAGATGGTGGGATGAAAAGGTCCTTTTACAAGGTGCATGTAGCTTCCACATGTTGAAGCACTTGCGCAGATTATTTAAGTAAACGATTCCAGCGAGTACAGCGACTCGAGGATCTACCTGCTCAAGTAATATGCGCAAGTAGCCTGTGCGCGCATCTTAGCAACTTGCGCAGACATGCAGACAGTTGAAACCACAGATTTAATAATACAAGGAGATAGGCCAAGCCGGCGTTTAATTTGTGACGAGTGTAAGCCCAGCGGCCATACATTGCCGCCAGTTCGTTAAAGAAATAAAGATGTATTTAACGCAATAATATAAAAAGATTGTTCCCGCTGTCAGTGGGGCCCCACCCCGGGCCGCATTCAAGGCACGTGTCCCGGCAACTGCGCCATCATTCTGCCCTGACGTCTCGCTGCACCATAACCGATTTATTGTCAGGGACTTTTGGTCGCTCGGACATTTCGGGCATCAAAAAGGAGTTTGGGACTTCAAACTGAAAATCTCTCAATCATACATACATACATACTACCCGGTTAAAATATCTGTAGACCTGGCTAGAATATGAAAGCCCTCCCCATTCCTCACGCAACACCTTTAAATCAATCACTAGTAATTAATAATAACGAAAGCCGCAAGTTAAATAAATCAAAGTTAATAGTGATACTTGTATACTAAACACACCATACAGGAGCGTCTACGTGACTACATCAACGCCAGGTTTACAGATATTTTAACCGGGTAGTACAGTCAACGGCACTCAGACTACCCAAAACTGTCAAATTTCTTCAATCGATTATCAACCTTAATTTGGTAATAATAGAGCACAAAATCGATTGGTAGTCTGACGTGCTGTTACATACATACATACATAAATCACGCCTATATCCCCGAAGGGGCAGGCAGAGGTGAACTAGCACCCACGTTTCGCCAATTATGTTAGGTCCCATGTAATAGGTGGCGAGCCTACTGCCATTCATCGGGCACAAAAGTCGCAGTACATTGCTATTGCTAGGTGGTATAAGAGGAACGCTGCTGCCCATTCCTCATCGCTGATTTATCCTTAGTCGCCTTGTACGACACCCACGGGAGAGATTTGGGGAGGTGACAATTGTATTCTACTCTGCCGTCACCACACGGCTGTTACACCACACGGCTGTACATAAAATCACGCCTATATCCCGGAAGGGGTAGGCAGAGGTGAATTAAACACCCACTTTTCGCCAGTTAAGTTAGGTCCAAGTGGCGAGCATATTGCCACCTCTCTGGCACACAAAATCAAAAATATACTGCTAGGTTGTATAAGAGGAATGCTGCTGCCCATTACTCATCGCTGCCTTTACCCTTAGTCCCTTTGTACCACACCCACGGGAGAGATCGGGGTGGTGACAATTGTATTGTGCACTGCCGTTCCCACACGGCTGCCGTCATCATGGCTTTGGTTAATTCAAATAACTTAAACTTTTTAAAATGACTGGTTCATCCAGCAAACTTTGTTTTGCCGTTATGACCTAGCTAGGGGTATAAAAATAGCCCACGACGTATTCTCAGACTTACCAAACATACTAGGTGTAACAGACATGTGTAGTAATATTTAAAGGGGTTATTCAGGCCATCAAAGTGAACAACCCTCACTAGGGACCAAAATCGAAATCTCAGAAAAAAAATTCACTAAGCTGAGTACCAGCTGACATTAGTTTGTATGGGGAGGTGTTTTTTTGTTGGGATTTTGTTATTGGTCTCATAGTAACAGTTGTTCATTTGGATGGGCTGAATAACCCCTTAAAACGTTACTGTACCTTTACTTTATACCTTGTATACACAAAAATTTCATAACGATTTAAAATAGCTATTTATAATAATAAATAGTAATATATATTTTTACACTCACATCTATCATCTAGCCCAATGTAAGTAGCCTAAGCACTTGTGCTATGGATACTAGATGACGGACATATTTTTAATATAATTATGTATATAAATGTTGAAAATATACTACATAAACATATACACAACCATGACTCGGAAACAAACATTTGTGGTCATTACAAAGTTTGCCCCTTCCAGGATTCGAACCCGGGACCTCTTGGCCAATAACCAGCAATCTGAGCATTCGACCAAGGCGGCCCTCAAATTATTAGTCGTGCCGTTTTGGAGGAGTTTTTGAACAAACAATGTGACACGAGATTTTTATAATTATTAGATGACAAAGAGCTGTATTTCTGAAGATTCGAAGGCGCTTGGTAGCTAACATATATCACGCCTATATCCCCGAAGGGGTAGACAGAGGTGAATTAACACCAACGTGTCCACTTTAGGCAGTATGCCCCGTTTGGGCCCCCTTCCCCTAAACCTGACTGGACTATCGGCTACTATAACACAAACGACCGAAGCTCTGTATAAATAGTTTACTGGCCGAAGACCTCTGTTAATTTTGATGTCCGAACACGTTTGAACAAGTTAAACTTAAACCGAGGTCGTGAACATGCAGACTTAACTTAAAGCCAATAAACCGTTAACAATGCGGCCCTTAAACCAAGCCCAAGTCAAACTTGCTTACTTACGATAGCTCACATTGAACGTGGAGTTAAAGATAATGGAAATGGCACCAATTTAACGCCGTGTGGTGACGGCAGAGCAGAATACAATTGTCACGACCCCCGTCTCTCCCGTCGGTGTCGTACAAGGCGACTAAGAGTCAAGTAATGGGCAGCAGCGTTTTTCTTATGCCACCTAGCAATGTACTGCGTTTTACGTGCTCGATAGATGGTAAAAGGCCCGCCACCTATTACATAGGACCTAACATAATTGGCGAAACGTGGGTGATTAATCACCTCTGCCTACCCCTTCGGGGATAAATAGGCGTGATTTATGTATGTGTGTGTACTTTAATGCTCTGCCACACGTCTAAATTATGATACTAAGTACTAAGAGTCTAATTTTATTTACAGTGAAAACTGCTACATCCAGAGAACGGTTTCCGGGTTCAATTTACTTACCGGTCGCATACCGCAGGCCATCAAAGCGGACCCATCGAAAATATTCGCTCACATCGCTCAATGGACGGACGCTGATGGATGGAGGCACACTTCAATACGTAATGGAAACTAGTTATTACAAAGTAATATTATTGACTTATTTTGTATTACGCATGATGAAATAACGCCGACCACGACGACGGCTTGTTTGATTTCGACCAAAAGTTTCTCGTTTCGTGCCTTGTGGTGACGGCAGAGCAGAATACAATTGTCACAACCCCAAATCTATCCCGCGGGTGTCATACAAGGCGACTAAGGGTTAAAAAAGCGACGAGGAATGGGCAGCAGCGTTCCTCGTATACCACCTAGCAACGTACTGCGACTTTCGTGTCCGATAAATGGCAATAGGATCGCCACCTATTACATGGAACCTAACATAATAATAATCTATACTTATCTGTCTTCCACGAAACATGCCCATCTTATTGTACTTATTGTACCTTATATTTAATTATTATTAAGTGTTATTATCACAATATCACAAAGAATAAGAGGTCAGAAAATTTTCTAAAATGTAAGTCACAAACATAATTTTTCAGAAATATAAAAAGTCTCTAATAATAGAGAAACTAGAAGAACAAATTATTAAACATTAAAAAACTCCATCTACAGCTAACTGTGTAATTCTGGAAATATAATTTTCTCAGGCAAACAGACCATTTTACAAAACTTACTGCCGCACTCAGAGACGTCAAATAACGTTAATGAGTACCCAATGTCAAAAAATTACAATTTAAAACTAGTCGCTATTCTTGTCGGGTCTATGGTCTAGATTTGAATGAAATTTTTTGACATTCAATACTCATTAAAGTTAATTGACGTCTCTGAGTGCGGCAGTTACCTCCCAAAACTCTAGTTCAAATCTACATTTCGAAACTCTTTTCCAGTTCTTGATTTTTTATTTGCTTCCAGCCCGGCGTAATAAAACGGGCAATGGATAAAGGTGCTTGCACACTCGAGCACCCTCCACTAGCTGCTGGTGACACGCCCTGGGGCGCTGCTTTGTGTACGATAACAATCGAAAACGACCAGAGAAAAATAAAACTGACTGTCTTTTTCATTTAATTATTTCGTTCGCGTAACAGGACACGAAAGGATATTAGTTTTGTTTAAATTATTCATGTAATGGCTGAATAAATTATTGTGATAGAAAAATCTTTAGTTTTACCTACACCTAAGAGTTGTGATAATGATCATTATTATGTTATGCGGTCCTGGGAGCTTAACTATAACGTAGAATGTGCCAATAAAACTACTAGTAGCACATTTTCATACCTTTTTAATAAGCGGGGAACACATTGCTACATAATAATATGAAGAAGCTTACAGAAGTACACTTTTGCTACATCGTAGCACATACTAAAAATGTGCTATGCCCCCCTACCCAACTGTATGAAATTGACAGAGAAAACAAATTGGCGACCATCGTATCAGATGCTGTCAAAAATTGACACTCGTATTCTATTCGTTGAATAGATTGGCTACTTGGCTAGGCTAAGATCAACTAAAATAAGTAGCACCAAATCGTAGCATCCGTAGCACCGAGTTGTAACCAATCTGCCCAAAACATCATAATAACATTGCATTCTTACGCGCTCTTTTTTTTCTTTCTTTATTCTTAGTATGATAAGGGCCTCTATAACATTGTTTGACTAAACGGAAAACTAACTTAAACTACAAGAAAACAAGAAGCATGATCAGCGAATCTTGATATCGTTCCGTTTATAGGTAGCGTTGTGTTGTCACTCAATGCACAGCCACCCCCTATTTCGATTTTGGCCTTACAAACGGAAGTATTCTAATAAAAAACAAAAATGTATCACTAATAAATGTTCCTAAATAATCTACAGCGTTTCTTTGTCTTAGTACAGTCAATGCCAAAAGCGGTAAGTAAAACAAAATAATCTTACGTAATTAGTTTAAAGTATAAAGAAAAAATAAAATCCGAATGGTAATAGGCAGACACGTGTTGAGGTCGCGCATCAGGGCATATTTTTGTGAAAAAAATTATTTGTAATAGTTTTTCTAATATTAATATAATGTTAAAATAACATTAGTATTTTTATCTGTGTTTAATATGCAGTGACGTTTGCGTAACTCAAAAAATTGTCGCAAAAGTCTGTCATTGAATAGATAATCTGATGTAGATGCGTTAAAATATGTGGCACCCATATTTTAACGTAAAATTCATTTCATTCATACTTTTCACCCACTCATTATTTCATAAGACTACAGATAAAATATACACTAAAGACTTGGCTGTATGGGCTAGACCCTTTGCCTTCCCTAAAATATAGGGAGAATTTAAAACTAACTAACTGAATAGATAATCAAAATATATTATCTCGAAATCACTCGCTAAGTATATCGTTGGCGACTGTACCCAGTAGGTAATAATATTTGTAGATTTCTCCCATCTGAAACAGTCCGAATATGATTTCTTTATAGCGGTCAGTTACAAGTATGTTTTACGGGGAACGACTCAACTTTGGTTCGTAAAACTGGCGAATTGTGGTCTTCCGGTTCATTAGTGTTGGTTTTATACGAATCAGGCCTGAACAAGTAAATAGTTTATCAGATAAAGGGACCATGCCGGAACGAGCTAGTCAATAACAACTTATCATGTAGTACAGTCCGCGCGTATTGTTGGTTAAAATACGACATTGCTACAGTGCTGTTGTGACATTTTGTGAAGAGAAAAATTGCCCTTTTATTAGGCATCCAGTATTATCTTTGGAATATGAATGGCATTGATATTGACAAAATACGGCGTCTGAGTCACTGATGGCAATCAGATTAAAGATAAATAATATTGAAAAAAAAATATGGCGTTTAAGTCAGTGCTGGCAATCAGAATAGGGATGATAATTTTTGTTTATTAATTTATATTTTGGTCCAGGAACACCTCCAGACTGTTAATTATAATTTATATTGTTGGTATTAATTTTTGTTTGCATTTTTTTTCTTATCACAGTGTCAATTAGTGGACAATCCTCACAATTGACTCTACCAATGTGGTGCTCTCTCAGTGTAGTGTTCTCTCAGAGGGAGATTTATAATTATTTATGTCACACCTGACTATAAAGTGGACTTTTTCGCCCGCTACGCGTAACATAAAATTATGATCTTATCTCGGGCGATAAAAAAGGAGGCCCTTAGATCGCAAAAGCCCTTGCTTTCAGCTCTGGCGTTAAATACTTGCGATTTGAGACATTTTTTAGTTTATCGCCCTTGGTATAATATAAACTACTTTTTCGTACCCCCTGCTCAAAAATGCCGTATTCTCGGTCAAGTAACCTCAACTTACAGTCATTCTAGGTCTGTAGAAAACAGGGATATAACGTTGCACTGTATTTCATTATATCCCTAGGGATACTAATTATGGTCGTTTTTCCGACTGTACCTAATTTTACGCACAGCAAACACCAATTGCACCACCTTATCCGTTACATTCTATGAACTGACAAATAAAAAAAAGTATTACGATAAATTCTGTCTTTAATCGTTACGCCGCCGTAAAAAAGTTTTTTAATCAATCGCACTGTGTACCTAGAGACGAAGGTACATTAGGCGCGCCATTGTCTTAGCACCCGGAGTCCCTATTCACTGGTGTTAAGGCCCATTTTCGCGGAGTGCCCGCTAGAGTTCGCGTGTCGAGTAGGTGCCGTAGGCGAAATGTTTGCACGAAGTATTTTATTGTTTAGAAAGTAATTTAAAAGACGCTGATATGTTTACGAGTTATGACAGCCAGAGTAAGTTTCAGACAATTATTAGATGGTACGCGGAGGCAGTTCCGCATGTTTTTCACCGTGATGTGTCGTAAACTCATGTTTTTCCTACGCTTGGTAACATTTGTGTGATGTTAGGTACAATGGTGCAACTTTATAGCCCCCTTCCTAACCGTAAACGGTTCGTTTGCCGTTGCTCTCCTTCTATATTATGCTATAAAATAGGGTATGCATTTCGAGCGATCATTCGGCTCTGTTTATGAGGTAGACGCGCTATGCTTCCGCGACTATATTTACATTGATTTGTTTGGTCCACTAACCAGAATGCGTGGGAACTACAAAATGCTACTTCGCAGTGGCATAGATATAGATATTTTGGACAGTAAACTTAAAAAGCCTTGTGGTGACGGCAGAGTAGAATACAATTGTCTCCACCCCAAAACTCTCCCGTGGGTGTCGTACAAGGCGACTAAGGATAAATCATTGATGAGGAATGGGCAGCCGCGTTCCTCTTATACCACCAAGCAATGTACTGCGACTTTTGTGCCCGATAAATGGCAATAGGCTCGCCACCTATTACATGGGACCTGACATATTTGGCGAAACGTGGGTGCTAGTTCACCTCTGCCTACCCCTTCGGGGATATAGTCGTGACTTATGTATGTATGTAACTTAAAAAAGCTGCCACATATCCTGGTGGCCCATCCATTTGGTTGGTGATAGGTCTTCTGAGTCCGCCTGGCTAGCTACGACCATCTTATCCTAATAATAATGTTAACAGCGTTATTGTGTTCCCACAATTTGTGGTAGGTATAGCAAGCCCCTCTGTCGTTGAGGGTCCCGGGTCAAGCATCCATCTTCGGCCTTTATCTTCACTTAAGATCCGGTGAGAAGAAGGCCAAAAACTTCCTTGTCAAGCATAAAAAAAAAAAAATATCCTCAACTCCTGGGGAGGTCCGAACTACAGCTTCACAATTTTATTTTATAACTGCTGCACTCGGAGACGTCAATTAACGTTAATGAGTACTAACTGCCGCACTCGGAGACGTCAAAGAACGTTAATGAGTACTTAACGTCAAAAAATGACAATTAAAAACTAGTCGCTATTCTTGCCTGGTCTATGGTCTAGATTTGAATGAATTTTTTTGACATTAAATACACATTATAGTTATTTGACGTCTCTGAGTGTGACAGTTAATGTCATTTAAATCAACACCATAGACCCGGCAAGGATAGAGACTGTTTTTGAATTGTCATTTTGACATTAAGTAGGTACTAATGTACGTTAATTGACGTCTCTGAGTGCGGTAAGTCTTGTTAACTTCTGTTGAACTGTCTTAATCGTCTACAAATGTATGTAGACACCGTCGGTATCAAGCGATGGAGTTACCTACTCGATTGGGTAGCACATTAGGGTATCATTGGGTCAGTGACCAAAATTGTAATAGGATTAATTGTAATAGACGATCTTAAGCTTAATTGATTACGCCGCTATTATGTTACGTACTTAAATCACGGCTTCTATCCCCGTAGGGGTAGCAGAGGTGAATTACCACCCATGTTTCGCCAATATGGTTAGGGCCCATATAATATGTGGCGAGCACAGATATATCTGTGGTGGCGAGCCTATATACGATAGGCGATACGGAAATACTTGCAGTATACTTGGCATAAGAGGAATGCTGCTGCCCATTACTCATAGCTGTCTTCAACCTTAGTCGCCTTGTACGACACCCACGGGAGAGCTGGAGCTCAATTATCATATTCTGCTCTGCCGTCACCACAAAATAGTGGAATAATTCATATCATGGGTTCGGTCGGTCGTTACATATTACCGGTGCCGCAGCACACAAGGTCCAAATCACCACAGTACAATGGCTCATGGGAAGTTTATGTCAATTTATTGAATTTTTCGACCCTTAATCAGATACCTAATGGCCCTCCTTTGTGTAGGCGCGAGGGTCGCTACCAATGACCCTGATAGATATTATTCATTGTGCGAGCCTGCTTTGTTGGACCAATCCGGGATTACGAGGAATTGACTTGCTAACATAAAATTTGTTCGGCCTCGTCTCTCTGTCTCGTTCTCTCATTCGCTTATAAAAAAAGGTACTAAAATACCGTGTACTCAAAAAGTTAGAGGTTAGAATTGTCAAACCGACATCAAAAACAAAACAGCGACATCAAAAATACTAAAAGGTCGTGTTCGTGTACTTTTATACATGAGAGGTCAAAATTGACCTTTGCAATGAAACGGAAAGATACGTTTTTTAATTGGGTCTGGTATAAAAAAGAGACGTAAAGGACCATTTAGAGAAACCGATGAACGGAGAGACTGATTGGGATGACAGCATTCCAAGCCATACTGCTCATGGTTTTACAGCCGGCCGCCTGCCTGACGCCAACCCTCTTTGGGTATGCTGTTGTTGGTGGTTTGACCTCCGCCATTCGATTGCCCCAATGTGCTTATTGGTCTACACTGGGCAATCTCGCTTAGTCGACTTACGACTGCTTTGGAATGTTTGAAATTTATTTCTACATTGCGAGGGTACCCGTTGGCTTACAACGTGAAGTGTAAAGGTTAGAAGAATTTCGGCAAGTTAATTAGTGTCTTGTTTGGCCGAGCGGTATAGGCACCTGCCCGGATTGCAGTAGACGCAGGTTCGATTCCCGCATCAGGACCATAATTTTTCGAAATTCGTTTTCTGACCACCAAAATCTTTGTTCAAAACGTTTATTGCAAGTCACGCGTTTTAGATAGTATAACCAATTTGTATTTTGTCATATCAAGAAACTCAACCTTAGTGACATAATACGAATTGTACAGATTAGAGAGTCCCTTACGAGGCCAGTTTAATTAAATTAATTGACTGACAACGGGAGCGAAATAGTTTTGTTTCAGCACCCACGACGCTTTTCAGCTGTGAATATTAATTAGGTAATTTCGTACGCACGCAAAGTTGTTAATAAATCATCCGTAAATATTTAACTATTGGGCTTTGGGGGGATTTGCGAAGTTGCCTATTAGGCTTACGTGGGACACTCTGTGCAGATAGTAACCGATTAGCTTTCACTAATAATGAGCTATGACATCAAATAAAAATAAAACTTGAATAGCATCCGATGTTTCGTACACTTACAAGCGGAATAGGGCTGTTTATTTTGATAATGAAACAAAATAACATACATACATACATAAATCACGCCTATATCCCCGAAGGGGTAGGCAGAGGTGAGCTTGTCCACCTCTGCCTCACCCACGTTTCGCCAATTCTGTTAGGTCCCATGTAATAGGTGGCGAGCCTATTGTCATTTATCGGGCACAAAAGTCGCAGTACATTGCTATTGCTAGGTGGTATAAGAGGAACGTTGCTGCCCATTCTTCATCATTGATTTATCCTTAGTCGCCTTGTACGACACCCACGGGAGAGATTTGGGGTGGTGACAATTGTATTCTACTCTGCCGTCACCACACGGCTCAGACAAAATAAGCAATTTTATTTTATATCTTACACAAAATTATTAATAGAAGCTTACAAAGCAGAAAAGTACTAACGCCACAGTAGACAGTTGTATATAGCTAATATCCATATTGCGATGGATACGCACCGGAAAGGTGGCATTGATGTATGAATGTATTGGAAAGTGATGGAAATGATGTCGAAGGTCATGTCGAGAAGCCTTATTATAAACTGAGAGAGTGATTGGGACAATATTCCTATCCATACCGCTTAGTAAAATTTGACTAAATGGGGCGATTCTGGGGGCCTACCGCCTAACTCGATTGCTGATGATAGCTATATTGCAATGCACTGCTTACGGCTATAGAAGCCATCCTGAATTTTTAGGTGGCACGGATTTTGTGCCAAATTCATACAAAATCATTCGGTGATCATTCGTTCAAAGCTATCGCTAATAGTTTAGGTACATTTAGTGCGAAATGACAGCATGACGTCATAAACTATAGCTTTTTCTTTAGCAATCGAGTTAGGCGGAAGGCCCCCTGATTTGTTGTCCTACATCATTTGGTGATATTTTTGGTAATTTAACAAAGTATAGTGTATAGTCCAAAATATCGAGAGATGTACTCGAGAAAACCATAATTTTGTTACACTAAGGGCCTGTTTCACAATCGATGGGTTAGATCATTTGACAGTTGTAATATGAAATATATGTCAATTGAACTGCCAAGTAATCTATTCAGAACTTACCTGTCGATTGTATAACAGGCCCTAAGTAGAAAAATATCATTGGGCCAAATCTAAGGATGGCATCTATACAAACAAGCTAAGCTATGCCTCCTTGACGCCGCCGGCAGCCGCAGGAGGCGTGACGGAATCCGTATCCCACGCAAATCTTATATCCTTTCGTTTCGGCCGTGGAATAGATTTCAGTACCTACGCCTACCCGTCTTAATATCGGCGCTACCTGCTTTTGCGACTATCTACGGCGGTGTGTGGCTCAAGTCGTGAGAGCTTGTCACAAATTATACAATATTTACGGCCTGAATGACTGCCGTTGGCCGTGTGGTGACGGCAGAGTAGAATACAATTGTCACCAACCCAAATCTCTCCCGCGGGTGTCGTACAAGGCGACTAAGGATAAATTAGGCATGAGGAATGGGCAGCAGCGTTCCTCATATACCACCTAGCTATGTACTGCGACTTTTGTGGCCGATAAATGGCAATAGGCCCGCTACCTATTGCATGGGACCAAACATGATTGGCGAAACGTGGGTGCTAGTTCACCTCTGCCTACTCCTTCATATAGGCGTGATTCATTTTTGTTTTTTGTTTGTTGAAAGACTGCCTAGAGTCTTAGACGGGGCTTTTTTGTCGGAGTGGAATGCATTTACGCATCATACCAGCCGCTAGCTAGGCGACTGACGTGTGTGGGACTCGCCCGGCGCACGAAGCGCCAGCAATGCCCACTAAACCACTCCGGTTTTCCTCCTAGCCCTTTAAGGGGGGAAAGTCTGGGGTCTGCCTCGCGGCAATTCACCAGTCTGCCTAGACAGCCCTACCCTAATTGGCGAAACGTGGGTGTTGATTGACCTCTGCCTACCCCTTCGGACATATAGGCGTGATTTATATAGCCGACATCACGACAGTCAGTCGCTATGTGATTTTCTCCGTGATACTATACAGTTCATACATTTGTATTACATTCTACATTTGTATTACATTCGTTCGAATAGAGTGCCGGCGCTGGCCGGTGTCGCGGCCGGTTTACGCCTGTTTTTGGGGCTACAATACATACACAATACACACACATGTAGTTTTACCAGCCGGCGACGGTGGTTGGAAAAACATGGCCATATATTTAACACATTTTTGCTTCCCCAGCAGCCGGGCCGGTGCCGGCGCCGGCGCAGTGCCTGTGCCGGGCTGGTGAGTGGAAAAACGCTTTTTATACGCACGAACCATTTTATTCAAGGGCAGATAAGAATACCGCTCCGCTCGCTTCTCGCGCCACGCGCTAAAGACGCAGAGCGAGCAGCGGATATGAGCTAGCGGCGGATATTGCGCAGACACTCACAGGTACATTCGGTTACACTGTAAACTAGCGCCGCTTACAAATGCCGTTTGTGCGCTAACGGCGCTTCCATTTGAATATCGCCACTTCTGTGGCTCGCCTGACTGCGTCACAACGTTACAGATGCGACAGTATTATCAACTACATACATACATAAATCACGCCTATATATATGTATATGTTAGGTCGCATGTAATAGGTGGCGAGCCTATTGCCATTTAGCACAAAAGTCGCAGTACATTGCTAGGTGGTTTATGAGGAACGCTGCTGCCCATTCCTTATCACTGTTTTATCGTTAGTCGCCTTGTACGACATCGTTACTGATGCGACAGACAATATTATCATCTGTTAGCTTATAATGGTAAATATTGATTACCTTTTTTAGCACGCTCGGCCTGCGATTGTGCAAACTAAGCATCGTTATATCATTACTCTTTAACCTTGTACGACACCTACAAGAGAGGCAGGATATTAAAATGACTGTTATACACAAGATTACCTAAAGAGCTAACATGCCCGCTGTGCGTCCCTTTCCCCCATATTTTTTGTCTGTGCGCATGCACTGTTGAGGCCGACTCCTTTAGGCGTGCCATTCACGATCGAACATGCCCGGCGTCCGAGCATCCGACGCCTAAACACGGGACATTATTTTGATAAACGACGAGCGAAGCATTCGGCCCAAACTCCGGTTTACAATTTATACGGCCGTAAATCATGTTTATTCATATGTGTTTTGCACGTACGGTCAGCCAAGAAAGTGGTGTTGTGCTACCCTGAGAGCGCTTACGCACTTCATCCGATCAGAATCCGTCAAAAAAATATTGGTCTAGAAAACTCGGACGGAGATCGGATGCAGTGCGTAAGTTACCATAGAAATAGTTCTACGGCTACAACTGACCGTCAAAATCTCGGATTCGGCTCGCATGTAATGCGTACCTAACCCCCGAATACAGAAACGCAACTCAAATTTTGGGGACTGCTTATCAAGTTAAGTGGACAGTACCTGTCAGAATTTGTATGGAGAATCGTCAATTTTGACAATAATTAAATGCTAAGCAGGTCTCAAACTTTGATTAGCGTTTCTGTATTCGGGGGTAAGCGCTATAAAGCTAAATGTCGCTTGCAGTGTATAGAACAATAAAGATTTGTTTTGCTTGCAACAACATTGCTATCTTATTAAGTTGACGTTTGTCACAGTTGTCAGTTTCACACTGTCCTTGCTGTAATTTTCGATGACTAGCAAAGTAAAACAAAAGTGGGACACCACTTTCTTGGCTGACCGTACCGAACTCGTATTGGATCCACCTTCGGTCATTAGTGCGAAAATGTTGCGCGACCATGCCGGTATTTAAAAAAAAAGCTCACTTTTTAATAGCATTCGCGGCATTCGTATGAAATGCGCCGTTCGATTCAAATAGGTAGGTAGCGGATTTTTAGTTGTTGTTTTTTAAAGTCTAATAGGGAATAGGTATGTTTTAATAAAAGATACTTAAACAAAAATAGCAAAATACAAATTTAAATCCATAATTGGTTAATAGTCTAATATTAATGTTAATTTATGTACAGACTAAAATCTATGGAACACTATTCTGTTTTCATTGTTAGCACTTATCACATCTTACAATTTATTTATAATAATGTTATGGCCGTGTGGTGACGAGAATACATATGCCACCACCCCAAATCTCTCCCGTGGGTGTCGTACAAGGCGACTAAGGATAAATCAGTGATGAGGAATGGGCAGCAGCGTTCCTCTTATACCACCTAGCAATGTACTGCGAATTTTGTGCCCGATAAATGGCAACAGGCTCGCCACCTATTACATGGGACCTAAAATAATTGGCGAATCGTGGGTGCTAGTTCACCTCTGCCTACCCCTTCGGGGATATAGGCGTGATTTATGTATGTATGTATGTTATTATAAGCTTCATTTAGTGCCTATAAGTAAATTTACTAGTTTTTAACATGCGGATAACGCCGTGGGCTATACATTTGTCAATCCTGTTCTTGCTGTGTACCACTTACTAACTTAATTCATTAATGTATGACTGTTTGTTATTCCTAAATAAATAAATATATTAATTCAATTCTAAATATAATAACATACGGTTTTATTATTGTTTGGTTTTATATTTAAATATAATACTAATAAGTGTTAGAAAAATGCGAGATTGCCTAATATAATCCTATTATATCAGTTTTGCAAGGTGGTGATCTATGATCATATTATTACATACAACGCTTTACCACTCGGCACTCGTGGATAATGAACGGCCGATGTCAATAAATGGGATTTTAACGAACAGAGCCTTAAAATTAAAACTCCTACATATTTTCCGGTTGAAAATCCAGTTTTATTTAATAATATAGCCCATTGGTTTGCCTATCAGCACCGTGTCCAAAAAATGGCTGCTTTTACAACACCCACTAAAACTTTTTATGGCTGGCAACACTCGTAAAGGGTATAAATAAAATATAGCAACGGGCAACACCGAGCGGGTATCGTAATAATTTCCACGGTTTTGGCGATTCTAGTACTCGACTCCTTTCGATTATAATTTATAGCTTCGGATGGGGCCGCCTGATATGGAGGTATTTGTGATGGAGAAATGACTTTGACAGTATCTTGGATGCTTTACGATGTTCTATGGTCCAGTGAGATGGACCTGTCTTCGTTGGGATTCAGTAAGAGCATATCCTGTAATGGACAGCCCATGGAGAAATCTGCAGTATAGTGTATTATTCTTATCATTCCAAAATAAGGGCTGTCCAAAATAATTATGCACATAATACACCAACAAATTATACAGAACTATCGGATTATTTTAATTGATTTAAAAAAAAAACAAAATAAAAAGCAAACTGTTAATTTTAAAATGTCTGCTTTATGGAGGGAAATTGATTGGGAAATTTTCATTAACAATTTTCTCTTCCGTCAGTGGCGGAATAAGGCGACTCAAAACAGCGACGAAAACAATATGGTTAACACATTTTTTCTTTCTTTCGATGAGTAATGGGCAACAGCATTCCTCTTGTTCCACCTAGCAATAGGCACGCTATTAGATGGGACCTTACTTATTTGGCGAAAAGCGTATACCCCGTCGGGGATGTAGGCGTGATTTACGCACAACTGTACATACGTTACGTAAATTGTACATACGTATGTATGTACAATTTTCTGTTGCAACATTTTGTTTTACCAGATCCAATGGTTTCACGCGAGAAAAAATACAAGAAACTAAGACAAATAAGTATGAAAGTATATGTATATAATATTCTGTGGGGCCACTCACCACCATATCCACATGTCAATTATCCGTCACCACAGACCTACTGCTTCCTTATTTGCGCTGCCACAGCGTATATACGTCATAAATACTCCCATAAAATTGTTTGCGCTCACTCTGTACGGTAATCAGATCACGTCTAACCACAGAGCGAATAAAATTTACCTACAGAGGACGCCATCTGATAAAACGGTTATTGGGAGAGATAGAATATGAATTAAATGTAAATATCCCCGGAAAGATTCCGCAGTAAAAGCCGGGGGTTCGGTGTTTCTTTATTTGCGGTGTACGGTGTGTATTTATTACATACGAACATACATAAATCACGTTTATATAAAACCTAATGAAATGAGTCCCAGCCCATGGATGGCAATAGGATGGCGAGCTCTATAGCTATCTATCGGGCACGTAGATAGCTGCAAATTGTTAGGTGGTAAGAGAAATGCTCCTGTCCATTACTTATCAAATAAGTAAAATAGTCGTTATAATTTATGTCTTGATTCGGGAATCGAACTCGCTTACTCTATAATCCAGTACGTTAATTAACTTGCCGTAATTTCTTTAACCGTCCAACTTCACGTTGTAAAGCATTGTAATAGTTATTTGTTGTACGTGAGTGCAAAGTTGTTATTTAACCGCGTGCTCAATTTTGATGACCGAGCTAACGAAGGATTCTAAAATTGAATCACGAGCGTAGCGAGTGATTCAAAAATTAGAATCCTGAGCGATAGCGAGGGAAAATAATACAATCACAGCAGTTTCTGTTTTCACCCAGAAACTTCCACAACACCCTCCCATTAACCCAAACACACTCTCAACACCCACCCAGAAACACCCACAACATTCACACCCATCCACTCAGATACCCAAAAAACACCCATTCACCCAGAAACACCCACAAAACACCCATTCACCCAGAAAAACCCACAAAACACCCATTCACCCAGAAACACCCACAAAACACCCATTTACCCAGAAACACCCAAAAAACACCCATTCACCCAGAAACACACACAAACCACTCATTCACCCAGAAACACCCACAAAACACCCATTCACCCAGAAACACCCACAAAACACCCATTCACCTAGAAACACCCACAAAACACCCAGAAACACCCACAAAACACCCAATCACACCCAAAAAACACTCAATCGCCCAGAAACACCCACAAAACACCTAATCACACCCAAAAAAACCAATCACCCAGAAACACCCAAAATACTCACCCATCCATTCAGACACACCCACAAAAAACCATTCACCCAGACACACCAACAAAACACCCATTCACCTAGACACACCCTCAAAACACCCATTCACCCAGACACACCTCCAACAGCCACCCATCCACCCAGCCACACCCGCAACATTCATCCAGACACACAAGTAAGTCCCTAATAAAAATTACCGTCCCTAATGGAGTTCCGAGACGGTCAATCAGCTTGAGTCAAGCACGTTGATTTTCTGTATGTTTTTGTTCCGTTGCTAGCGTAAACAAATCAAACAGACCTAAAAAACTTTTAAATGCTTGACTCAAGCATCCAGCAAGCGTTGTAGACGATCAAAATGTTTAAAGCAAGATTGACGCCAAGCTGATTGACCGTCACGGAACTCCTAGGTTTTTAGTGACGTCAAAAGAAAATGGCGCGCGCAAAGCAAATTACAAAAAAAGTACACCAAGAAGGTTCCGAGTCTGAGTTTTTAACAAATTAAAATAGGTTGCATGACAATTTCGGCACCATGGAGATAGAAATAAATATGTATAATGATGTTTTGAATTCACAAACTCATTGCACACGATGTTCTAAATTCAAATTTACTTTAACCTCTAGAGGATAAAAACGGCTTTTGCACTCAGATATCGAAGAGCAAAAACGCTTTTTCCGAGATGGTGGGATGAAATAGTAGATTTTCCATCAAGTGCACAAAACGGATCATTTTTGTCCGAGACTTTTAGCGGCCCGAGCCGAAGGCGAGGGCTGATAGTAATGTCGAGGATAAAAATGGTTTTGTGGACGAGTTAGAAACTCTGCTTTTCACTTCGATTGCGAGGAAATGAACAGCAATTTAACTTAACATTTCTAAAAAATTCAAACTAAAATTAGTACAGTTTTGAATACTAAAGGAAATTGTTTTTCCCATTGAAATTAGGCTTGGGCTGCAGACCTATACAGCCAAGTATTAAATTAATTTTGAAATAATAATTTTCTTAAATTAATTTAATACTTACCGTACCTACTTGAATTAAAATTTTAATATCTTTTATGTCTTAAAAAACACATTAGGCAAATAAATTTAAGTAAATATCAAAAAATAACAAATTCTATGTCTGAATTTCTTATTGAGTTTGGCTGCATAGCTCATTTTCTTTGCCTTAATATAGATACTTTTATGATTAGATACGTTAATGCTCTAGAGCACAAAATTCGATTTTGTGCAGCCTATATCCTGCACAAACAAGCACTTTCAGAGCATGAGAAGTGAAAAAATATATATTATCTTCGAAATTTTTCTGTTCTTTTTTTTACTATTGTCTGTGTTATTATTTGAATAGTAACAGGAACTTTATCAACAAGAGACATAGATACAATGTTACATTAACATTAGCACAATCTTTCTATTTATTTGCAATATTTTTTAATGTTTAACCAAAAATCAAATAAGTACATCATTACAAACACATTGGTTTATCCGATCCTTACTGTTGTGTTGGGCGGCCGCCTTGGTCGATTGCTCAGATGAGCCCAGAGGTCCCGGGTTCGAATCCTAGTAGGGGCAAACTTTGTGATGACCACAGATGTTTGTTTCCGAGTCATGGTTGTGTATATGTTTATGTAGTATATTTTCAACATTAAAAATATGTCCGTCATCTAGTATCCATAACACAAGTGCTTAGGCTACTAATTTTGGGCTAGATGATAGGTGTGAGTGTAAAAATATTTATTTATTATTTATTGTTATTTTTAGTAACAGTGTCTAAAAGCAGACAAGACTGTTACGTTAACATTAGAAGAATCAGGCCCCAGCAAGCTCGTCTAACCGCCGATCTACTAACTTGGGTTAGCATCAGGAACAGAGGGAAATACATTGGTCACGCTTCAGTGGAAAATCGTGTAAAGCGAGGCGACCCACTCAGTGCAACGTACGCGGGGTAGGCATCGAAAATAAAGTATTTTAAAATATCGCCACCTAAGTAGATCCAGCCATAATCAGGGCCCCCTAAAAGCCTTGAGTAGTGCTGGCCCTTTCCAGGGCTGTCAGATGGCACGTGATGGGAAACAATTGAATAGGCACACTGACCTCTATTATACTGTATAATAGAGGTCAGTGAATAGGCATGATGACTACTTTTGAAAAACTACACCATGTTGCTGTTACGTGTCTACTTTACTAAAAAAATATATTATATTTTTGTTTTTGGTTTTTGAAGATTTTGAGAGGAAAAAAACATGTTGGTTTTGAATAATGCAATTTAAAATTTTCCACCAAAACGCCAAAATAGCAATGGCGTCCGTGTGATGTCACGATTGCGTAGAAATGAAAGTTTCTATTGTTTAATTTTGGTTGGCAAATATAATGTCAAAATGGATTTAGCGAAATAGTGACGTCACGCGGCGTTTGACCTAATATGGCGGACTGCTAAGTTTTGTATTTTTTATTTATGTAATACATATAAATTATAAATCACAAGTAAACTGGGAATGATAAGCAACCACTGCAAGGGCTAGGCCTGAAATGTCATTTCATTTAGTCCATGTTATTAAGCCCGGCTAGCATGACTATCGTAACACGGTATGACATAACCATTTATCGTTTAGAACTATCAAAAATACAATGATTTTTGACAGTTCAAAGCGATAAATGGCTTTATCTTATCGTGGATTTTAGCCTGAGTCTTCTGGGCTGATAGCCAGCTACTTCACCACTCGATCTAAAAAGTCATCAGAACAACATTAAAAGAATCGAAACATCAGAATGGTCTTAAAAATGAAAACAGCGCCCGCGCCACCCCTAGCCGTAACGGACTGCGTCGTAAACGATGGAAAGCCAATTCTTCAAGGGATAAGTACATTGGCTCTCCGAGGAAGTTACACATTTTGTATGTAAAATGCGCGGATTGGATGTCAAAAGGTCAGTAATGAACGGTGACGGGGATCCGGGCGAGTTTCAGCGAGTCGCGGTATTTTCTCGGATATTTTGTGACATCGAGCAATAGGTATTATGAGGGTTTCGCTTCAATGGCACAATCAGTGCTATAACTCAGTGCACTGACGTCACAATGAAATATTTACAGTAGGTAGGTTTATACCATTGACATAAATGTAATATTATAATTATAAATCTCGTGTCCAAGTGTTTGTTATTTATTCCTCCGATGCGGCTTGACCGATTTTATAATTTTTTTGTGTATTAGTGGACGAATAAGTTCGTAGGCTATTTTATATTATTACTAGTGGTCGCCCGCGGCTTCGCTCGCGTTAATGTCGGTCATAGCCTACAGCTTTCCTCGATATATGAACTATCCAAAACAAAATAAAAATCAATTAAAGTCAGTAGTTTCCGAGATTAGCGCGTTTAACCAACCAAACAAACATACAAACTCTTCAGCTTTATATTAAGAGATGTATACCTCTGCAAACTACCACCATAAGGCAAAACAAAGTTTTCTGGATCTGCTAGAAATGAAAATGCAAATGAAAAAATGAAAATGCTTATTTATTTAAAAACTTTTGACCCAAAGGCCAAGATTATGTATGGTAAATGGTTTATGTAACAATTAAAAACGGTTTCGTATTCGACGAAACCCATGAGAAAATACGATGCGTTACAATTGTCAAATCTGTAATTCATATCAGACATTTCGGAGTTAAATAGGATTTTTGTATGTATGTAACAATAACTTTATGTGCCATAAATAGGAATTAACAAGATACATACATACATACGTCACGCCTTTCTCCCGCAGGGGTAGGCAGGGATCACTTCTTTCCACTTGCTAAATGCTTTCCAATCTCATTAATGTCTTCATGCATGCCCATGGGTTTCGGGTACTCTTGACCTGGGGGCCTACCGCCTAACTCGATTGCTGATGATTACTTTAAAGCAATGCATTGCTTACAGCTATTATTAGCTAGCAACCATCTTGAATGTTTAGGCGGTACGGATTTTCTTCTAAATTCATACAAAATCATTGATCGGTGATTGATAGGTGATCATTCATTCAAAGCTATCGCTGATAGTTTAGGTACATTTGGTGCGAAATTACAGAATGACGTCATAAACTATAGCTTTTGCTTTAGCAATAGAGTTAGGCGGTAGGCCCCCTGGCCCTTCATTAATAGATTTTCAACTTGATTATAAAATATCCGCAAAATTACTGCAAAAATACGGCAGAGTAGAATACAATTGTCACCACCCCAAATATCTGCCGTGAGTGTCGTACAAGGCGACTAAGGATAAATCTGTGATGAGGAATGGGCAGCAGCGTTCCTCTTATACCTACCACCTAGCAAAGTACTGCGACTTTTGTGCCCGATAAATTGCAATAGGCTCGCCACCTATTACATGGGACCTAGCATAATTGGCGAAGCGTGGGTGCTAGTTCACCTCTGCCTACCCCTTCGGGGATATAGGCGTGAATTATGTATGTATGTAAAATTAACAAGATGACAATACGATTTGGCATAACTTAGCGAAATATTCATCTGCCCACCTCTCCGGGAAACAGGCGTGGCTCGTGTACGTATGCTAATTACTAAGAATGATTGTTATCACGTTAATTACTTTGTCGTTCCTTACTTCAACGGCGAATGCGGCGTCTTATTTCGTTACTTAAAGTAAAAGCCATGTCGTCGTCCGTAATTAATATAATTACGAAGGAACAATGTCTTTGTTTGTGGTTTGCAGCGCTTAGTTTTGCTTTGCCAAGAAAATCGTGGCATCACAATTAATTTCTGTATGTTTATTATTGTGCGATGTCAATACACAAAACAGGAGGTCTACTCTGAAACTCCGAACGAACGAACTCACATCTATCCGTCTTTTTCACGCCACTGCGTGTTAAAATAAAGCGACCAAGACGCAGACTTAATCGAACGAAATAAACTTCCAGAGTAACGCCTCCAGGGTTGGTGTCAGGCAATCGGCCGGCTGTAAAACCTAAGCCAAAACCTTGAACAGAGCGTATATTGGAATGTTGTAATACTAATCAATCTCTCCGTTTATCGGTCTCTCGACATGGTCCTTTCCGGCCCTTTTCTATACATTAATTCATGAATACCACCTTTAGATCATTTTTTATGCTGATCGTGAAGCTGTTGGCCTTCATCTCGCCAGATAGTGACGATAAGGGCCGAAGATCGAGAAGAAGAGAAAAGAATCGAGCTTCACCTGGAACCTCACGAATTGTCGGATCACAATAATGCCGTGAACGGTACCAGGATTCGAACCCGGGAACTCTTGGCCGATACACAGCATCTGAGCATTCGACTACGCCGGCCATCAATTAAGACAGCACTTAGCTTAAGTTTTTTAATATGAGAATTTGATGCCATTCTTGCCGGGTAATTTTTTTTGACATTAAGTATTCATTATAGGTAATAGACGTCTTTGAGTACAGCTGTTAGTGTTAGTTTTAAAAAATGACGATTCTCCCACAAATACAGAAACGCTACTCAAATTTTGAGCACTGCTTAAAGAGTTAAGTGGACAATACCCGTCAGAACTTGTATGTACTTAAATTTTAAGCAGGACTGAAACTTTTGACTGAAGCGTTTATGTATTCGGGGCTCTGTATCTTATAGCACGCGTCGGGCGATTCCGTAGTTAGACCGAACACGTTTCCACCTCCGCGTCTGCGGATCCGTAAATAAATAGAGTACAGCACAAACGGTGGTCGTTAGGGCAGATTTGTCTGCGGCGAGGCTGCTCTACCGGTGACAGGGGCAGGGCTGCCGACACACCGACATTTGTAATCCTGTGCGCTTCACAACGCCAGACTTTACGGGTTAGAATCGACGTGTTTGGGGGTAAATGATTTTTGTTGTTGTAAACATCTTCTTCACCCTTTTTCTGTCGGAGTGGAATGCCTTTTACGCACCATACCAGCCGCTAGCTACGCGGCTGGCGTGTCTGGGACTCGAACAGCGCACGAAGCGCCAGCAATACCCACTAAATCACTCCAGTGTTAAATCACAAAGTCTGGGATCTGCCTCGCGGCAATTCACCAGTCAACACATCTTCTTCACCCTTCCCTTATTATCCTACCCTGAGTAGGGTCCGTGCAACACATCACAGATGTACCATGGACGTACTCCAACAACTGCAATGGGCTTAAATTTCATAATATGACCTAACATAATTAGTGAAATGTGGGTGTTAATTCACCGTTGCCTACCTACTTCGCTCTTTTGCAAACATTATCTAATTTTATCTCTGTCCTAACCCTCAGTCGTCTTGTACGACCTACGGGAGTGACAATTGTATTCTGCTTTACCGTCACCAGACATCATTAACAATAAACTGTTTGGAGTCGTGTAAAGAGGATCACCATCCCTGAACAGTGCTGGTGTGAGCACTTTAAAATACGCGCCTTCTAAAGGCACAACTCAACAAATCTGCAGATCTCCCGATAGCCTTCCAGAGGGCGTCAGCGAATATGCTTCTTTGCCTTCATTCAATAAATCCTACAGATCACGCTTGCCTATTCTACTTTGTACTGGCGCGTGGACAGGTGTTACGTTTCAATGCACAATGTGATATGAAAGATAGGTCTGTACGTGCGATGCAGATCGTTTTTGACGTGGGACGTTCGCGGGAATTTGGATTTTTGCAAAGATGAGTAGGTACATATATTAAAAAGGCTGGTGACGATGATGTTGAAGTTGGGTAGCCTTGTTGCGACGGCTATGTATAAAATGATATTAAATTTTTCTTATAATCGGTCTTTTAAATAGGCTCAAAGTCACTCAAACGGCAATAGGCCTCTCCATTAGTAAACTACCAAAATAAAGACTACTATGCTTGGTGTGTCTCTACGTGATCATATCAGAAATGATGAGATCCACAGGAGAAGTAAGGTCACCGACATAGCCCGAAGAATAATAATTATTGGCAGTTAGCAGTGGCAGCAGAGCATAGGGGATTGCCGGTCGCCGGGGTGGAAAAGTCCTCAAATGGCGGCCGCGCACCGGGAGACGGCGTTAGTAGGCCCCCCATAAGGTGGACCGACGATCTGGTGAGGGTCGCGGGAAGTCGATTCACGACTGTAAGGCGTTTTTATTACGAAGGAAAGGAACCAAGTGGACCTATGTTCGATAGTATTCATTCCCTAGAATCCTTAGTTTGGCTAGTCCTAAAAATATCATGTGCTTTGAACGTAAACACGGATTGAAATTTCCTTACTACCCGACTAATTTCCTTAATCATTACAAGCTATTGAAATACTATTGAACTACCTTATAACTTAATGGCTGCACTACCTACTTTAGGTTTATAGTGACATGTGTTTTGTATCTTAAAAAATTAGAATACTTTCAAATGTCCACTGAATAATAATACTTATCGCGTTGCATTAAGGTTTAATCGCAAAAGGTCCGGATACGCTTCGTAATTCATTTAACAAATTAATTGTCCGTTCAAGTCGACATTTTACGTTCGCCATTCAAGGGCCGATGCATAAACCTTTTATTGTTCATGTCCACTTGTTTCCTTCTAAGACCACGATTCAACAAACTCCCTACCAACTCTTATGAGGAAGCGAATAGAGTCGAAACTTGCTCCAAAAGTTTTTACGGGCTGCTGAAAGAATTTGGCAGTGCCTAAAGATACAGAAAGGGAATTATGGCCGTGATTATGGGATTATAAACCTTACGGCGAGGCAATAAAGTGGTCAGGGGACGCAAGGAAGTTTGCGTTTGCGTTGTAAAAGAATTGTTTATTACAATGAACAGAAGAAACACAGGGGTACAATGTTTAGTGCGCAATTAAGGGAACCTACATACATTGGTTTGATAGCGGCTCTCGTGTAGCTTTCAGAATTAGTTTCCCCTCTTAAAATCCGACAAACATTCATGTCTGTATAGGCTGTAATGCATACTACTTTGCACTTAGTTTAATTTAAAAAGCCTACAATGAATATGGTGGAAAAATTTTAGTCTTAATGCCTATACGCTCGGCCAACCAAGACGCTAACTTACTTTCTGACATTTATATAATATTCAAAATTAAATAGTAAATAAAAAAGCCTATTTCAAAGAAAGGGCCTTGAAAACTGGCCGTGTAGTGACGACAGAGTATGTATTAGGTTGGGGAAAAAGTCTTTTCGCATTATAGTATGTATATTGTATGTAACTTGTAATAAAATCTCTTTGGCTATACTATTTGTATCTGGCTGGTTTTGGTATCATTGAAAGTTTAAATTTTAAAGAACATAATTCCAAATTCAAATTAGGAAAATGTGTGATTTTCATTTGTTTTTCGTACCGCCAAGATGAGTGAATCTAATGAAGAAATTCGATACATTTTAAAATTTTACTACAAAAAAGGTAAAAATGCAACGCAAGCCGCGAAAAAAATTTGCGATGTTTATGGACCTAGTGCAGTGCATCTGTCTGTGAGAGTAGCACAAATTTGTTTTAAGCGTTTTCAATCCGGAAATTTTGATGTCAAAGATGCACGTCGCTCTGGTCGCCCTATTACAGATAAAATGGATGCAATTTTTGAAAAAGTGGAGTAAGATCGGCATGTCAGTAGTTACGACGTAGCTGAAGAACTGGGAATTGACCACAAAACAGTTTGGCGCATTTGAAAAAAACTGGGTACACAAAAAAGTTCGACATTTGGGTACCTCACGAGCTCACTGAAAGAAACCTAATGAACCGTGTACTCATTTGTGATTCTTTATTACGACGTAATGAAACCGAACCATTTTTGAAGAAGCTGATAACTGGTGATGAAAAGTGGATCACGTACGACAAGAACATGCGAAAAAGGTCGTGGTCAAAGGCCGGTCAGGCTTCACAGACTGTGGCGAAACCCGGGTTAACTCGCAACAAGGTGATGCTGTGTGTGTGGTGGGATTGGAAGGGCATTATTCATTATGAGCTGTTACCACCAGGCAGGACCATCGATTCTGAACTCTACTGCGAACAACTGATGAGATTAAAGCAAGAAGTTGAGAGAAAGCGGCCGGAATTAATCAACAGAAGGGGTGTGGTTTTTCATCATGATAACGCTAGACCTCACACATCTTTAGCCACTCAGCAAAAATTAAGAGAGTTTGGCTGGGAGGTGTTAATGCATCCGCCGTATAGTCCTGACCTTGCACCTTCAGATTTCCACCTGTTTCGGTCTCTTCAGAATTCTTTAGGCAGTGTCAGGTTAACATCACGAGAGGACTGCCAAAACCACTTGTCGCGGTATTTTGACCAGAAGTCCCAAAATTTCTATAGCAATGGGATCATGTCCCTACCTACAAGATGGCAAAAAGTTATCGAACAAAATGGTACCTACATACTTTAGTTAAATGTAAATAAACTATATTAAAAAATGTTTTGAATTTTCTTAAAAAATGCGAAGAAACTTTTTCCCCAGCCTATTTATTATATAGAATACAATTGTCACCACCCCAAATCTCTCCCGCGGGTGTCGTACAAGGCGACTAAGGTTGATAACAGTGATGAGGAATGAATGGGCAGCAGCGTTCCGTCATCTAGCAATATGCTGCAAATCCCGTGCCCGATAAATGGCAATAGGCTCGCTATCTATTACGTAGGACCTAACCTAATTGACGAAACGTGGGTGGTACAGGAATCTATCTGCCCGGATCGCTGAGGGCGCTGGTTCGATTCCCGCATCAAGATTTTCAATATTTTTCGTACTTTTTCCAACCTCAATTTTTTATTATTATTAATTTTCTTAACATTTATATAATGTTCAAATTAAAGTAGTAAAAAACAAAGTTTTTGGATAAGGCAAAGGCATCTGCCCGTAATACCGGCAACCTAGCCTAGAGTTATTAGACCAAAAAATAGTACTTAAGTGCCGGGGATTCTTCTAAGATTCTTTTTAAAGTTGAATCGCGTGTTAATTAGTCACCCTGCGGAGTTGCCCGGTTTTTTTCTTCCCCCTTGTGGTTTGCTAGTGTCGTTAAAAAGGGTCGGAAACCGCTCACCGAAAAGAACTAGTTGATCTGTAAGGCTCTGTGTGTTACGGATCAACTAGTTCTTTTGTGTCAAAAATGTCAAATTTTCTCAATCTACTTTGTGCTTTATTACAAAGAAGTTAAGGTTAATAATCCATTGATGAAATTTTACATTTTTGGGTAGTCGGAAGTACCGTTACACAGTATGGCGAGCCCCTCTAGGCTAGCGGCCAATATATTAGAACGAATAGAATACCTATATACAAATGTAAGAAACTGATGTATTACAGACAATATAACATGGCGACCGTCGTGTAAAATGTAAGAGTACTTGTCACTGACACTTGACATTTGTTCCACAGAAATGCTTCTATTTATATAATCTATCATTTGGGACTTGGCTAGGCCCCAAGGTACTGTCATTCGGCTTGTGCAATGAGGCCCTAATATTTACGCTTCAATATACGGTGTTAACTTTAGTAATTCCTGTATGCGTTTTTACGACACTCGCTTAACCGACTTCCTACAAATACAGAAACAAGTGCCCTTAAGTACCTCCAAATAAAAAAAGGTGAAAAGTTTCTCCGCGGCATTTTACACAGACCTTCTCTAGGGATGGCAGGACATAGAGAGAATGGGCTATAGCCTACAGGTCCCCCATAAATTCACGATCCGCACCTGCATGACTCGCCTTTGAAATAATTTCTTAGGCTAAGTAATCCCAAGGCGCAATAGCAACTATTCTATACTATACCTATTTATCTCATTTTATTAACATTAACAAATTTAAACAAACAAAAATATTGACGATGTAAGACTTATGAGCCGTCAGACTCATAGAACTAGTTCGTAAAAACAGTCCATAATTATCCGAAAAGGATTTGCAACGGGCAACACTATAATGCGGCCTCGGCCCAGCGGTGCACATAATCAATTAGAATCTTTTTTAATCCTGGCAAGTTGCGGTCGCCGTTACCGGCTGTGGGTGGCGGCCATTTCGCCGCGACTTTAAAAAATTAAACGCTGTTTAGTTTTATTTGTCCATGGAAGGGTTGACTTTGTAAGGGACTAGCTTTAGAAGCACTAAATTGGTACGTTTTTAGGGCTCTTCGGGATTTTTCGAAAACTGCCATTAACGTGGACTCGTTTTATTGCTCGGTTGTAAATGAAGAGCTATTTGGTTAATGTTCTATTTATTTATTTGAAAAATGCTGTTAGAAGCGTTCTTTGGATAAATAAATAGTAGATTAAATACTAAGGGCGTTACAACAAAGATTATCTCAAATCTCAATCGCAATACATATTATACATTGGTTGATAAATTTGTATGCGATCTGAGGCTTTTTATCGCCCGAGGTAGATTAATAATTTTATGTTACACCTGACCATAAAGAGGTCTTTTGGCAATAGGCTCGCCAACAAATTGACGAGCAGTGGGTGTTAATTTCACCCTGATTTATGTGTGTATGTATGAATTTTTTCCTAACACAAAGTCAGCGAGAAAGCAACAGGAAACCTCGCACGGCGCAAAACAGAATTTTGCCCGGAAAAATTGTATTATCCAAAGAGCCGACCGGAGTAGATTAAAATAATAAATAACATCTGTGTTTATGGTGTTAAGTTTAACACCGGCCGAGGAATATATTTTATCGCAACAAAGTCCATAAAAATAACAAGGATCCAATTTTTTGCGGGTCTCCGCTGAATTTTCACATGAAATTTGACGGGTGGCGTTAAATTTTATGTGTGTCACTAGTGTTACGAACTTTTCGACTTTCCACCCTTTACCCGTAAGCCTTAAAGATAAAGAATAATTTTATTTATTAATTATATAGCCCATAGCCTTCCTCGGTAGATGGACTAACCAACACAAAAATAATTTTTCAATTTCAGTCAGTACTTTCTAAGATTAGCCCGTTCAACCAACCAACCAAACAAACTCTTCAGCTTTATAATATTAGTAGAGAGTATAATACTGTCCGCTGTCTGGTGTGGCACAGCAGAATACAATTGACAACATTAAAAAAAAACAAGTAATTATAATTACAAAACCATTTGGCGCTTTGGTCATCTAGAACACTACATTTTTTTTTCAGAATTAATTACTTGCTAAGTTATATTGAGATATTTCAAAAACAAAACTAAATGGTCCAAAAATAGAATTGCAGGATTACTAAACAGTAAATGCCTTTGCGATCCATCATTTTTGAAATTTATGTTTTTGAACATGAAGACATTGTCAAAGCCTCTTTTCTCTTCTCTCTGGTTAGCTCTAAAAAATAAATAAATATTCCCTTTGTTTTCCTGAAAATGCGAGAGCAAAAAAATCCTGGAGAGATGGGGCTGGTGACTATAATAATTGTATTCTGCTCTGCCGTTACCACACGGCGGACAATATCGGTATGGTGGCTTTACCCTAAACTTTATTATGTTATTAGCACACTCTGTTATACATTGCGACCTAGTGTGCACGCGTCCTAATGATCGTATAATCTAACTCGGGCTCAGAGTACAGCACGCTGAATATCTTCACCAAAGCGAGGTTAACCCCTTAAGCTCCATAAATTTGTTTTGGGGTCAAACAGACCCATCCCTTCGTAGCAGCACAGTAAATTCTCACAAGTAATTATTTGTGAGGTCTCTCCCTAACTCTATGTAAATAAGCTTCAATATTGAATGAACTTGATGTCTGTGCGATGGTACATGGCTAGCTGTTAATTTGCATAAAGTTCCTAAATCCTCAAAGATGCAAAGTGACGTCTCAATGCGAGAATGAATCAACGTATTAAACGAAACTCATGACGCTATTTTGCATAACAGTATCTACGACGTCTAAGCTTAAGGTTTCTGATAGTTTAAGAACGTGAACTCCGAAATAATGAATGTTATACATTGCTAATGTATATGATTCGACGTCGTACTTTCCTGTAAATTTGTTTTGTTCAATAAAATACAGGTATAAAATGGCCGCGTGGTGACGGCAGAGCAGAATACAATTGTCACCATCCCCATCTCTCCCGTGGGTGTCGTACAAGGCAACTAAGGCAAGCAGCGATTAAAAATGGGCAGCAGTGCATTCCTCTTACAGCAAGTCATGTTCCCGATAACTTTTGGTAAAAAGTGGGTGTTTAATTCACCTCTGCCTACCCCTTCGGGGATATAGGCCTAATTTATGTATGGTCGCCCCAAAAATCACCTTCTCTCTACATTCCGAACTTCCATCCCTCCCAAATACTGCCGCCCTTACGAAGAACGCATTATGTACGATTTTTAACGGAATTGAGTTATATACATATTTGAAATCAGGAAAACAAGCTCTATTATTATCTTTCCCAAACAGAACATTTAAATATACTGACTATTCAAATTGCATCAAGCTTAGTTCCGGCCACATCACCTACAAGTATACTAAGAAAAAAACTTTAAACGTGTTTTTCTCAGAAGTTTAAAAAAAAAAGTTTTTCGTAAGCGCAGTAGAATAGGTCCCCTGTGCCGGAACAAATAAATAACGCGGATCCCTAATAATAGGCGCAATAAAAACCAATCGCGGCGAGTTTCCGCCATTAGTCCACTATTTTTCATTCACCATTATCTCTGGGGACAGGAACGTTTTTTAATAGCCCGCTTCTTCGACACAAAAGAGACACAACTCATAATAGCATTCGTGCAACAGTGAACTTTATTATCATACATTTAGAACACGAAATAGCTTAAAGTATTTTTTGAGTTGCGTCTTTATTGTTTAAGTGAGCGAGCTTACCTTGAAGAATACTTCGTTGCAAAAACATTTATGGGCTAAGGGTGGTTCTCTTGATTCATGAAATACAACACTTTTGAAGTTCGTAAAAAGTTGAGTGATATTTTTATTAGGATAGTCTATTTCTGTCAAAAGTCAGCCCGAAATGCTCTGGTTAGACAAAGAAAAAGCGGGAAGATAATAATTATTATTTGATTTTTGTTAGAAATTATGATTTGGTGGAAAAATATTTCAAAGAAACTAAAGTTGGAAAACTATTCCACTCGACCAACCAGGGCGTTTTGGTACAGGCATCCGCCCGGACTGCGGAGGACGCGAGTTCGATTTCCGCCTCAGGACAGAAATTTAATTTCAAAACATAAAAATTATTAATTTTATATATAAATTATTTTTTTCTGACTTTATTTTCTTATTATAATATTTGGACAAATTTTATTATTAAAACTTAACGTACCCACTGAAGTCAGAATTTATTTTTCGTTTAGTGTTCGAATTTTATTTGAACTTTATTTTAAATGTTAAACAAACTATTAAAAATAAACGAAGTCAGAAAAGTTTCGAATGTCCGCAATCCGGTGACTTTTACTTTCGAAAAATTATTTGAACTATTATGATAAGGAATGGCAGCGTCCCTTTCCTGATATACATTATAGTAATACTATGATTAACGTGGATGGCAATAGCCCCCCATCATTACATCGAACCTAAACCAATTGGCGAAACTGCTTACTTATATACAGGTATTTTTTTTGTATAATTATTTATTTGGACCCCACCATTAATCATCGGATTTTTTTCACGAGTCTTGAGTAAAAAGAGGTCAATATTTTCATGAGAATTCGTAATTTGTTTTTAAAATGAGAAAATAAACAGCCCGCAATGGTATCATTGCCCGTCGCTAAGCCACTAGTGCTTTGTATATCCAGGCTCCTTGTCCAATTACGCGTCAAAAGAAAAAAGATGTCACTTGTATCTGTGGAATCCGTCATGAGTTGCCGCGAACATGAGTCTATTTCGGGCAGCCATTTCGTGTGCTTGCTTCCTGGCTACATAATTACATGGCTCATGCCTCCTTGCTTTTTAATTAAGAGTAAGACTTGTTTATTAACTTTTTTCCCCCGGAGCTTTAGAGCGGCTCCCTGTTCTTCCAGAAAAAAAAAAGGAATTGGACAAATTAAAATGTTTCCTCTTAAATATTTTGCTGTTTCCCAAGAAGTTTCGTTTAGACGACAATGAGGTTTTAATAACGATAAAAAGGTTTTTTGCCAACCTTTAGTAGATGTTGTTTGGCGTTGTTCTTGTAAATTATTTTTCGGTACAAACTTAGCGATTGTGTTCAGGATATTTACCTAGTATAAAGTTGGACTGGTAGGAGGGTAAGGTTACAAAGACAATTATTGTATTTTATCATACGCCAACTCAGGATTATATTTCGTTTTTTGGTTTTGTGGTCTAAGGTCAAGTGTAATTTGGTGGTCTTAGGTAATTTGGGTCTTATACAAATTTAATATTATGTAATAGAAATATAAAACTCATTCATCATTAAAATGTACGAATTTTTGCTACTGCCTGCTACATGCTACGAGGTTGCTACGTAGGTGCTACATTGGTGCTACGAGACTGGGTCACCATAGTCGTTGTAACTTACATAAAGCTTACATACGTCGTTAAAGTGAAACATCTTGAGCCAAAGCCTAAGGCAATTTAATAAAGGAAATTTAACGCATTGTAATATACCTACATTGATCTTAAAAAAAATCTTGTTTGTACCAAACTATCAATAATCATAATTTTGATTGATTCATTTAAAAACAAATATTTTCCTTATGAGAATCCAAATTGTTCTAAAGATTTTGCATCAGGTTAACTCGACTAGTTCCTGTTTCGCCTGGCACGGCTATAGCGCAGTTGTCCATATAATTTTGATTTAAGCCCGAGCTCGCGTATAGCATTTCAATTTCATCTCAACAAACAGCGAACGTAAGCTCTCCATAGGGCACATAAAACGCGAGCCGAGGGGAAGATGCCTTGACATGGTTGTAAAAAGGCCCAGGCCCTATTAATTCTTGGTAGGTAGCCTATAGTGATGTTAACTGTCTATTGCAGCGAATATCGATACAGGGAGTCAGAGACTGCCGTTAATTAAGATGAGTGGCGAATAATCAATTCCTTCGCCCATATTTGGCTGTGTAGTGACGGCAAAGAAGAATACAATTGTTACTTTCCCATTCTCTCTCGCGTACAAGGGGACCATTAAGGGGAACGGGCAGCAGTGTTCCTGGAGCATCATCATCACCAGCCCTTTAATGTCCCCACTGCTGGGGCACGGGCTCTCTCTATGGATGGAAGAATATAGGGAGATTGGGCCATAACCCACCACGCTGGCCCAGTGTGGGTTGGTGGGTATTAACGACTGCAGGTGCAACCGGGACCACCCGCTTAATAAATTAAGATAATAAGAGACAGTAATTTTTTGCGTTCCTGGAGCGTATCATGCAAATTTTTGCGATTAAAGTTCACGGTGAATGCAAATTCTAAATTATTGTTTGTACTTTCTATCGTATCTACTTTCATTAACGAAAGTACCATGCTGTTCAATTATACGGAGTTATTAACATTGGAGTGATGAATTATATGAATAACAGACCCGACATACGTTGTTATGCCATAAAAATTATCCCGTAGCCATGCTACCATTCGAGCGAACTCAACTCTACCGTACCGAACGGACGAACGTCAAATGTTCGACAGGAAAGCAATTTATATGGGAACATGAAATAGTTGGTTTTTATTATTTTCCTCGCAATTTACCGTATTTTCTCACCTTTCATGCACTGCCTAGCCCAAGACAATCATTTCAAAACTAAAATCAGCTAAATCAAATATTTATTATTATTATTATTATTATACTTTGGAAATTCCCCAATTTACTTTTGGAATTGGACAACAAATTAAAAGAAACTCTTTCTTCGGTCCTCAATATTCAATTGTGTGATCGCTCGTGGTGTCAAGCCTCTCTACCTGTTCGCCATGGAGGTTTAGGTATAAGGAAAATTTCAAGTGTTGCTCTTCCAGCCTTCTTGTCTTCTGTTCACAGGACAAGTAATTTAGTCGACAGGATTTTACTTAATAGTGTCAGGACCTATGAAGTGTCTCATTTAGCCGAGGCAAAGTCAACTTGGTCCGCGGCTTGCCCTGATCTAGGATTGCCAGCATCCCCTTGCTCCCAGAGACAGTGGGACGAGCCACTCTGCAAATTGGTGCGGGAAGAACTCTTAAACACGTCATCCAATTCTGCAGATCGGGCTCGTCTCTTAGCTGTAGGGAAGTGGGAATCCGGGTTATGGCTGCAGGCTTTGCCATCGGCTAATATAGGGACACTTCTTGATCGCACTGCATTTCGAATTGCAACATGCCTGCGCCTAGGCATCGCCTGTAATGTCCCCCACCATTGCCGCTGTGGCATAATGGTCACCATGGTCTCTCTTGCACAAGAAGTGCAGGCCGATTTAGAAGACATGCTGAGGTTAATGACATCATCCGCCGGGCCCTCGTAACTACCGGAATGCCCGCTGCTTTGGAGCCTAATGGCTTAGCACGGGATGATGGTAAGAGGCCTGACGGCATGACTCTCGTTCCCTGGAAGAAGGGAAAATGTCTGGTATGGGACGCCACTTGCGTGGACACTCTAGCAATGTCCCATATTCCAGCTACCTCAGCAATGTCCGGATCGGCTGCAGCTTCCGCTGAATCCCTTAAACGGCGCAAATACGCCGGTCTCTCAGGAGACTACCTATTTGAGCCGTTTGGGGTAGAGACTCTGGGACCATGGGGTCCAGGAGCTCACCGACTTTTTCGGGACATTACAAAGCGGCTACGTGAGACAGTAGGTGACAATAAGGCTGGTCTGTATTTCGCGCAAAAAATTAGTCTCGCCATTCAGCGAGGTAATGCAGCCAGCGTTATTGGTACACTTCCTGTCTCAGAAGACCTAGGCGAGGTTTTCTACCTTTAATTTAGCTTTTAGTCCCTTAGTTTTACAACATTTAGTTATTAATTTAACTTCTTATCTCTTAATAAAATTGATTTGGCAGTTGTAAACAAAATAAATTAGTTTGCTGTTTGATCGTTTGGTTTGTATGCCGGTAGTAAAATGTATTACTATTTAAAAATACTTTATATATTATATAGAAGATTGTTTTTTTTTTATCGGGTGTCACTTACATGTTCCTATACCTAGTACTATAAATGTTATGGTAAAACCTATTGTAGTGACTCGCAATAAAGATATATGAATATGAATATATAAAAAAACGTCGAATACATGAGCCGACAATCTTTGTTTGCAAGTATATCGCAACAATAGATGCAATGTTATGAAAGCAATTTCTATCGAATTATAAAAAGTATCTATATCTATCTAGTACTGCGCGGTTGCTAGTACTTTAAAATGAACCCTGCATATTGACGCGTCAAAGCGCCCGCAGCAAAGGACACTGACCGGAGGCTATCGATAGTAGGACAGCACTAGCGGGTGGTTTATCGTGGCAGTTTGCGGTTCCGTCAGACGCCTCGTGGGAAATTAGCGACGGCCCAGCGATGCGCTCCAGACATCAGAAAACGCCCAATTTTGAAAGTTTAAACTTCGAATGCTCCGTCTGCGGGCGGCGTACGGTTTCTTTTTAATAGGCTCGTGAAACATATTTTTATGGTGCCCCCGTATTATGTTGGCCGATTTCAGTTGCTCTGGTCTACCCATCGCTGTCACTCTTTGAGAATAATAGCAAATTTTGAGAGTGACTAGACCAAAGTAACAGAAATCGGCTTTAATAATATGGGGTCGTGTGCCTTGCCAGGTTTTTGTTGAGATCTGTCGTACGGAAATGTCCGTTGTTCACTTTCTCGGTTTTTCGTGTAGAATGTCAGGTTAGGATCAGCATTATCAGTAGGCAAGTGGCTAATCTATTCGAACGAATAGAATACAAATGTAAAATTGAGAACTAGGTACTCTTACTTATGACACGCCGGTCACCATGTTGGTTTTTCTCTGTTTGTTAAGAACGTGGAACGAACTAGCCAGGCGGACTTGAACAAATTCCTACCACCAACTAAACCCAGTACAAATTTGTCCACCTCTGGGGACCGAACCCGGGACCTCGGGGTCTTAAGTCCGGTGGGCGAACCACTAGTCCAACGAGACGGTTATAATTATGGGGTAACATCTCGTTTTCTGATATTTGCATAAATTTTACGCTGTATACATTTCAGCAGATAAATTAAATCAAACCCAAAAAATAAACTCCCATATAAAAAAGTAACTATGCCTCTAAAAACAAGAAACCACTACGTACTTCTTTATTCAATTCATTATAACGTTGCTACCAATAAACTGCGGCATTACTGCAAAACTACTCCACCGTAACCGACCTTATACCGACGGGGTACGGTCCAAATTGTCACGTTCGCCGCGTTAGTGCGCGTAATACGTCGGTTTACGAGTATTTCGGAATAGAGGCATCTAACGTAAACGGTTTCAGTAATAAGAGGAATCGTAAAACAGGTCTTAACCGGCCGTAAAGTGACTTACACTAAAATGATAGATCCCGGCAAACGGTATGCAAGGACAAATAATAATTTGGAAGGAATCCTTTGCGCAAATTACCCACGGCGTCTCAGAGATGCCCCGAGTTTGATAAGCTTGATGAAATGAATAATTCGTACTGTTTGTTTGTTTCTTTTACCGTGACGGTGAAAGAACCTGAGGCGCTACTCTGGAAGTTTATTTCGTTCGATCGAGTCGTTGCGTCTTTGTCGCTCTTATTTTAACATGCAGTGACGTGAGAAAGACGGATAGATGTTCATTCGTTCGTTCGGAGTTCCAGAGTAGGCCCCCTGTACCTTTTAGAGTACGTACCCAAAGGGTAAAACGGGACCCTATTACTAAGAATACAATTGCAAACACCCCAAATCTGGAGTGCCCGAAACCGACGGGCATGCATGAAGACATTAATGAGATTGGATGAAGAGAAAGAAGTATGTAAGGTCCGTAGCAAGTGGAAAGAAGTGATCTCTATCTACCCCTGTGGGAGAAAGGCCTGAATATGTTATTGTATATGTATGTAAATAAATCCTCTTAGGTTTGAAAATTATTATAGAAATAAGCCACGCTTTTCAATGCAGTGTTGGAGCCTACGGCAGGCTCCCCAGCCGAGTGACCTGACCGATGCCGTGTTGTACATGTCCAGTGAAATTGCTTTCTCCCTCTACTTGATTACCGGCGCCAGCGGACACGCGGACAGGTGCGAACATGCCCCACACGCGGACAAGTCCACCCCTGCACCATTCACAATGATGAAACCATTTTGAGATGTCTATAAATGTGACGTGTTATTTAGCCGGGCTAATTAGTCTTGTGGTGACGGCAGAGCAGAATAAAATTGTCACCACCCAAATATCTCCCATGGGTGAGTGTCGAACAAGGCGAGTATGGGTAAAGACCGCGACGAGTAATGGGCAGCATACATACCAATTATGTTAGGTGCCGTGCAATAGGTGTCCCGTTATCGGGCACGAAGGTCGCAGTCACAGATATTTATGGGGTTAATGTCGAAATAAATATCCAATATCAATAATATCCTTTTACAAAACAGTCGCTAGCTAGCATAACATCGGTCGCCGTCCAAAACAATGTCCTCTCACAATCAAATCACAATGACTTCCAATCAAATCAATGACTTTTTTGCAGTTATCAAATATTTAACTAATTATATACATTTTAGGATTCTTTACAACTGTATTGCTTTAAATATTATCTACAATTATAACTGATAATTATCAATATGATTATCTTAAATAAAATATGCAATTTTACTTGTAATTCATTTCCGTTCAATATCTGAATGGTATTGACCGGAAATGAACATTTACACATCAAAGAGTTTATTAAAACTAAATATTTTGATAACATAATAAGTAAGAACCTTAATTTAAGTTAACAATGTTAACAAGAATTATAATTATGTTTACAATATTAATTAGGCATACAGCTAGTTTTATAAATGATTCATTTCCGTCCAATACCCGAGTGGTATTGGTCGGAAATTAATATTTACAAATCAAAGAGTTTATTAACAACTTAATATTTTTGATAACATATTAAGTAAATACTTTGACTTAATTTCAGTTTACAATGTTAACAGGAATTTTAATTATGTTTGCAATATTAATTAGGCTTACATATTAAATTGATATATCTGTGGTCTCAGTACATTGCTAGGTAGTATAAAACGAACGCTGCTGCCTATTACTCGTAGCTGTCTTTAACTTTAGTCGCCTTGTACGACGACACCCACGGGAGGGATGGGGTGCTGACAATTGTATTGGGCTCTGCCGTCACCATATCGCAAATAGGACTATCAAATACTTTTATCGCAGCAATAATATCTGATTTGTTGATGCCATGGAATAACTCAAAAAAATACACAAAAACCATCTTTTAACTAGTAAAAAATGTACTCTGCTCCGCTCTCACCACACCAAGTAAACTTCTAACAGTCATCACTTGTAAACAAACATTCAATCTCGTTTGGATTTAAGCTTGGGACCCTTGGGTTAATAGCCTCAAAATGTAAAACAGCCACGTTAAACGATATACCGTTGAATTAAATTGGATTTTTTTAATTAAAGTTCTAGAAATAGCTGGCAAATTAGCTAGACAGAAAGTGTACCTATAGTTTAACAATATAATTAACAGAGACTATCACTAGTTAGTGTAGGTAAAATTTGCCGGCACTAACAAGAGGCAATAATCGCCAAATGTAGCTATTTTCCTATTAATGCATTTGCAAATTTTGTTAAATCTCAGCCATTTGGATTTGGTCTAAGTGATAAACTTTTATCATCTAATATAAAATTCTCGTTTCACAGTGTATGTTTGCTGGGTCGGCTAATAGTAGTTTATAAAAATATAAATTAAGACAATGCTACTTTGGAGTCTATAAAAGCAACCCACCATCATTCAAAAGGAGCGTAGCGCAGTGGCTTAGTGCGCTCAGTCTGCGATTGCGTAACTAAGCAATTTTCATTATGGCCGGTGATTGGATGGGTAACCAATAATATCTTATCTCGAGTTCCTCCGTGCTTCGGGAAACGGAAAGCCCATTACTAATCAAGGCTAAACCAACGCGTCCAGCTCGCGTCCGCGGTATCGTGCGCGGTGGCGGTGATAGCGCGTGCAAAAGTTGTGCACACTGTCGCGTTTGTTCCGCCGTTCACCAGACTGGCGCATGGCGTTACTACAATGCTGTCTGATACAGATAACGAAATTGAAGAAGTTTTACTTCTTTCTGCTATTATTGAAAACGAAAAGGAACAATAAAGTACAACACAATTACAGTATCATGAGCGAAGATATTGTGCCACTTTAGTAACATTTATAATCAGAATGTGACGTATCATACAGCAATGGGTATTTTTGGACCTCATTTATAATTTGGTTCGAGTCCGCCTTAGTTTATATTTAAAAACACAGTTTACACATAAATAATATGCTGCGTGCAGCGCATGCGCGATCTGATCGCCCCCGCCGCGTGGAGACGCTGCACAGGACGCCGCGATCTGGCCGCGGTCGCCGCCGTTTGAACACGTCGCTACAAGTTTGTACTGACCGCCATCGCGCACAACACCGCGGACGCGAGCTGAACGTGTTGGTTTGGCCTTAGCTTAAGCCATTGTTCCCATCTGCATCTGCAGTCGTTGATACCCACCAATGCGCACTGGACCAGAGTGGTGGATTATGGCCAATTCTTCCTATATTCTTCCTTAGAGCTTGCTAGACCCCCAATCTAACCCGCGGGTGCCGTTTATGGCAACTTAGGGTAAAGATAGCGATGATTGATAGGCAGCAGCGTTCCTTTTTTATCAACTATGATTAATGTGCATGCTAGATGGCAAAAGGTTCGCCATTTATTAGATGGGATCTAAAGTAAAAAAAAAAGCTAAGTAAAGCTTCTTTTTCCATCCCCATTAAATGCTTGTGGCCCAGTAATAGGGATATTAAAAGGCTGGTGATGATGAATAGGCATTATAATAAAGCTTTAGTTGTGATTAGCACGCTTCCGCCTACAACTTGCGAGTGGGTAGTCACACCCGCGTCAGAGTCGTAACTCCACAGCGCACGGCCCGCTACCACAGTATACCCAGAACAGTAATACGTCTTATGCAAACTGGCCGCTGCCCATTTGAATGTGAGCTTTCTTACTCGGCGCCGTGTAGGCACGCACTGTGACGTACAATTCATAAAATACGGGGGCATAAGGGTTCGGTGTGATCGCGCGTGTACAAGGTGATTGCACTTTTGCTCGCTGCTGCCGCTTTAGTTACAACCCTAGCGGCAACGCAAGAGGATTCGACGACAGGCCGCAGATAAACTACTGTTCTTGGTATACTGTGTTGCTACGAAACGGTGTACACTCCGCCATAAAACTATATTAATATCATAATAAACCAGCTTATTGTAACTTTTAAAGGTTAAAAGCTTTAGTGCAAATCGTGAGTAATATAATAACTGCTAAGTATAATGTTTAATGTTGAATACTGTAATTTTATGTCCACACTGATACATACATATATAAAACACGCCTATATCTCTGAAGGGGTAGGCAGAGGTGAATTAACACCCACGTTTCGCCAATTTTGTAGGTATCCTATGTGATGTGGTGGCGAGCCTATTGCTATATATCAGGCACTTACATCGCAGTATATTGCTAGGTGGTATGACAGGAATGCTGCTGCCCATTACTCATCGATGTCTTTACCTTTAGTCGCCGTGTACGACACCCCCTGGAGAGATGGGGGTGGTGATGAAATTGTACTCTGCTCTGCCGTCATCATATGGCATAACATCCACACTTATAATTCTAATAATTTTTATTGTGCTTTGTACGTTTTATTCAGTAAAGACTTCGTGTAATAAATCAACGTAAAGTACGAAATGCCAGCCTTGTGCCTTACTGAATAGAAAAATGTGATTAATTAAAATAACGCAAAGAGGTTTTCTATGGGTTCATACTTATTACAGAATGTCACGCGGTGTGATATGTCATTTATGGAACAGTATTACGTTAGTGAATTACCTATTAAGACATCATGAAAATTGGACTCATCAAGTAATGGTGAAGTAATGGGTACTTTACGATACCTACAAGCCAAGCAGGGGGGTTACTCAAAGGGCTTAGTTTAACATTCATAGTTAACTGTTGATCAAATTGATTATTCAATTAAATATCGGTTAAATAACATCTTAAGTTATTTAACCGATATTAAGTTACGATTTTATCATTTTTTTTTGGGACACAGGCCTTCTTAAGTTTGGAACAGTGGCCCAGTGCGGATTGGTGGATATCATAGTCATTGCATGGATGACCATGCAATGACTGGCCTTAGCGAACCTTGCTTAGTTTACGCAATCACTGCGCCATCTAGCTCCACTATTTGGCGTCGAGCAATTAAAGATATCTTTACGCGAGCGGTAATAGAAATGCAATCCAAGTCCTGTACCAGTAATTAATGATACAGGTTGTTGACTCCAAGCTCAGCAAATAAATCGTGGCCCCGTTAAAAAAGGGACTTTATTCTGAAGCCCGTTAAGCTCATTTCCCACTTTAAAACAACAAAACGAACCGAAAAATCAATTCTGCCCGCTTCCACCTTATCATTCGCAAGTAAAAGGTAGCGGAGTGTACCGCGATATACATCGGGGCAGGGCCGCATTAAGATTGTTTTTCGAAACTCGCTTTTTTAAGTAACAAACCTTTTCCTGCAGGCGAAAAGGGCCTTATTTATTTCAGAGCCTGAGTTAGGATAATCTAAGATGCATAAAAATTCGGGTTCCTCTCACAAATTAGCCTTAATGTATCTATTGTCTGTTTATTTATACATGTATAGTGGCGTTTTGTAAGAGTTCTTGGGACATTTGGCTCAAATAAAGTTACATAGTTTGAAGATGCTTTAAAAACTAAAATGATTATCTATCTGACTTTATATCCGACAGATTGATTGCTAAGCGGGGAATTCACTAGACGGGCCAGCAGACATGCCCGCCAGATCTAGTTTCTATAGGCCAGCAGACTGACTGTGACGTTCCTACACTAGGCAAACATTGCACAGATCTACGAATGATTATTTTTATGATCTGATTTCTATTTGAACATTATATAAATGTTACAAAAAATGTTACAAAGAAAATAAAGTTGGGAAAATGTCGAAAAATTATCATACGGGAAACGAACCCGTATCATACGCAATCTTTAACTTTAATGTTATCTGTTCTAATGATTTCAACAACTTTATTAAAATTCTTTGTAAGTAATAATCATATTTAATCATACTGATATAATATCAATTATATATATATAGACGTCAATTAACTTTAATAATCATACTGATCATTTTTATATATTTAGAAATTATTTCTGGGATATTTTTGCAACATATTGTAGATACCTATATTATGTTCATGTCGCCGCCCTCAGTCCGGGCCGCTGCCCGTGGCTTGACAAATGGCGTCGCCAGGGGAAGGCCATACGTTACCAACTCCATTCATGACTTTTTCCAGGGAGGCCACTTTTCCCGCAGCAAATTTCCACAACGTTTCTTAGCTTTTCCCAGTTCCCTTTATTTGTGTTGGCAATGAGCTATTATGAGGGCTGGAATTGTTAACTAATTTAACTCGAGCTCTGTGAACTTGTAATAAATAATATTTTTTCCTGTTGATAAAACACATTTTTCACGACTAGAAAGATACGGAGTATGACTGATAATTCAGACAAACTCAGTCATACTGCCGCACTCAGAGACGTCAATTAACTTCAAAAATTATAACATAAAAAAATTATGAACCTAAAAAAGGATAAATAAAAAATTATGGATTTAAAAAAAAAAATCTATCTAAGTGGGTAGTTAATAGTTCTATAAAATCCTTCATCCGATAGCCATTTCGCTAGAATTCTTTTATCGTAAAAATTGCAGCAACCAATTGCATCGGTGTAGTCGATAACTCGAAATTATGATGATAGATGATGATGAATATGAATCAATGAGTTGTGTTGAAGGCTTGAGTACACTGGACGGTGCAGTGGCCAATATAAACAAACCCCGGCAATAATTAAAAGATAATCTCTTCGCGGCGAATGAAGCGCATAAAACGAGCCGATCACCCACCGATGTATGTTATAATTTCAGTTTTCAGTCCACATCATAGGCGGCGTGCACACGGAACTGTGTTTTTGTCACTCAATAAAAAATCAAAATAACAATTCTTCTTCTTCTTCCTGTTCCCAATTTGTCTGCGGTCGGCGTAGTTAGTTTCGTACGTTCATACATTCTCTTCCTCTCTACCCACTAACATCTATTCGCATTACATACATACGTAAATCACGCCTTTTAATCCCCGAAGGGGCACCTATTAATACCCCCGTTTCGCCAATTATGTTAGGATCAATGTAATAGCCGGCGAGCCTATTGCCATCTATCGGGCTAGGTGAGGTGGTATAAGAGGAACGATGCAAACCATTACTCATCGCTGTCATGTATGTCTGTGTGTGTAATGCGGTGGCGTCAAAACTTCTTACATTGATAGTTTATGTTCTATTGAGAATTGAGATAGGGATTGAGATTGGATGAAGAGAAAGAAGTGTGTAAGGATCGTAGCAAACGGAACGAAGTTAATTCTGCCTACCCCTGTGGAAAAAAGGCATGACGTATGTATGCATCATTTGTATGTTTATTAGCAAGTGGAAAGAAGTCATCTCTGTGGCCTTACCATGAAGTATTAGTGCGACCCCAGCGTGGGTGACACTACAGGACGCCGCTCACTCGGGACACCACCACCACTTTAACAATGGGAATTGAGTCGAGTTTAGAGTTGGTAGTAAGGCCCCTGGGTACTCTATCGGATAATAAATAAATAAATAAAAAACTGTTTATTTGCATTGTACCTATACAATATTTTTAGGGATCCAACGTAGGTAGGTATCAGTGGCGGAGCGTCCATATAACCCGATTCCCAACAGCCGTACCAAACGAGCGAGCATAAAAAAATCATTACCATAATTCAAGTACAATACCATTTTATAAGCAAATAAAAAAAATCCATCAATATAATCTTATCATAACAGTATTAAACGCGCGCGAAACAATATGCAACACAGGTACATACAATTCGCTCCCGCTCTCTAGATTCCTTCAACTAACTCGCTAAACATCGAGTTATGGACGCCTGCTATACAGCGCCTGCACGCACACAGACAAGCGTAGTCTTGTCAGGCGCACGCAACGCGAAATAGTACCTAAAGTTTGCCTACAAGCCGGCATCAAGCCGGCATTTCGGCAGCCTACGCGCTTATGCATCGATACACTACGACACACGCACACATTAGTAATAAACTCCCACGAAAACAAGTTCCGTCAAAAGTAAATATTTTAGATCTTATTGCAATAGCCATAAAAGCGGAATTTCTTTTGTGAACTGCACTCAATATCGCGGTCGTGCGCCGCTCCTGCAAGCCGCTCCGGACCGGGTTGAATCGTCTTTCCCTTATTAACACGGCTTTTGTTTGTATAATGATCTCTCTTTCTGGCTGTATAAAACAAAGCACAAGCACGCAAAAGTGGCAACGTAGTTCTCCGCTTCGTCACTAGATGGCGTTGAACAGTTGTAGCCGTGTCCTAGCAGGCGGTGTCAAAAGTTAATGCTTAAACCATAAGAGGCTTCATATAGTTGTGGATTGCCTAACTTGTTTTTTCACGCCACGCCACTGGTAGGTATAATTGTCATAGTATTCAGCCTGCTAACAGGCGTGCAAAATTTTTACCTGATTTTGATTTTAATTTGAGAAAGACCTGGGGGCCTACCGCCTTACTCGATTGCTGATGATAGCTATATTGCAATGCACTGCTTACGGCTATAGCAGCCATCCTGAATTTTTAGGCGGCACGGATTTTGTGCCAAATTCATACAAAATCATTCGGTGATCATTCGTTCAAAGCTATCGCTAATAGTTTAGGTACATTTGGTGCGAAATGACAGCACGACATCATAAACTATAGCTTTTGCTTTAGCAATCGAGTTAGGCGGTAGGCCCCCTGAAACATGTATGTATCATTAGTATGTTCGTTACAATCGCGCGCGGTGTGCACTTGCCTTAGTGGCGCCCGGGGCCCTCATTAAAATTTCAGCGTTTCCGCTTATGCCCGTTTTGTGTGTGACGCGAGTAAGTTTCGTTATTAACAAAGTAATGACAGCCGAATTATGCTAGCATATTGCCCAGTGACCGGCGCTTAGCTGCGGGATAGGACTGGAAATTGAAGTTGGCATTCCACCATAATAAAGCTGAGTTTGGTATTCGGAAAAGTCCAGTTTAGATATCGGGAGCGCCCTTGTAATATTATAATTAATAATCTTCTTCTTCTCCCTGCCCTGTTCCCAGTCTATATGGGGTCGGCGCAGTAGGTATGTTTCCTTTCATTAATATCGGTCAGACGCAGACGTCATCAAGCCATCACTCCTTGATCCGCCATCGCGCTTTTGATTCATATCATCCATCACACCGTAAAGGTGCTAGTGATGAATGAATGTATAGAAAAGAGACGGAACGGACTATGTTGAGAGACTGATGAACGGAGACAGTGATTGGAATGACAACATTCCAATCCATACTGCTCAAAGTTTTGGCTTAGGTTTTACAGCCGGCCGCCTGCCTGACGCTAACCCTCTTTAGGTATATTGTAATTAACAATATGTAATAATAAGTAGCTACTTTAATTTAACAAACCAACTTCAAAACAGGCTACATTGTTGGTTTGTATGCTGTAGCGGTGGGAGCGATGGGTATACCAGGCAAATCCCTATAGTACCTACATTACTAAAAGAACTTAGCCTGTCTAGAACTTACGTAAGTTCTACACTGGAACGAACGAGTATCAAAGGCGGCTCTCACAGAATCTTACCAAATATGGCTGGGTAGAGAAAGAAGTTGTGGCGAATGTGAGTGTCGTGATGGCAGAGCAGAATTCAATTGTCGCCATCTCTCCCGCGGGTGTCGTATACGGCGACTAGCAAAGAGAGCGATGAGTAATTGGCAGCAGCGTTGCTCTTACACCACCTAGTAATATGCGATTGAAATGCCCGACAAACGGCAAAAGGTAGCCTCCTATAACATGGGACCTAACCTGATTGGCGAAACGTGAGTGTTCATTCGGGGATAAAAACGTGATTAATGTATGTATGTAAATAACGCCAGCCCGCGGTGCAGACCAATAACCAATTTGGTGCACCCGAATGCTGGAGGGCAAACCACCAGCATACTTAAAGAGGGTTGGTGTCAGCCAGGCGGCCGACTGTAAAACCCGAGCCAAAACCTTGAGCGGTATGGATTGGAATGTTGGCACTCCAATCACTGTCTCCGTTCATCGGTCTTTCAACATGGTCCATTCCGTCCTTTTAATATATTCATTCATCACGAGCACATTTCCGGTATGATGGATGATATGAATCAAAAGGGAGTGGATAGCTTGATGACGTCTGACCGATATGAATGAAAGAGGAAACATACTGAGCCGACCCCAGATAGCCTGGGAACAGGGCAGGGGCAAAGAAGTATGCAAATAACGCCAGCGCGACTGGCTCAAACGAAACACTTCACATTTCGGCTTGCCAAGTGCATGGCACGTCGACTATTGTAACAAAATAACAAAACACACTTGCACCTGAAAGAAAACGCACCAGCTCACGTTTATACACCTGTCCCCGGCAGCGGCGCGTGTTTATTTAATCAGATGAAGTGACTAGACAGAACATAGCTCGAGGTGCAAACTTAATGCGCTGTACAACGCCGTTGGCACGCCTCCGAACGAACCGCGAATGCCAACCGAACTCAGTCCGTAATTCCAGTCAAAAAAAAGTGGTGTCTAAGAAACAAAACTGATTGTCTTTTTAATTAATTTCATATATACATACTAAATCACGCATATATCCCTGCAAATAGGCAAAGGTGAATTAACACCCAATTAAGTTAGGTCCATGCTTACATTGATATATCTGTGGGTCCATGTCCATAGGTGGCGAGCCTATTGCCATATATCGGGCACATAAATTGCAGTAAATTGCTAGGTGGTACGAGAGGAATGCTGCTGCCCATTACTCATCGCTTTACCCTTAGTCGCCTTGTACGACACCCACGGGAGAGAGTGGGATGGTGACAATTCTATTCTGCTCTGCCGTCACCACACGGCATGACTGCACTAGGTATAACCAAAAGCCGATCAGTGATCTCGGATAGAATTGAGATTCGCAACAATTTTTAGTGGATTTATCTACACTTCGTAAATATCTAATCTACAATTATTGTAGAATTCAATTTGAACGTTCCCGGGTCCTCGGGACGACTTTCGGTGGACGAATTACTGGACCACGGAGACGAACAAAATCTTTTTAATTAAAATAGTTTACACAGTGTGAACTTCATCTCTTAACACCAAGTTGTTAACAGTCATTTACTCATAACCGGCCCTTTAATGTCCCCTATTCCGGGGCACAGGCCTTCCCTATGGATGGAAGAATATAGGGCGAATGGGCGATCTCACCACGCTGTCTCAGTGCGGATTGGTACGTATTAACAACTGCAAATGCCGGGACCAACGGATTAACGTGCCTTCCGAAGCACGGAGGAGCTAATAAATTTTTGGTCACCCATCCAACGACCAGCCTTAGTTAATACTTCTTCACAAAGCTTGGTTTACGCAATCGCAGTTCGTGCGCGCTATGCCACTGCGCTAGCTTGGACTCCACAGATCGGTTCCTCAGTTCGGGTCAGTGCGGATTTGTGTTTGTATAAATAAAATGTTTATTGAAATTTTCGATGGTGTGTCATAATAAACAAATAAATCATTGGGTATTTACGACTGCAGATGCAGTCGGGGCCCAGTTTGTCGAAAGGGGTTGGCAACTCGACGAAGCTCGTTCGTGGACGTCAAAAGTGACGTCACGACCGCTAGACTAGAGAAGACAGCTCCCAAACTTCGGATCCTCATACTTCGCCGGTACGCGGAGCTGTCGCCATTGTATCATGTTACTGACGGCTTATTATGCAGAGTTCCTTAATTAATGTAGCGTGGAGAAGGCAATTGTCTTCAGCGTTTGTCTAACGAATCTCCTAACAATACAGTACGTGGAAATCGCACGAGTATTATGTAGGGTGCTTTGAAATTGACGAGTAGTTATTACTTACATACATAAATTACGAATTATATTTAGTGCCGTGTAGTGATGACGGCAGAGCAGAACACAATTGTCACTAACCCCAGGCTCTCGCGAGTGTCGTATAAGGCGGCTAAATGTTAAGACAGCTATGAGTAATGGGCAGCAGCGTTCCATTTATATCACCAAGCGATATACTGCGATTTACGTGTCCGATAGATGGGAATAGGCTCGTCACCGATTACTAAATATTATTCAAAATTGGACATGATTGTATAATTATTCTATTTTTATTAATTATTAAGATGTCACAAATCTGTTTGAGGATTTTGGGGTTAGAAAAAGAATTTCGAAAAATTATGATCTTGAGGCGGGAATCGAACCCGCGTCCGCTGCTATCCGGGCAGGTGCCTGACCGCTCGGCCACCCAAGACACTAACATTTATATTAGTGTCTTGGGTTATCTAACATTTATATAATGTTAAAATTAAAATCGAATAAATCTGTTTGACTTATTAATGCTAGATATGTTTTTGTTGTGTTCTGATCTGATTATGCGTGCATAGTTAATTTTGCATAAGGTTTATTATTTTTAATTTAAAATGTGCTACTTGTCCTTGTGGGCGTGTTGGATTTATGTCTGTAAGCTAACAAGTGTTTTTTTTGGAAATAATTAAACAAATAAATACATGGAACTTAACATAATTGGTGAAACCTGGGTGTTCATTCACATCTGCCTACCCGTTTGAGGATAAATAGGCATGGTTTTTTTTAATGCTAGTCAGGGAAGCTCTTGCCCTTCATCTTACCTGATGGTAAGTGACGGTAAGGACCGAAGACGGAACCGAGCTTCACTTGGAACCCTCAACCCCAGATAGTCTGGCTATCTTATCACACATTGTCGGAACACAATGTATATTATATTATGTATGTGCGACTGTGCGTCTTAATTACACCTATATCCCCGAAGGTGCGTCTAGCCACCATTCCACATCTGGGCCAGCGTGGTGTTTTATTGTCTATTCTCCCTATATTGTGACGAATCCTATATGTGACGGCCGCCTTGGTCAAATGCTCAGACTGCTGGGTATTGGCAAAGAGGTCCCGGGTTCGAATCCTGGTAGGGGCAAACTTTGTGATGACCACAAATGTTTTTTCTCGAGTCATGGTTGTGTATATGTTTATGTAGTTTATTTTCAACATTTATATACATAATTATATTCAAAATATGTCCGTCATCTGGTATCCATAACACAAGTGCTTAGGCTACTTACTTTGGGCTAGGTGATAGGTGTGAGTAGGGTGCGAAGTTCCGAGACCTCCACGTGGTGCACCCTGGGCAACGTCTGGTCTGACTTTCGGAACAGAGGAGCTTCGGAACAGAGGAGGCCTTTGGTCGTAAGTGGTCTCCAATGGTGGTGCCGGAAGAGGCAGCGTTGGCTGGTCGATGCAGACCCTGGTGCCCTCACTGGTGCGTTGAACCTCCCACTGGTTGGACGGCCACGAGATGGCCACGGCCTTCGGAGGCCTCCCTCCAATGCGTAGATAATAGCCTTGCCACGCTGAGTTTCATCCGGGCCCCTTTTGTCACCACTGTTGGAGACGTGTGTGAGGCCGCGTCGGGGCATTTGTCCGGCGGCGTGTGAGGGAGGAGGCCTCTAGTGAGGCCTGCTGGGGGGAGGAGGGCCGCCTCCCGTCCCTCTGTTATCAGAGGGCGGGGGTGTATGCCCGTGAAACGGCCCTTTTCAGGGCCAACTAGTGGCACCGGAAGGGTCGGCGCTGGCTGGTCGATGTGAGAGCCTGGTGCCTACACGGAGTCGGCTCACTACCGTCGGTGGTGTTCGCGGCGCTCGGATGGTTCGCCTTTGGTGGGGGGCCAAAGCGTGGACCATAGCTGTGAATTTAGCGCGGAGTTTACCCTTCTGGCGCCACTGTTGGAGACGTGCGTGGAGCCGTTTCGGGGCGTTTGTCCGGCGGCTGTGTGCATAGGTGGGAAGGGTTATCTCCGGGCTTGCCCGTTTGAGGAGTAAAAGTTCGACCGCCGAGCCGGGAACATTAGCCCGACGGGGGAACTTTTGGGGAGGGCCGCGACCCTGTGTTACGGGTGCTGCGGCGTTAGGTTTGAGGAGGGCCCGCCTTTAGTGGGCAACGCGATGGGGGATCGATGGATGGGAGACTTCGGTCATGTCCTAGGCCCCCATCAACGCGTTGAAGGTGTATCACCCAGCGGATGTATATTTCATTATGTATATTTCAGTTACTTTCATAGTGTTATGTCGTATAGTTTACTGCTTTGGGGCACAGCTGCTGATATTCAGGATATATTTATTTTACAAAAAAGAGCTATACGTGCTATTTATCAATTAAAACCTCGCGACTCACTAAAAAATCTATTTAAAGACATTAATATCCTAACTCTTGCTTCACAGTACATATACGACTGCATTCTATACGTCTACAAATATCTAAACACATTTGCAAAAATTAGTGATATTTATAAATGCAATACTAGAAATAAAAACAAACTTTCCTTCCCTAGACTAAGATTACACAAAGTAGCTAATACTTTTGTAGGTAAATGTATACTTTTTTATAATAGGATTCCAGATTCTGTGACTGAACTGCCTTTACACAAATTTAAGCCCTATATAAAAAATATACTCCTGAAAAAGGGGTACTATAAAATTCAGGACTATTTAGATGACAAAGATGCTTGGAATCAATAACTTTTACATACTTATTATATAAATACTAAATATCTTTATCCAGGATGATTGAACGACTGCCCTTGAGTGTTCTTTATTTAAAATAGACTTTGTGTTTGTTGTAATGAAGGATGTTGATAACTTCAGAATTTGTATCTTTATTGACATACTATTACTTGACGTTGTAAGTTATTGACACCTTTCAATTTCCAATTATTAATTAATTTAAATTACTTTTATGTAAAGGGAGGAAAAAACCTGACTGAGTTTCTTGCCCGTTCTTCTCAGGACAGGGTCTCCTGGTAGTTTGCGAACGGATGGCGTAAATTTCTTGTCTTGACGATTCATAAGTGTATTGTAATCATACCAGATATGAATAAACGAATTTTGATTTGATTTGATTTGATGCTTAGTGCCGTATGGAGGGAACGTCTTCCCTCGAGCCCCACATATCATTAGTGGCGGGTTAGCCGTGGTGTCTTGTATAGTCTAGGGATACGAAACAATGTCTGGGAAGATGGGGCACCGCCACACATGCACTTTGAATCATTGAACTACTATTACTAGCGTTTACATTATAACTCAAAGTGCATCTATTAGTAGATTTTTTGTAAACTTTAATTAGGTTACGACGGGACTGACATATCTTTTTGTAGACAAAAGCCCCTAAATTAAAATAAAGATTAAAAAAAAAAAACTCAAAGCTTACCTTATAACTCATGCTTTGGCAATAACATATATTTTTTACGTGGCACCTACTCCCTTTATGAACTACACAGTTCGCAAGGCACAATATTCCGTCGGCGAGTTCTATATATTTGCCAAAAGTAGTTTTGTCAATTTTATGACTGCCCCGTTATTGGGTTAAATCTTTTGAAAGCAACATCAAGGAAACTTGCTTTATTGGCAACAGTACGAATGGTTTTTTATCCTATAAAGCGAAAGAGGGTAAATAGAGTAATTGTCCGATTTTATGTTACTTGTGCCGAAGTTGGTTCTAATAAATCACCTTGGGTCGTATTCGATGTTGTTAGGCGTATTTTGGAAATGCGCAAAGATGACGAACGACGCATGTTATTCAGACAAACTGGTTGGTCCTACGGTTGAGTCTGTTATCTATTTGCAACTGTGCGATTATAAAGTAAGCCTCTTTTTTATTTCTTTTTATTTTTATGTTAGACAGGGAAGCTCTTGCTCTTGATCTCACCTGATGGTAAGTGACGATAAGGGGTGAAGATGGAATCGAGCTTCACCTGGACCCAACCACGAGGGGCTGGCTATCTTATCACACATTGTCGGAACACAATAATGCTGTTAACAATATTATTATGGCGACAGATTTTGATAAGATGGTGGTGGCTAGCCACTCTAGCCAGGCGGACTTTAAAGAAGTCCTACCACCAACCAAACCGAGCACAAAGTTGTACCCCCCTGGGGATCGAACCCGAGACCTCTGGATCTTCATTCACCATGGGGGCGGTTAAAATAATCACTCATTGAGAATAATCGCAAAGTGTGACAGGTAGACGAAAGCGATTGAAAGATGCTTACATAGGTAAACGGGGCTCTGATATCTTTACAATGTACACAGTCTTATTTGTCTTTCATTAAAATAAAAAAAAAACATACATAATTCACGCCTACTTTTCCCCGAAGGGGTAGGCAGTGGTGCATTAACACAATTATGGGAGGGGGGAGGGTAAGCCTATTGCTAACAGGCACATAAATTGTTAGGTATATGAGGAACGCTGCTGCCCATTCCTCATCACCGTTTTAACCCTTAGACACCAGATACGCATACATAAATCACGCCTAATCCCACGTTTCGCCAAATATTAGGTCCCATGTAATATCGGGCACGTAAATCGTATATTGCTAGGTGGTAGCTACCTACCTATAAGAGGAATGCTGTTGCCGATTCCTCATTGCTATCTTTACCCTTAGTCGCCCTGTACGGCACTCACGGGAGAGAGATGGGGTATTGACAGTTATATTCTACTCTGCCGTCGTCGCACGGCCAGCCTATTTGCTTTGACAAATTAAAAAAAAGGCCGCTCAATTCCCGTGTACCCCCGTAAGCAAATAAAGCGCGATCAAAAGCGATGGCGCGTCGCGGGGATATTGCAATTTCCCCTGATTTGTGGATCGAATCACTGTTTCGTGATTGGTGTGGTTGCCCGCCGCGAGGTCCCATTATGGCATTTTATTTGGTGCACACTTCCTAATATTGCGGACGGTTTCTTTATGGAGTTGTGTTAGATTAGTTTGTGGAGATTATTTATCTGGTATAGAGAAATGTGGGTAGACTGCAAATTGTCCTTAAGATGTACGCGCGAGTGAGACGCGTTTCGTTATACATTGATCGCTATTAAACACCATAAGCTACTAAATCCGTGGGGCCGTGTGGTGACGGCAGAGTATAATACAATTGTCACCACCCCAAATGTCTCCCGTGGGTGTCGTACAAGGCGACTAAGGTTAAAACAGTGATGAGGAATGGGCAGCAGGGTTCCTCTTATACCTACCACCTGGCAATAAACTGCGACTTTTGTGCCCGATAAATGGTAATAGGCTCGCCACCTATTACACGGGACCTGACAAAATTGGCGAAACGTGGGTGCTAGTTCACCTCTGCCTATCCCTTCGGGGATATAGGCGTGATTTATGTATGTATGTATGTAGCTACTAAATGCTGCTTCATAGCGAGCAATGTATAACTAAACGCGTCCGAATCGCGCGTACATCTGAACGGGGTCTTATTCTGTTGGGCAGGCGACGAAACGAACAGCTCGTAGATTGGACGGTTCATATGTGAAATAGGAGAAATCTTCATTCTCCTGCCTTGTTCTCAGTCTATCTATACGAATGGAAGAGGAAACATACTGGTTGACGCAGTATGTTTCCTCTTCCATTCGTATCGGCTGTTGTTGGTGTTTTATACCACATGTGCTTATTGGTCTACACTACACTGAGGTCCTTTGGTCAACTTATAGAACACTGAGTGAGCCGAATTTGGCAAACTCTACTTTATTTTACAGTATGGAGGCAAATTAAGATTTATAACCTGAACTTTTTGTAACTTGAAATAAATAAATAAACTTTAACACTTATTAGATCAACGCTCTAATTATTATTGTGTACCTAAAGGAGGATATTAAGAAGAGCTCTAACCGGACTAATAAAAGCTATTAAAATTTCAAAAATTCATTGGCGTTACTGACTCGTTTTCTATGCAAGCCAGTGTAAACGGCGCACACAAGTAACAGTGTGTGTAATAAACAGAAAAAACTACGTTCTATAAGAGGCCATTACGTTTATTTGGCAGTAATTTATCTGGCACTAGTTAGGCCACCGACGGCGCTCTGTATGCTAACAGATAGCGAAGAGTTGCGATAATTCTTTGAGAGTTACGAGGAAACGTAAGGATTCCTCCCGCGGCCGGTCCAGGAGTTATTTTCGGGGTATTTCGAGGCAGTGTTGAGAACTAATGAGAGCATTGTAATTTATAATTATTATTATTGTGGCGACGGCAGCACATACCTAATACAATTGTCGACCGACACCAAACCCAGTCTGTCTTAGAGGACAGAACAGCTTACGCACTACCTATCCGAATCCGAGATTTTGACGGTCCGTTGTAGCCGTAGAACTATTTCTATGGTAGCATACGCACTAAATCCGATCTCTGTCCGAGTTTTCTAGACCAATATTTTTTTGACGCATTCGGATCGGATGTAGTGCGTATTAGGTTACCATAGAAATAGTTCTACGGCTTCAACGGACCGTGAAAATCTAGGATTCGAATCGGATGTAGTGCGTAAGCGCTCTGAAAGACCAATGTAAAACCACTACAGCTTTAAAGACTGATGTATTGCAGAAATTCTGACTGGAATTACCTACATATCATTACCCAACAAGATATTTTCATTTTAATCCACTCCCTTTGATCGTCCATCACACCAGAAAGGTGCTAGTGATAGATCTTCTTCTCCCTGCCCTGTTCCCAGTCTATCTGGGGTCGGCGCAGTATGTTTCTTCTTCGGAAGAGGAGGAGAATCGGGGCTGGCACATTCTACGTTATTTTTTCGCTCCCAGGGGGCCTACTGCCTAACTCCATTGCTGATGATAGCTATATTGCAATGCACTGCTTACGGCTATAGCAGCAATCCTGAATTTTTAGGCGGCACGGATTTTGTGCCAAATTCATACAAAATCATTCGGTGATCATTCGTTCAAAGCTATCGCTAATAGTTTAGGTACATTTGGTGCGAAATTACAGCATGACGTCATAAACTATAGCTTTTGCTTTAGCAATCGAGCTAGGCGGTAGGCCCCCAGGCCAGCATGGAAACACCATTCGACAGACTGTTAGATTGTTTTCCGCGAGAAATTCGCAAGATACTTCTTTTGAGTCGACTCTCGCTTTTAATCGTCAACAGCCCAAGTTACAATCACAAAAACGCCCGCAGTACGTACATTTGTACGCGAAATTTCGTTAATTAAGTTTTATTTGAAAAAAAAATCATGGCGGTAGTCTTGGAAAAAATATGGCGGGCGTTTGAGAGAGTTTTGTGAAACAGAAGAAAAACCCGCTTTGTTACTACACTCAGACGGGCGACTGTTTACTAATTAATGTTGCCCGCATGTTGCTGGTCATGTGGCCACGCTAGCCGGAATTCCTGGGACACGGGTGAATTTGAATTTGATAGGATTAAGTGTCGGTGTTGGGAAAGGATTGGTTGGTGCAAGTATCGTACTACTAATGTGCGGGAACTTCGGCCGCTAGAGCTCGTCGCATAGCGTTAAGTTTAGCTTTAATTTCAGCACTAGACAAAGTGGACAATCTATTCCAATGAATAGAATACAAATGTCAAAAAATTAAATTTTTTTGATAGACCACTTACCTAGGTATGGACAGGATGGACCCACAAGAATGGACGTTGAGCATTTACGTTAGTGTAAACCTGTGGGCGTAGCTAAACAGCATACGATACGTTTCTATTGAATAAATGTAAATTTTTGACAACTTCTTTCATTGACACGACGGTCGCCATATGGTGTTCTCTGCAATACGTCAGTTTCTAGCATGAGTATTCTATCCGTTCTAATAGATTGGCCACTTGTCTAGAGTGGCTGACATGCTGTTGAATGTTCAATAATAAAATAAAGAAAAAGAAATAATAAAAAATAGAAATGCTTGACTAGGCCCTAAAATTTTTAATACATTTTGTTAGTTCGTGGTAACGAAGGAGGAGCTCCCCAGCGCAGTGTACTAAGCAGCAGTAAACTAAGTAATGTTCACTAAGGCCGGTCATTGGATGGGTGACCAAAAATGAATTATCTCGAGTTGCTCACTGCTTCGCAAGGCACGTTAAGCCATTGATCCCGGCTGCATCTGCAGTCGTTAATACCCACCAACCCGCAATATGGCCCATTCTCCCTACATTCTTTCATCCATAGGAAAGCCTATGCCCCAGTAGTGGGGACATTAAACGGCTGGTGATGATGAACGACCGAAATGAAACGAACGTGGTGCTTTCAGTGCGTATTTCCCAAAAAACAAAAGAGAAAATTCATAGTATACTACTGTCCTGTTTATTCCCAGCCCAGTGTTGTCACATGACAGTTTTCCCGCACACTCGTCGCCATCACTGCTTTTTATTTGTAATTACTTGATGCGTTTCAGATTGGAATTAAATCTGTCGCAGCACCCCTAATGGGGAAGTATGAATGTGCCTCCGTAATTGTGGATAGGTTTATGCAAATACCAGCTTTTTTTCTACGGGTTAAATTGGCTTATCGCGTAGCCTCTTTATTGTTTTAAAGCTCAGTACGGGATTAACCTACTTGAATGATAAGGTTTTCTGACCTGCGATATTTAAAAATCTTTCTCCGCAACACTGCCGTGTGGTGACGGCAGAGTAGAATACAATTGTCACCACCCCAAATCTCTCCCGTGGGTGTCGTACAAGGCGACTAAGAATAAATCAGTGATGAAGAATGGGCAGCAGCGTTTCTCTTATACCATCTAGCAATGTACCTACTGCGACTTTTGTGCCCGATAAATGGCAATAGGCTCGCCACCTATTACATGGGACTTAACATAATTGGCGAAACGCGGGTGCTAGTTCACCCCTGCCTACCCCTTCGGGGATATAGGCGTGATTTATGTATGTATGTATGTTTCTCCGCAACAAAATCGAGAGTTAGAGCGAGAGGAACATTATTTTCTTTTCCCTGGGGAGATGTGTCCACGTCCCGTGCTAGGCCTACCTACAGGTCACAACAATCCGCTTAATTTGCTGAGATAATTGGTATAACATTATCTATACTAATATTATAAAGCTGAAGAGTTTGTTTGTTTGTATGGTCAAACGCGCTAATCTCAGGAACTACAGGAGTCAGATTTAAAAATTAATTTTGTCTTGGATAGTCCATTTATCGAGGAAGGCTATAGGCTAATAATAACCGAAATTAATGCGAGCGAAGCCGCGGGCGTCCACTAGTATCAAATATACGGACCAGAGTGCTGCTACTTAATGTTGCTCTTTTTTTACAATTACTCTTACATTTGACACGACTCACTTTTGTACCCATTTTGTTCTCTCATTGATTCCGTAAGCCATTTCTAGTTTTATACATTTTTATTCTATTCGTTCGAATAAGTTTGTTTACACTGTTAATCTGGACTAGTGTAGTATGTTGGCTCTTCCATTAATTTCGGCAGACGTCATCAAGCCATCCACTGCCATTTGATTAATATCATTCATCACAGCGGTAAGGGCTTTACAGATTATATAGTATAGATAAGTGATGGAATTTTCATTTCGAGAGACCAATAAACGGAGAGAGGGATTAGGATGGCAACATTGAAATCTAAACCTATGATTTTTGCTTAGGTTTTACACTCGGCCGCCTGCCTGACACCGACCCTCTTTGGGTATACCTTCTTACATTCGTTTGACAATGTTTGTAAATTCGATTTTAATTTCAACATTTATTATATAAATGTTAGAAAAATTTAGTACAAAGATTTTGGTGGTTAGAAATTGTGTCTTGTTAGGCCGAGCGGTCAGGCACCTGCCCGGATAGCAGCGGACCCGGGTTGGATTCCCGCATCAAGATCATAATTTTTCAAAATTCTTTATCTAACCACCAAAATATTTGTAGACATAAGATAATAAACGATAAGTATTATTTACTGTTTCAACAGAATCTTTAATGTGAAAATCTTTGCTGGGAGACGCTTAAAATGCCAAGATACCGGTCCATAGCTAGCACAAGGAGATCTGAAGTAACCGGCCGTAATGTGCGCCAATTCAGGTATGTCCTGATGTCATATCCTCGCTAGGGTTGGTGAAGCAAAGCTTACCTAACAAAAGCAGGGCCGGATTCGGGATCGCCTCAAAATTTACTTGGGCATTTCTTTTTTTTACTCATTCAAACTTGAATAATTAGATACATGCTAAATCATAATTTCTTTCTTTTTCTTCCTTCTGCTCTGTTCCTAGTTTGTCTGAGGTCGGCGCAATATGATGTTTAATTTTCCATTCGTATCGGTCAGTCGTCATCAAGCCATCCAGTCCCATGGTGTAAAACAGTAAAATATGAGAAACGATTTACTTTGTCCATGTCTTATACCATATTTTATGTAATAAATTATTTATTATTATTTGATTTATATCATCCATTATACCGGAAAGGTGTTAGTGATGAATGAATGTATAGAAATGAGACGGTAAGGATCATGTTGAGAGATCGATGAACGAAGAGAGTCATTGGAATGACAATATTTCAATCCATACTACCTACTCAAGGTTTTGGCTTTGGATATGCTGTGGCATCTCCTCCACCTTCGGGTACCTCAGGGTGCTTATTTGGCTATACTGGTTAATCTACCTTAGTCAACTTTTACGACACCTCTGGAATAAATTGCGGCTGGCACGTAAAAATAAAGTTGTATAACTTTATTTTTACGCTTCCAAGTGATATATTTATTGCACTAGTCTCGCGTTCTATTATATGGGACCAACGTGGGTCTTAATTCACTTCAGCATACCCCTTTAAGGATAAAATTAAATATACGTAGTATATACGTAAATTCTTTCTTGTTTTTATACGATCAAATCCATATTCCGCCTTTGTCGTTGACTGTACGATATCCTCGTTCCAATAAGCGACACACTCTTTGAAAACGCCACGCGTCACCAACTACAGGATCCCGATTACCGCGCGAGCCCGCTGTACCCCCGTCCCACTCGACCCTTTCACTTTTGACCCCTTGACGCCCTGAGTCCGTCCAGTCACGTCTTCCGCAAGCCGGATCAATGCGATCGAATGGAGCGTAATAATTTAACGAGTAGGTACCTCCACTAATGCCCCCTCCGTTGTCTATATATCTGCGGTGCGATACCGATATATAAATAATTGAATGTGTTTGTGTACGGGTAGGGTAAGCAGGCCACGGCAATTGCTGCACAAATACACTTTGAGCGTTCTCTAAGTTGGAAAACAGGATGAGAAAAGCTTTGTTTGAACGTAAATTACGTGTACTTTAGAATTGACCACCGTTTATTTACTGCTTTGTGGGAATTATTAATCGTTGACTATTGATTGTGCCTGCCGTGTGGTGACGGCAGAGCATACTACAATTTGTCACCACCCCTATCTCTCCCGTGCGTGTCGTACAAGGCGACTAAGGGTTAAAACAGCGATAAGTTATGGGCAGCTGCGTTCCTCTTATTCCACCTAGCTATGTATTGCGATTTATACATACATACATACATATATCACGCCTTTCTCCCACAGAGGTAGGCAGAGATCACTTCTTTCCACTTGCTACGATCCTTACATACTTCTTTCGCTTCATCCAATCTCATTAATCTCATCATGCATGCCCGTCGGTTTCGGGTACTCTTGACCTGGCCCTTATTTAATAGACTTTCAATTTGATTATGAAAGATCCGCCTAGGCCTTCCCCTTCCCATTTCTCCATTCACTTTCGCCATGTATATCCTTTTTGTCAGTCTCCTTTCATCCATTCTTTCTACGTGACCAAACCATGCGAGCATCCCTTTCTCAATCCTTGTCATTACATCTTCTTTCAAACCACACATTTCTCTTATCACACTGTTATACAATCGATCGCTCAGCCTTACCCCAGCCATGCTCCTCAACGCTCTCATTTCTACTGCATTTATTCTACTTTCATGCTTCTTCTCCCATACCCAACTTTCACTTCCATACATTAATGTCGGGACCAGCACTCCATTATGAACAGCCATACGAGCCTTTCTGGACACGCTTTGGCTGTTCATAAAAGTGTGCAAAGCCCCGTTTATCATATTCCCAGCTTTCACCCTCTTTTCAATATCACTATCACATTTTCCATCTCTCGTAAATACAGATCCCAAATACACAAACTCTTTTACTTGTTCAACATTCTCACCCGCAATCTTAATTTCACACTTCGTCATTTGTTCATCCCTTTCAAAAACTATGACTTTTGTCTTGCTTACATTTACTTTCATACCTTTCTCTGTCAAAGCTTCACGCATGACTGTTACCATCTCCTGCAAATCTGTTTCTGATGAGGCTAATATAACCTGGTCATCAGCGTACAGCAGGCATTTGATAAGTAACTCGTTCATTCTTAGTCCACAATCAAATTCTTTCAGTCGGGTCAGACAGTTGTCCATGTATAAGTTGAACAGCCATGGTGACGCTACACATCCTTGTCTCACACCTGTTCCGATGCGAAACGATTCTGTGTATGCGCCATTTATCCTAACACAAGCATTGGAATCTTCATAGAGAGATTTCAATGCTTGGATCAGGCTACTGCTCACCCCATACATCGACAAAATCGACCATTGTTCATTCCTCACCACACGGTCATAAGCCTTTTCTAGATCTACGAAAGCGCAATATACTCGTTGGCTTTTAGCCAGAGATTTCTGAGTTATGCATCGTAGAGAAAAAACTTGATCCGTACAACCCATTCCCTTTCGAAACCCTGCTTGCACGTCCCATATTCTGTCATTAGTCTTGTTGCAGACTCCTTTATTATTTACCTATTTATTTGTATATTTTTAGTTCTGTTTGAAATGTGTCAATTAATGGTTTTGTTTTACTTGTCAATAATTTAGTTTAGAGAAAAGATGTCTATTTTTTGTTGAGTTATTTTAATACATTATTTTACTTTGAAATATTGGTTTCTAATTATATGTAAACCACTTGAAACATATGTCCTTCGAGCCGGATCTGTGAGTAACGATATTTTGATCATTATAACATACTGAGACTGTATAATGTCGGTGAGACGGAGTAAGCGTATTGCAAATAAAAATATGGATGAAAACGAGAGATTATTATCCAAACCGATACAAACGCGCCCGGAGAAGTCTCATACGAGTTCAACATCATCTCAACGACGTGCTTTAGAGGCACGCGCTGCCCGCGAGCTGGCTGAATTACACCAAAAGGAGATAGCAGCCGCGCGAGAAAAGGCCGATGCTGAATTCAAACGACGTGAAATAGAAGCGGAGAAAGCTTTAGTAGAAGCACGATTAGCAGAGGACTTAGCTAGTTTACACTCTCGGGGTTCAACACGTTCGGAGAAAACTACTGAACAATGGATCGAATGTTCACGCCCGTATTTTAACGTCCCAGTCTCCGTACACGAGATAAATGGAGATGGTAACCCGCGCCCGCACGACAACCAGCACGACGAGCCCCGGCGGGATGTCGGGGACAGCAGGAGCATTTTGCAGGTGGACCATCGCGGCGATGACGGTGGACGTGTCAAGGAGAGTGATATAAATAAGTTAACGTGTTCATTGACTAAGGCTTTAACTCTTTCTCACAGTAATAATGATAAGTTGTTAGGCAGACTCACTAGCAATAACTTACCTAACTTTTCAGGCGATGCGCTCGATTGGCTACGATTTAAAAATGCGTACGATACCACCACTAGGATTGGCCACTATTCGGAAGCAGAGAATCTCGCTCGACTACAACGATGTCTTCAAGGCGAGGCGTGGGAAGCGGTTGCAGCGAGACTGATCGCGACTACTTCTGCGTCTGACGTCATGAAGGTGCTTGAGATGAGGTTTGGCAGATTTGATCTAGTGCTAGGTAGGTTAATTGCTGAAATGAGAAGGGTCCCTAAGCTGACTGGCCTACGTTCAGAGGTGATACTGCTAGCGACTAAAGTAGATAACTGCGTAGCCGCTATACAGTCAGCTGGTAATATTGGTTACTTACATAGTCCAGAGTTAATTTCTGAAATACTTAAAAAATTAACTGAGCCTTTATTTTATCGCTGGCTTGATTATAGTAAAGGTGCATACACACACCAACCGCGATTGACATTACTTGGCAGATATCTAATGTCAGAAGCTCAGGCAATTTGTGAAAGTGGCGCGATTGAACCGCCGCCTTCCTTACATAAATTTACAAAAGGTAATTTTAAGCCACGCACTCCTTTTGTGACGAACATGATGGAAGAAGAGCACCCAACAGATAGTGAATATCTGACATGTGATGGCACTATTCAAGAGTCGACTAATGTGGTGTCTGCCAAAAAGGAGGACGTCGCTTGTGTTTTCTGTTCAGAGGTGAGTCATTCGATCAAAACTTGCCCTAAATTTAAGTCTGAACATATTGATAAACGCTGGGAGTGGATAGTTAAACGACGATTATGTTTTAGATGCCTAAGTTCATCCCACCGGCGCGACAGATGCAAAACAAAGAGGAAGTGCTCGACTTGTAATATGTCGGGTCATCACTCTCTACTACATAAAGAAAAACCGAAGACTGTTGAGGCGAACGATGAGAGGGATAAGGAGACCGCTGCGAACGTGTGGTCGAACCAACGGAAGAAAGTTTACCTCAAAGTCGTTCCAGTTCACCTCGACGGTCCCGCAGGTAGTGTGAGTACTTACGCTCTTTTGGATGAGGGCTCTACCGTCACATTAGTAGAGAAGGATATTGTGGATCAGATTGGGGTTGATGGACCGGAATCCGAGCTGAGTCTGCAGGGTGCAATAGGCAATGGCAATAACATGTCTAGTAGGCTTATCTCTTTGACAATACGAACTTGCGATGGCGTACACCGTCTTGACAGAGTACGCACCGTAGACAATCTTACATTGCCGAATTATGTTGTTACTCGAAATGATCTTAAGTATGACCATTTGAAAAATATCCCACTGACCCCGTTTGAAGGAAAGCCTTCGCTGCTAATTGGTCAGGATAATTGGCATCTAATCGTTAGCCGTGAAGTAAAAGAAGGCAAGAAGAATGAGCCCGGTGCTTCTCGTACTTTTCTTGGATGGGTGTTACATGGATTCTCATCTTCGCTTACCAACAACGCACTGCAATTCTCATGTCATTTAAGGCATGCCGATGATGAGCTTCAGAATCATGTAGAGAAATATTTTCGCTTTGATAGTAAAGGCATTAAGTACCACCAAGACAACCGAAGATATTCACCTGAAGAAACCCGAGCGATGAATATATTAAATACACCATCTGATAAACTTGCTGATAGGTTGGAAACTGGGTTACTGAGGGTATCAGATAATGTAGAGTTCCCGTGTAATCGCCGGACTACTGAACAACGGTTGCAAATAATGGAGAAAACCATAGATGCCAATGGTAACTTTGCAATTGAACACTCGAAACAGATTCAAAATATGTTAGACAAGGATTGTGCAGTTGCTGTTACGGCAGATATCCGTGAGATTTTTATGCAGGTGAAAATAATCAAAGAGGATGCAAATGCTCAGTGTTTCCTCTGGCGATTTTCAAATTGGCGGAATCTCGTGAGAAGTTTGTCTTGGGCTATATTGTACATAGATAGATTTTGTTTCAAACGCTCAGTGTATATTTTGTGACACCTGACTTAAAACAACGAGCAGAAATAATAATAATTAGACAAACTCAAGCGGATGTGGTCAGTGAGAATGTTTTTAGGTTAAGAATAGGTAATAAGTTGAAGTTTAAATATAAGAGAGGTCGACCTGCACAACCTATGTCGCAGCATCATTGCAAACCGTTCAACTTTTGTGATATAGATCTATTTGGTCCAATGACTGTTACTATTATTGGTCGCCGATATTTTAGAGAAAGTTAATAATCTTGGGATCAAATGAACTTTCAACCCTCCTGATGCAGCAAATATGGGTGGAGTTTGGGAGAGATTATTTAGGTTAGCTGATAAGTTTGGTGTCGTTGAGTACGCGAATATCTTCCTAATCTTCAAATCCGCCACCGATGGACGTCAGACGCAGGAAGTCCAGTCAAGATAGGGGACTTATTGTCACTGACTCGAGCTTATCGCGAAATGTATGGCCTAGAGGCAAAGTTGTAGGAGCCGTACCCGGTCTTGATGGTAGAATTCGAATGATATGTGCTGAAAACAATCTTAAAGAGACCAGTAAGTTAGCTAGTAGTGCTAGTGAGTCTGCCACCCATAAGGATAAGCTAAAGCGAGGAGGAGTATGTTGCAGACTCCTTTATTATTTACCTATTTATTTGTATATTTTTAGTTCTGTTTGAAATGTGTCAATTAATGGTTTTGTTTTACTTGTCAATAATTTAGTTTAGAGAAAAGATGTCTATTTTTTGTTGAGTTATTTTAATACATTATTTTACTTTGAAATATTGGTTTCTAATTATATGTAAACCACTTGAAACAAGTCTCTTTCATAATCCTTTCAATCAGAATCTTTGCATACAATTTGCCGACAACACTGAGAAGGCTAATACCACGGTAATTTTTGCATTCCAGCTGCGACCCTTTACCCTTGTATAGTGGCACAATGACAGCTTTACGCCAGTCTTTTGGTACTTGGCCACTTACCCAACAAAGGTTCAAAAGGCGGTGCAGCTGCTTAGCAATGGTACCCTTACCAGCCCTCAGCATCTCGACCGATATCCTATCACACCCTGCCGCCTTTCCTGCTTTCATACCTTTCAATGCTTGCACAATCTCATGCATACTTATTTCATTCTCATTCAAAATTTCTTCCATATGATTAGCCTGGGACTGGACTATATCATCTGACCTTTCAAATAAACTCTCAAAATATTCCTTCCACCTATTCAGCACTCTTTCTTCGCCATTTAAAACACTTCCATCCTTGTCTCTGACTCGTTTCAACTCCGAGTTTGCGCTCTTTCCTCGAGCTGTCCGTACAGATTTCCAAAAAACTTTAATGTTATTTTGGAAATTGTCAGAGATTTTCCTATCAAACTCATCTTTTCGTTCATCTTTCTTTCTATTGACTACACTCTTCACTAACAAATTTAATCTTTTATATTCCTTTTTCGCTTCATCTACATCCGCTATTGTCACCTTACATACCCTTTGGTCAGCTCTCTTTGCTAACCAATCTTGCCAAGCTTTCTTCTTTTCTTTCACTACCTTCTGTGCTTCTCCATCCATCCATTCACTCTACTGTCTCTTTCCTTTTCCTCTTTTCGCCACACCGCATACTTCAGTAGCTACATTCACAACGTCATCTTTAAAAACCTTCCATATGTCTTCAATCTCAGCTACTGAATCTACGCCAGATTCAATTAACCTTTCATTCAACTTTCGCACATATTCCTCATGCACCTCTTTCAAATTTTCTACTTTAATCCTTTCCAGGATACTTACAGGGGCCGTGGCACGGTGCCGACATCTTTTAAACAGACCTCTTATTCGGCTAACTACCAGGAAGTGGTCTGAGTAAAGTCCGCTACCTCGGAACACCCTTGTATCCTGAACCTTACTTCTCAATCTTTCATCCACAATCACAAAATCAATCATACTTTTCGAATATTCATCCTCTCTCGTATACATATGGATCCTCTTGTGGGCAAACATTGTGTTTGTCACTAAGAGGTTCCATTCCAAACACACATCTAACAAACTTTTCCCATTCTCATTGACTCTTTCATCCCCAAACTTACCTAATACCTTTTCATAACCATCTCGCTTTATTCCTACCCATCCGTTAAAATCACCTAACATTATAATTCTCTCATTCTCCTTGCACTGTTTCAGGCAATCTCTCATACTATCCCAGAACTCTTCCTGACTTCTTAGGTCTTTTTTGGACCTACCCGAACCTAAATCTGTAGGTGCATATACACCAAGGATGAAGATTCGAGCAAGGCCAACCTTCAACCTCAGCCAGAGGAGCCTGGAACTCACGCACTTATATTCAGTCACACACTCTGCCATTCTATTGGAAAGTAGGAACCCAACGCCCTGTTTGCCTCTGCTGGATCCGGGACCAGTATGCTGTATAAGGGCCATGTTCGGTGGTGTCACTACTTTTCCTTTTCGTCTCATTCAAACACAACACATCAATATGCCTTTTATCCATAATCTCGCATACTTCATCTATCTTACCTTGCATTCCTCCTCTAACATTCAACGTAGCAAAGCGGCTCTCCGTGAGCCACTTTCCGCCCCCGTGAGGTCCGTGACGTGACGGGTGGCGAACCACATCGCCGCCATTTTTATGGATAAGCTTAGAGTCCATTGCGTCCCCACGAGAAGCTAGGGAAAAGTTTGTCGGCCCTGGCAGAGCCCCGCATGCCAGGGTAAGGCTAGCCTGTTTCTGGGTTCGCCTGCTCCCAGGGCTTAAATGGCACGCTTGAGACTAGGCTCGCCCCTAGCCACGCATCCACAGGCACGGCAGACCCTGGATTGGCGATTTATGGTCCCGATAAATGGCAATAGGCCCGCCACATGGGACCTAACTTAATTGGCGAAAAGTTGATGTTTGAATTCAGTTCTGCTTGCCCCTTCGGGGATAAAGATATACATAAATCACGCCTATATACCCGAAGGGGCAAGCATAAATAACACCCACGTTTCGCCAATTATGTTAGGTCCCATGGATTAAGTGGCGAGCCTATTGCCATTAATCGGGCACGAAAGTCGCAGTACATTGATTGCTAGATGGTATAAGAAGAACGCTGCTGCCCATTTATCATCACTGTTTTAATCCTTAGTCGCCTTGTACGACACCCGCGGGAGAGAGGGGTTGGTGACAATTGTTAAAGGTATTATTTATTTTAAGGACTTGGTGATTCTTCCGTCGAGTTTCTAAAGTTACATGAACCCTGTCATCATTTAGCAGACAAAACTTAACCTAAACATATTCATCACAGCCATAACGAATGAACGAATAACTAATGCGAAGAACGTTAAACATATGAAATGGCATATATCTGCCGCTTTATATGTCCTGAGGGACGTCAGATACTACCAGATTGGATCTTAAATTGAATCAGCGGGGAAGGAAGATGGCTGGTTTTAACCTGATATAGGGATATTTAAGCCGAGCTATTTCGTAATTAAATCATTTCCAATGTAGATGGGAATTACCTATATAGATACAGAGCAATAAAACATTATGAAACCGTCAATGTGACACATTTCTGTCGTCCTAAGGAACTGTAGACAAAGCTGCGATGCGACGTCGCATCGTAAAAATCTACGAGCTCCCACGACGCACCGCAAAAACTTGCGAATTTATTAGCATCGCGCAAATTTGCTGTTTTATGTACAGACAACAGCACGTCAGACTACCACAAAATGTTAAATTTTCTCAGTCGACTTTTGGCTCTACTAACAACAAGATAAGGTTGACAATCGATTGAAGAAATTTGACAGTTTTCGGTAGTCTGAAGAGCCGTTGACTGTACACTCGGCCTAAAAAGTGGTGTACCACCCTAAGGCTAAATGTTGCTTGCAGTTTATAGGACGATAAAGATTTGTTTTGCTTGCACCTTGCCCTGACAACATTGCTATCTGCCCCCGTAGCACGGGACGAGGACAAATTCTCCTCGGGGGAAAGAAAATATTTTCCCCTCGCTCTAACTCACACTAAATTCCGAGACAAAACACTTTCAAGTGGTGGAGAGATTTTGTCCACGTTACGTCCTAGGCCTACGGATATTGACGTTTGTCACAGTTGTCACGACATCGCGGTAATATTGTATGTATACATCCCTCTTTAAATTGGCCAATTATTGTACCCTTTAGCCAATGATATTATATTTAAAAATAATATCATTGCCTTTAGCAATATTCAAGTTGGCAGGCATTGACGAAGATATATATTATGCAGTTGAATAAAACCTTACACGGAAAATATATCATTTTTTCTGACGAAATTAACAGAAATATTTCCCTTATTATTTGACAAAATGTCAATTGTCATTGTCAGATTTCTTTATAAAAATAATTTGGTTGTCTATTTAAATAGTTGGTATTGTTTTTGTTTAGAAATATTTGAATTTTATTTGCAATAATTAATGACTTATTCGTTAAATAATAAAGGTTAAAATGTCATGCTCTTTTACGTGACCTTTATGACGTATGAATACTTCCTGAATCAATTAGGTTTACGTCAAAGATTTTGGTGGTTAGAATAAAGTTCGAAAAATTATGGTCTCGATGCGGGAATCGTACCCGCGTCCGCTGCTATCCGGGCAGGTGTCTGAAAATTGAAATCGAATAAAAATAAAATTAAAGATTTACGTCATTATTATGCATCTCTTTCAACTATGCATAGTATGAACCTTGTTGTAATTTTCGATGAGTAGCAAAGTAAATCAAAAGTGGTACACCACTTTTTTGGCCGACCGTACAAGCGCAAATGCAGAATGCAATTTTTTTTTATTTTACCTTTGAATAAACTTCCAATAAATAGCGATCACTACAATTGCAGTACAGAAAAAATGTAGTTACCTACTATTTGTATAGATCTTCTTCTTCTTCTTGAGGTTTAGTGGCAATTAGTCATCAGTTGAAGACGACCATTACTGCATTTGTATAGTTGAATAATGGAAACCTTTTGACTTTGACACACACGTTTCCAATGTTCAACATATTTTTTTGGCGATTCATGAGTGTATGTATTGATACCTTAAATGAATAAACCAATATTTTTATTTATCATTATGTAGTCATTACATAAAAAAAACAATCTTTAGCCAATATTTTAACTACAAAATCCTATAAATTGTTGCAAAAACGAATAGTTCAGTTACTTCATATTTCTTTAGAATGGCAGAATTAGTCGTTTGAGCGTGTTCATTAAAATTGTGTGTCATCGCAGAATAGTGAAATGAGGTTTTTATCATCCGACAACGCAACACCCAGGAGGTATTGCGTTGTCGGATGACCTCCCGCAACACACACAGCAACCTCATCCGAAGTCGTCGGTCTTTCACCTGAGGGGCTACTCTTTAAATTAATTGGAATCGGTTTTGTGTTGCCATCTCTCTCAAACGTTGCTATCATACCTAATGAGTGAGAGTGACTAGTAGACACATGCAGAGTTAGGTCGCTGATATCTTTGCTCTTATAAAACAGGGCTTTGGGACATTCTCACCGCGAGGTACAGTCAGCACGAGAATTGTTTGTACCGAACAGACTTATCAGTTGAAATAAGTATTTTTTAGATTGAAATAGTAAAACAACTATTTACAACTAATTATGCGAATAGAATTAGTAACAGAAGTAACAAAAGAACTAATTTAATCGATGGAAATAGTATATAGCCGTGTGGTAGACGGCAAATCTCTCCCTTGGGTATCGTACAAGGCGACTAAGGATAAAAACAGTGATGAGAATGGGCAGCAGCGTTCCTATTATACCACCTAGCAATGTACTGCGACTTCTGTGCCCGATAAATGGCAATAGGCTCGCCACATATTACATGAGACCTAACATAATTGGCGAAACGTGGGTGCTAGTTAACCTCTGCCTACCCCTTCGGGGATATAGGCGTGATTTATGTATGTATGTAATTTTTGCTACTAATTGTACCTTTCCTCATATTAGGGGTTTAAGTATCAAAAAATTGCCGTTTTGTATGGACAATTTAGCGAAAATTAATTTTTCCATACAAACATATTTTCTCTTTTTTAAGGAACCACAAATCTAAATTTTATATAACTTTGTGGGTGTATTTAGACAACATATACTATAGGATACCTAGGGATTTTTTTTCATAACGGAGATGCACTGGTGTACGTGTCCGTGGATCTAAGTGGTACAGACAACAGCACGTCAGACTACCACAAAATGTTAAATTTTCTCAATCGAATTTTGGCTCTACTGCCAACAAGATAAGGTTGACAACTAGTAGTCTGAAGAGCCGTTGACTGTACTTAGGACAAGCTGTTTTTGAAGATTTATTGGTAGTGAAAGAAATAAAAATATGATCAAAATTTTATACATAAATATAAGTTCTTGAAATGAAGTTTAAAATAAAAAAAAGAATAATGGAATTAACTATGGTTTTATATTAATTATACACTAATACTAATTAATGATGGAACATCGGCAATTTCATACTTTAACCCCTATTATTAACGTCGGACGAGTTGCAGTGAAAATATTCTTTATTTTGATTTTCTTCAACTCGTCCCAAATGGGCCGTAGGCATGTGGGGCTAGATGACGAACTACCATATTTATCCAACTATAAGCAACTAATTTAACGGATTACCCTGATGATGTACCTGTCAAAGTTGCATAATACTTATCATCAGTGAAGGGACCTTCATAATATATTAGACATCAACCAAGCGCACTATGTCTTAGCGATTCATTTGTTATTTTAAGTAAATAAATCAAAATGAACATATTGTGTAAGTTTTTTGTTGCCGAGTGTACCGCGACCCGCGGCTTCGCTCGTATTATTTAGCACGTAACTCGAGGGTTGATTGCAGGGCTGCAGATCCCGAGGGGGGTATGTGGGTCACCTAAATATGCATCCCTAAGTGTAGGGTGAAGGGGCCTGATATTGGCACACTACCATTTTACAACGACATTTTTTTTAACATCGAACCAAAAAAATATCTATCACATTATTAAACTATTAGGTGGAACCAGCCACAAACCGAGCACAAATTTGTACTTCCCTGGCGATCGAACCCGGGACCTCGGAATCTTAATTTCGGTGGGCTTACCACTGAACCACGTAGGCGGTTAAAGTTTAACTCAGTAACTGCCGCACTCAGAGACCTCAATTAACTTTAATGAGTACCTACTTAACGTCATAAAATGACAATTCAAAACTGTAGTCGAAATTCTGGCCGGGTTTAGATTTAAATGATTTTTTTTGAAATTAAGTACTCATTAAAGTTAATACACGTCTCAGAGCGCGACAGTAAGTCTTCAATAAGTTTCATTCAGCATTTGCGCAGACTATTACAAGGTGGAAATATTAAAATCCCCGTTCTGCTGAAAGAGAGAATGGTCAATTCATTTTCGGCTCGCAGATGGGACTAACACTGGTATAATTTCAAACTTAAGTTCACGGAAGTTTCGCGGAGAATCCCTAAATGCTCCTACTTTTACGATTCGAATCTTTCCCCTAATGCTGCATTAAAAGGGATGCCGAGGTGTTTTCAGTCGACAATATATTGTCATTCTCTGACATGCTGGCCTGGCAGCGAAACATAACGTGCAGTGTAGACTATAATTAATACATGTTTAGGAAAAACAAAATTATTAACCAATAGTATCATTACAAAATAGGTCCTATGTTTCGAGACAACCGCACCAACATTTGTGTTACACCTTTCTAAATTATATACGAGTATTATTGTCGGTTACAATACATATAGATAGACCTATTTATCCCCGAAGTGGTAGGCAGAGATAATCCAATAATCGCTGTCTTGTCCTTAGTCGCCTTGTAGGACACCCGAGGAAGAGATGATGGTGACAATTGTCGACGCTGCCTTCACCACTGGTTGCTTAAAGTCACATCATCATCACCAGTGCGTGTTGGTGGGTATTATCGACTGCAGATGCAGCCGGGACCACCGGCTTAACGTGCCTTCCGAAGCACGGAGGAGCTCGAGATAATAAATTTTTGGCCACCCATCCTATGACCGGCCTTAGCGAACTTGCTTAGTTTACTGCCACTGCTCTAGCGAGCTCCTCAAGTCACATAATTAGACTTTTTCCATTTAAGAGTCACGCTAAATCCCCCCTTAGTCGCCTTTCGCGTTTCGCCTACGAGTTTCGCAATAGAGCCAGTGGTGGTGACAATTGTATTGCACTCTGGCGACACCCAGACAAGACAGTGGCATTCCTCGCTTAGATTTATGCACTAAAAAAATTGTCATAGAGTGCATAATCGACTGGCAAACACTTGTCCGTTCTTTCCTGACGCGTTATTCAAGAACTCCATCTTATTTATCATCACAGCAATCTCACCATACAACCTTTCCTAGAAGAAAATCAATAATCTGATTAAGTCCCGGTCCCGACACTCTATAATACGCTTGAAGGGAACTGTGGATAAGTCGACATTGTCAGAGGAACGAACATAGATAATATCCATATATTGTATAGTTTTTAGAATTCGACGAGAAAATAATATTGATACCATCACACATAGCGGAGGAACTATTTTGATTTAAATGTGAACATGTAAATGTTAGAAAAATTTGTACAAAGAATAATGCTTCTACAAAAAGTTAGGTTGGCCTAGTGGTACACGTACAGGCATCTGCCTGAATCGCAGAGGACGCGGGTTCGATTTCCGCGTCAAGACTAGAATTTTTAAAACTTTTTCTTACCACAATATTCTGTGGGGTAAAATGGAATACAAATGCGATCCTTCGACAGAGGGGTCAAAAAAGTGACATAAATACTACAGTCTAACTGCCGCACTCAGAGACGTCAAATAACGTTAATGAGTACTTAACGTCAAAAAATGACAATTCAAAACTAGTCGCCATTCTTGCCGGGTCTATGGTTTATATTTTAATGAAAATTTTCGACATTAAATACTCATTAAAGTTAATTGACGTCTCTGAGTGCGGCAGTAATTTTTTTTAAAAAGGGCCTACTCAAGATTGATTGCATGGTTTGGTCACATAGAAAGAGTGAGTGAAAGGAGAATGTCAAAAAAGTATGCCGGAAGTGAATTAAAAAAGGGGAAGACATAATTGTTTATCCCCTATGTATAAGCATCGCGTGGCAAAGTAGAATACATATTATAGTAGTTGTCACCACAGAATCTCTACATACATAGATCATGCCATATGAAGGGGTAGGCAGAGGTGAATTAACACCCAAGTTTCGCCAATTATGTTAGCTCCTTGTAACGTGGGGCGAGCCTATGCCATCTAACGGACACCTAAATTGTAGTCTATCTCTAGGTGCTATAAGAGCAACGCTATCCCATTACTCATAGCAGTCTTTCTCGACGAGGAACGTACCTTTCACGAAATGCCCGATCCGACAATCTGTCTGCGACATGGACGTTTCGTTGATAAGTTCAGTTCGACGCGGCACAATGTATGTGAATTACTCCTGTTATATTGGAACAGCTTCCTTTGTCGGCAGCCGGCTGATCCCATTCCTCTTTATAGTCACTTGCAATGAATCACAAGCAGTCTGGATTTATGTGTTAAATAAAAATTGTTAGATTCTGGGTGCCTCCCTGGTTACTGAGGACCTTGTAAGTGACTTAACATATGTATCTTAAATGTCAAATTGGGTTTTACGGAAGTTAAATCATTCTGTCATTAGTAATTCAAAAAGTATGTATGTTTACTGACTTCATTAACACTCCTGCGTTTACCAAAAAAACAAAAGAAAAGCTGTTTTCTGACGCTATATTGCATTGCAGTATTGTAGTTTAGCTCAATAAGTGTACACAATACACTTACAAGTAACATAAATAAGTACTTTTTAGTATTAAAATTACTGGACAAATAAATAATCCATAAATTACGGTGATATGGGGGTTTTTATAACACCTCTGCCTACCCCTTAGGGGAGAGGCGTGATTTATGTTTGTATGTTAAAAAAGCCGTGTGGTGACGGCAAAGCAGAATACAATAAATTGTCACCACCCTCTCCTGCGGGTGTGGTACAAGGCGCTACAGTTAAGACAACAATGAGTAATGGGCAGCAGCGTTCCTCTTATACTATCTGCAATAGTACTGCGACTTTTGTGCCCGATAAATGGCAATAGGCTCGCCACCTTTGTCTACCCCTTCGGGAATTATTGGGCGAAAAACGAGAATTTGTCAGTTATGGGCTCCACCACCCTACCATGTATACTGAATACGCCATAACCTACTGCAGGGGTCTTCAAAACTGCGCAATTGCAACCTCCACGTGGGTCCCAAGTTCATTCACCTTTAAACACCAGAAGTGCAAATTCGCATTTTGAACTCTAAACCGTGACAGATAAGAATCAAAACAAACGCAGAACAGTAATATGTGTGTCAGTCCCTAAGCTCACCGCGGTAGTTTTGCCGCTGACGAAAAGAACGTTCCCTTGAATTATTAGGGAGGAAGGGTCGAAGTAGCAGCACATGACGGTTGGTTTTGACTTTTGTGTCAGTACAAACGTCAGTGCAATATCGACTTTGGGCCCTTAGTGATAGGGCTTAAAGCAGTTTGGTTCGGTTGTAACGCGCAATAAGTACTGCGTAGCAGGGTAGGACAAATTGATGTTTCTTAATGAATTACGGTATGGGCATTTGAGCTTACTTACGGCGTTTAAATTCGAATTTTTTAAAATATTTATGAAGGTCCGCCCTTTTCACCATGAAATTACTGGACATTAAACCGAATGGAGCCGTGTGAGTTGTCCGCCGTATTTATAGAGATTAAACAAACATTTGGAAACGAAAATTAATATTTGCTTGAAATGAAAACACATCATCTGGCGCAGACGAAACGAGCAAAATGTTAACGAACATTCTTAAAATCTTGTGCAAAACCTAACATTGCTTTAATAATACGCAAGAGTGCAGAGCAATATTCATTAGAATTTTGAAATATTTTTACATTATTATCACGCCAATTTATGCTGAAAGGATATACAGAGGTGTATTAACACCTACGTTTTAATTTTCATTGCCAATAAGGGATGCTCGCATGGTTTGATCACGCCACAAGAATGAAGGAAAGGGGAATGACAAAAAGGATTTATACGGCGGAAGTGAATAGAGAAATGGGAAGGTGTAACGTTGTCATTTTGTCACTTGTCAAAGTCGTCAAAGTCAAAATTGACAAACTGACTGACAGTGACAATGACATTAGTTGTCATAATAATTTTGGGTTTGCGAAGAGAAATCGGCATAATTGAGGACTTATAAAAAAAAAGGAAAAGTTCAGACAAGAGTTACTTGGTTTGGGTGGTTATATAACCCCCAGGTGTTATAAAAAATTTTACTTTACTTTTTCTTGGGTTCCAGACAATAATTTTGTATTTTGGCAGGTTAGGATTTTATTTAGTATTTATTCGGCGTTTAGGTTCCGTTAGGTCTTCAGTGGTCACATTTGTTGTCTAAAATTACCTTAGAATCGATTTTTTAGAGATCGAAGAAATTGTCAATTTGTCAATGTTATCTTGGCTGTATGATACAGAATCGTTGCCCTAATCCGGCCTAGTAGCCTTAAAAATGTCAGGATTCGATTGTCAAACTATACGGCCAATGACGAGCGCTTATTTTGAAATTCGGAAGTGGATTTCATTCAATTTTAAAATTCCTAGCTAGACGCTGTACAATTTTGATGGTCTTCTTATCTTGGTGGAATTTTCCAAATTTTAGAAGAATTTTATAAATATTATATCGGAGCAAGCAAGTGATTCTCCGATTAACAGCTGTTATTAAAAGGAATACATGCTGTGTCACTGACCCGAAAGGTAAATATACTGAAATGTCATAATAGGAAGTCTCGTCTTGTCATTTTTTCTCTGTTCTAAATTCGAAAGTAAATCAAGTACATAATTCAATGCCGTAATTGTTGTGTTTCGATATTTTTTGATCTAAATTGATTATTAATATCGTTTCTTTTTAACCTCATAGGTACTTGCTGCCGGCTTGAACGTGTGCGATAGCGTTCGTCGGTGGTAATTCAGCGAAACCTGTGTATATGAGTTGGTGTTCATGTCAATTTTAGGCTTTTGAGTAGGGTGTTTTTCGCATATATTGACACGTTTTATATTGCACAACTTCAGGGTCCTTTGGTACGAGCAAAGAGATTAGGAGACTCCAGTTATCAATCTCTGAGAGGTCCAAAGCTGTCTTGATTGTGGACTGGACCTAGCGGGTAATCCTGTGAGGAATTGCTACTCCTCCCTACACTTCTCTACAGTCAGGTACCTTACTAACCACCAGACGGCTGAAGGCTCGGAGATATAGATAGACTTCTATAGATATAGATAGATTCATATCATTTAGATTCGAATACCCGTCCCACTCGTTATCGACCAGAACGACTCCAACCGAACCCCTTGGTCTTGGTTTTTTTTATTACTGTTTATGTAAAATTGAAATTATAAATTGTGTTAAATTTGTGTTAAATTGAAATTATAAATTTACTGTCCAACTGGTTGTTTTTATTTTATTGTCACCATTGGGTAGAAGGGGGAAATTCTAAATTATTATTATATAGGCATACATAAGCAGGTTAAAATTCAAGTATTACAAAGGGGAAAGCCTAGACGGACCTTTCATAATCAAATTTAAAGTCTATTAAAAAGGGCCAGAGAACCCGAACCCGACGTCTCTATAAAGAGTTCTCTGGCAGGCTTTCTTCACAACATCCGCCCACCATCCATCGGCCATCCAAAACCGATGGATTCTGGATTCTAGAATCTCAGTTTCGACCTAAATGAGTCTCCCACATTATACGCGAAAGCAGAACAACGTCCCTTGTATTCTAATTCGTGCCCGATTCATGTGTTGCCATAAATACGGCGAAATCATGGCGGTCGATGCTACAAGTTGACCGGTTGACAGAGCAGTTAGTTATTGCCGAATTATTCTTTATGCGAGTACATTATATTTAGTCCGGGCTAGAGCGGGGATCTGCGAAGTTTTAAACTTCTGGATGTGTTAAGTCTCGTATTGCTATCATGCTAGCCTTGGAACAGAAGCTAATGTTAAATATTTAAATATTTTTATACTCACACCTATCCATCTAGCCCAAAGTAAGTAGCCTAAGCACTTGTATTATGGATACTAGATGTCGGACATAATTTTAATATATTTATGCATATAAATGTTGAAAATTTACTACATAACACAACCATGACTCGGGAACAAACATTTGTGGTCATCACAAAGTTTGCCCCTACCAGGATTTGAACCCGGGACCTCTTGGCCAATGCCCAGCAATCTGAGCATTCGACCAAGGCGGCCGTCATTTGAACATAATAATAATAATGCATGACAATGCATTTACAAAGAAAGACAAGTCAGAAAACCTTCCCTGTTCTGGGAATCGAACCGGCGTCTAACGCAATTCGGGCAGCTGCCTAAACCACTAGCCCAAGCAAGACATCCGACGGTTTTGGCAGCCGCCCGGATGGTGGAGCCGTCAGGACAATAATTAATAATTTATTTATTGTCACACCTGAACATAAAGTGGACTTTTCCGCCCGCTACGTGCACGGAAAACCCCACTTCCTGGTCAGGGGGTGACATAAAACTATGATATTACCTCGGGCAATAAAAGAAAAGCCTCAGATCGCATATTTATCGCCTTCGCCTTCTGTAGAAAAGTGACGGAAAGGACCATGTCAAGAGATCGATGAACCGAGGGAGTGATTGTGATGACAATATTCCAATCCTTACTGCTCAAGATTTTGGCTCAGGTTTTACAATCGGCCGCCTGCCTTACGCCAACCCTTCTTTGGGTATGCTGTTGTTGGTGGTTTGCCTTCGACCATTCAAGTGTCCCAATCAATGTCCCTTAGGCGATTCTTGCGACACCCCTGGGATGAGTCGGGGCTGGCACATTCTACGTTATGTTTTCGCTCCCAGGGCAGCTTGGAAGACAAGCCTTCAAGCCCGAATTCAAATGTTTTATTGAATACATAATTTTTATATTAGTTCTTTAATGGTTACAGTATAGGCACAATTATGGACCCTGATGGGCACAGCAATATAAATGAGCTGAGGATGAGGAAGATGAGAATGAGCACTTACTCCTATAAGTCTTTTCTTACAGCAACTAAAACCACATCCACATCACTAGCTCCTTGAGTATTGCACAGAAAATGGACCGAATATGTAGATAGGGGCCGAGATACACGCGCCGGAATAAAAGTAGGCCTGGTGTGAATGCCGCCTAAATCATTTAGGTGATTTATCGCGGTAGGGTCCGCTACGACGATATTTCGGTCGTTATTCTAGTTACTCTTATTATTAGAGGCCGTTTGGGCAAGGAAAGGATCTTTCATAAATATAATAGTCACGCCTTTCGCGAGATATGGGGGTACGTTTGAGGGCATAGGATATGCACCTTGGGCATGCAACTAGACTACAAAGGTCCAGATCACAGCGGCTAACCAGCAACCGAATGACTCGTGAAAAATTTGCAATAGAATCTTTGAATCGTTCGCCAAATACATTGGTTTGGTTCCATGTATTGTGTGTAATCTGATAGTAGCGATCGTCAACTATCGGGCACGTAAATCGCAGTACATTGCTAGTAACGCAGCTGCTCACTACTCATCGCTATAAAGCTAAGCTGTGGGAGAGATGGAGGTGGAGACACCTTCTTCAACTCTGCCTTTACCACACAGCGTTACTGTTTAATGTAACTATTGGAATTCTTCTTCTTCGTCTTAGCGCATACTAAGCGGCTTACTATAAGCGTTACTGTTTAATATAACAATTGGGATTACCAAACTAAACAAAACAATCTTCAGATGGCTATTACAGCCCCGCACCTGGCGAGGCACACATAAATCAAGCGCCAGGCTTAATTAACACCATAAATAGAGTCGGGGCTTTACACATTGTTTACTAATATTCTGATCCTCGTTGATTCTGCTGCTTAGTACCGTCGCCTGGTGGCGCAGAGCAGAATACAGTTCCGTCTATACCCTTTCACATATCGACGTAGTCGTAGGATGCGGCTTTTCTCTACTTCTTCGTCTCCCTGCCCTGTTCCCAGTCTATCCGGGTCGACGCAATATGTTTCCTCTTCCATTCATATCGGTCAGACGTCATCAAGCCATCCACTCCTGGTTTTCCCCTACATCCTTTCTAATCTCATGTTTTCCTCTACATCCTTTTAAAGCTCGTGTTAGGAAAAGGGGGTTTTCTGGATCAGCACATTTGATCGCTTTCCTCATGTAGGTACAGGTAAGGTCTAAGTGCCGAAGTGACCAGCTGTTTTAAAATTAGCGTTCGGAGTCATCAGAAAGTTTTTCTTTTCCCTGCCACCAACCCAGTTTATCTGGGGTCACCGTCATCATCAAGCCATTCATTTTACGTTATTTTTTCGTTCCCAGGCTAGCTTGGAAGACTAGTCACCAGAAATTCCAAGTTCCAGACAGGCCAGTTTCGAGAATGGTCCCTATGCTGTTCTTTCCCAATGTACTTTTTTCTTTACAGTCGCTATTGAGCAGAACTCTCACATCTACGTTTGCTCAGGTCAGTGAGTAATGTCGTATGAACTCTTTAAGCGCGTGTTGTAGCAGGAACAGATGAAAATAATCCCTACGCTAACAACACAGCGTTCCTTCTTCTTTATCAGGTCGTTATTGAGCAGAACAGCACACTATACTTTCCAAGGGCTCCACTGCAATTGCAACTCTATTTCCGCGAATCGAAGACAGAAATTCGGAAAGTCACTCTTGGAACATTAACAGTCCAGCCAGGATCCCTAAGCGATTTCTAAGAACAATCCATCATAGTACTCGTATAGTTTTATTTGGTAGACGAACCTCAACAAGTGCAGGTATGCACTTCGGCGTGACAAACGACTTACGCGTCGAGTTAACTGCCGGGCTGCCATCCATCATGAGAGAACGACGAAACACGCTGTAGATACAACTTTGTGGCGATTAATCACCCTGTGCATAAGGCTAGACATTAACTGTGAGACTGTGTCGCGAGAATTAAACCGAATCTCTGTCTAGTTCGCTAATTGCCCAAGACAAACCAAGAAGCATTTTTTTACTGCCTCCGTGGTCTAGTTAAGATCTCGAGGTCCCTAGTTCGCTCCCCAGCGACAAATTTGTAGTCGGTTTGGTTGTTGGTAGGACTTTATCCCAAGTCCGCCTGGCTAGCTACCACCGTCTTATCAAAATCTGTCGCCAATAATTAATAATATTAACAGCATTATAGCCAGCCCCTCTGTGGTCGAAGGTTTCAGGTGAGATCTTCATCTTTCAGACCTTCGTCTAGCATAAAAAAGAGCAACACAAATGCTCTTAAGCAATATACTGTGATGTGCGTGCCTGATAGATGGCAATAGGCTCGCCCCTATTACATGGGAACAAAACAAACAAGCGAGATTTATGTTTGTGTTTGTATGTATGTACTAAATCAATATACTGGAAAACCTTTGAATTGTGGTATATTTAGTTCACAATAGCTGAACTTATCCTTTCTAAAAGCAAATAAATAAGTGTTTCAGCAAGCAGCAATAATAGTTATTTGTTTTACGTGAGTGCAAAGTTGTTTTTTAACCGCGTGCTCAATTTTGATGACCGAGCTAGCGAAGGATTCTAAAATTGAATCACGAGCGTAGCGAGTGATTTAAAAATTAGAATCCTGAGCGATAGCGAGGGAATCAAAAGAGCACAAGGTGAAAAATCTTTGCACTCGAGTGCAACACGTAACTTTTCATCCCCCCCAACGAGGAAATTGCAAAATACAAAAAAAAATACAATCACAACAGTTTCTGTTTTCACCCAGAAACTTCCACAACACCCTCCCATCAACCCAAACACTCTCAACACCCTCCCAGAAACACCCAGAACATCCACTCAGACACACCCAAAAACCACCAATTCACCCAGAAACCCCCACAAAACACCCATTCACCCAGAAACACCCACAAAATACCCATTCACCCAGAAACACCCACACTACACCCAATCACCCAGAAACACCAACAAAACACCCATTTACCCAGAAACACCCAAAAAACTCCCAATCACCCAGAAACACCCACAAGACACCTTTTCACCCAGTCACACCCCACAATACTCACCCATCCATTCAGACACACACACAAAACACCCATTCACCCAGAAACACACACAAAATACCCATTCTCCCAGAAACACCCACAAAATACCTATTCACCCAGTCACACCCACAAAACACCCATTCACCTAGATACACCCACAAAACACCCATTCACCCAGACACACCTCCAACACCCACCCATCCACCCAGCCACACCCGCAACATTCATCCAGACACACCTGTAAGTACCTAATAAAAATTACCGTCCCTAATGGAGTTCCGAAAAGCTTTTAAATGCTTGACTCAAGCATCAAGCGAGCGTTGTAGGCGATCAAAATGTTTAAAGCAAGATTGACGCCAAGCTGATTGACCGTCACTCAACTCCTAGGTTTTAACAAATTTATGACGTGAAAAGAAAATGGCGCGCGCAAAGCAAATTACAAAAAAAGTACACCAAGAAGGTTCCGAGTCTGAGTTTTTAACAAATTAAAATAGGTTGCATGATAATTTCGGCACCATGGAGGTAGAAATAAATAGGTATAATGATGTTTTGAATTCACAAACTCATTGCACACGATGTTCTAAATTCAAATTTACTTTATCCTCTAGAGGATAAAAACGGCTTTTGCACTCAGATATCGAAGAGCAAAATCGCTTTTTCCGAGATGGTGGGATGAAAAAAACAATTATTATCTAAAACTAAGACAAGGTAAATCTTTGAAATCCGAGCTACATTTAAGAAATGTTATAAATGCTTAGAGTGGATTGAAGTTTCTTCTGTGAATATTTGGACATTTTAATAAATCATTTTCCGTAGTGTGTGTGTGTTAATATTACAATGTTATTATTATAACACACACACAAGACTTGAGCTTTCAGTTGCAAATTCGGGATTGACAAAGCCTTCTTTGATGTGGGATTTTCCGGTGTGCTCTGTAACGCACCAATAAAAGACCCGGCCATGATGAGATTAAGCTCCCAAAGAAAACTTTCTTATCAGGTGTAATTCGCGGAAAATTGAATGCTTACACTAATCATATTATTATTTTAATGCCCCTGCGAACACTTCGGGAAATGCCTGCGCGGTAAGTCGATAGAAATACCTCCTCGTGGAAGAAAATTGCGTAGCGGATTCATGGCAATGATAATGATAATCTCCATGGAATATAAATTGTGTTTTTTTGGGTTTTGTCAGGTAAACAGTCTTACTCGTCAGGTCAGGACGGTCAATGGGTCGCTCCAGTGTAGAACTTACGTAAGTTCTAGACAAGCCAGGTCTTTCAATATAGGAATTTAGCTGGTATACCCTTCGCTCCCACCTCTACAGAATACAAAAGAACAAAGTAGCCATTTCTTGTCAGTTGGTTTGTTAAATCAAAGTATTTATTGGTTTTTATAGCGTGGTCTTTGGGGATGTTCGTTTCCCATGGTACGCTCAGTTCGACTACAAGTACACGCTTGAGTAGTCCCGAGTAAAGTTGCATATCCGGCCTAGATGTAGAAACATCTACGTCATTTGGTATTTTGTAGCGTAGCAAGATACGAAGAAAATCCGCAGAGCTACCAGCGACACGTCTCACCGAGTGCAGGGCGCCTTACGTCCTGTGTACAAGAAATTTGATTAAACTCCTGTTTTCTGTGCATGTTTTTCCAAGCTTATGCCTGGGAAAGATAGTTTTGTTTCCATTTAACACGAGCAAAGTTTGCACTAACAACGATGTACGGCAGGATTAAGTTGATCTTGATGTTTACAGTGTGGGAGAGTTGTTTTGGGCTTAGAGTAAACCCTTTGGTGCTTACTCGAGAGCTACTTTCAAGCACATGCAACATGCATGTCCTAGTATTTTTTACATAAAATAAAAAAAATATATAATAAGAGGCCTTTGTAAAAAAAAGGCCGTGTGGTGACGGAAAAAACGACGACTTCTTCTTTCTGGCCTTTTCCCAGTCTATCTGGGGTCGGCGCAGTATGTTTCCTCTTCCATTCATATCGGTCAGACATCACCAAGCCATCCACTCCCTTTTGATTCATATCATTCGTCACATAAAGGTGCTAGAGACGAATGAATGTATAGAAAAGAGACGAAACGGACCATCTCGAGACCGATGAACGGAGAGAGTGATTGGAATGACAATATTCCAATCCATACTGCTCAAGGTTTTTGGCTAAGTTTTACAGCGAGCTGCCTGCCTGACACCAATCCTCTTCGGGTATGCTGTTGTTGGTGGTTCGCTCTCCACCATTTGGGTGCCCCAAGGCGCTACCCCTGTGTAGACCAAAAAGCAATCTCCCTAAGTCGACTTTTACGACACCCATGGGATGAGTCGGGGCTGGCCCATTCTACGTTATTTTTTCGATCCTAGGCCAGCATGGGAAAGCCCTATCTAATGGTCTATGATAAGATTAATATGTGGCTATGGATAATGGCACTGTTTAAAATAAATTAAAGTAGTTAATGATATATCAACCAAGTGTTTTATTAAGAATACAATGGATTTGTGTAAATAAAAAAAAAATTAAGGTTCATATAACACCCACAAAAGACATAGGTAGTTCCCAACGAATACTTTCCTGTAAGACCAGCACTCACAAAAACAGACTCCATCTTGTGCTTGCGGAGACAATGATAATTACGTTTGTTCAGACCAACACTCACGAATACGCAGACTCCGTCTCGCGGAGACAATTACGATCCGTTAACATCCGCAAAGGCTGTGGCGCGGGCAAAGGGTTAGCGGAGTGTGGCCCTTCTTAATTGAGGAGTTTCTTTGAGGCCTCACTCCTCAGGGGACGGCTCGAGGTCGCCAAGAGGCACTCCTGACTTAACTGTTGCTTTTGAGGTTTAACCCGTTTAACGCGAAACTCACACTGCGCGGACTAGGGGCACTTCACCTCGTTTTGTCGTGTCGTAGATTTCACCTAGCCTTAAATATTCCGACGAGCTCGATAGCGCAGTGGCTTAGCACACTCGGCCTGCAATTGCGTAAACTAAGCAATGTTCGTTAAAGCCAGTCATTGGATGGGTGACCAAAAAATTGTTATCTCTAGTTCCTCCGTGCTTCGCATAAACCCATGTTGCAATAAAGTAATTTCATACATACATACATAAATCACGCCTATATCCCCGAAGGAGTAGGTAGAGGTGAACTAGCACCCACGTTTCGCCAATTATGTTAGGTCCCATGTAATAGGTGGCGAGCCTATTGCCATATATCGGGCACAAAAGTGTCGCAGTACATTGCTAGGTGGTATTAGAGGAACGCTGCTGCCCATTCCTCATCACTGATTTATCCTTAGGCGCCTCGTACGACACCCACGGGAGAGATTTGGGGTAATTAATTATTAATAATACTATTAATTAAGTAATTTCAATTATAATATTAATAATTTTGCAGTTGTCAATACCCCACCAATACGCAAACTTTCGAATTTCGAATCCAACACACGTCCAAATCGATCATTCAATCAGACAAAATCGATACTTACCTACCAAACATTGCCAAATCCGTGAATCGGACAAAACCACTTACAAAGTTAGTGGGCCAAACTATTCTTAAACGCGGCGTCTGCCTCCTTAGGGAGCGGCCACGGTGAGTGGTGAGCGCGATGGCTGGTAATGTGAAATTCATGTAGTATATGCGTGAGGCATTGCATTGACGTATTAAACGAAAGTTAATCCAGACCTCACCCTTGTTGGCGTCGAAAAGATTTCCCTAGAGCGCGTGCAGAGCCCTTGTGCTTGGCGCGATTAGTAAGAGGTAGCGGTGGTGTAATAATAAAGATAAAGAAAGTTTTTTTTAGAAAAAGTTCGTATAATTTTTCTTTTCTTTTTTTTTACACTCACACCTATCATCTAGCCCAAAGTAAGTAGCCTAAGCACTTGTGTTATGGATACAAGATGACGGACATATTTTTAATATAATTAAAGTCTTGATACGGGACACGATCCCGCGTCCTCTGCAATCTGGACAGATGCCTGTACCACTCGACCAACCAAGATGTTACTTAGTTAACTTGCCGAAACTTTAAGTTGTGAGCCAACGGACTATAATTTTATCGAACTTTGTCTAAACACAATTTTCTTCTACTTTTCCTCGAACATAATTGACAGAAGAAGAAAGAAATATTGTCAATATTTACAAAAAAAGAATACGCGAAGTATTGAAATAACGGACAAACAAAATCGAATCCATTACTAGAGCGTTTTTTGAAATTGGATCATTACAATGCTCCTGATTCATTTCATGCTCGCCTGGCTAACTACCACCATGTTATCAAAATCTCTTGCCGTAATAATATAATAATGTCCAGAGCATTATTGTATTCCGACCACTAGTGTTATAAATAGAATAAGCAACGGGTAGCAACGTTTCTATATCCCGTATCCCGCGGAAGGCTATAATGGGCTCACCTTCTGTTACATGGGGCCTAACATACTAGGCGAAATGACTTAAATCACCCTCTTCAGTCATAAACTGTCAAGATTTAAGTATGTATCTCTGTAAAATAACGATTACTCTGCTTCCACTAAAACGTCACAGTTTGTCACTCGAATCACACAACGTGGAAGCAATATTTTAAGCGGTGCCGAATCATCGCTAGAAACAACTCTTTTCCGATATCCAGCCATCGGCCGATCAGGCTGTAGTTCGGGCTTCATGGTATTTGCTAGGGACAATATTACGTAGGTACTCTCGGATTATGTGAACCACTTGGCCCTTTTATATTGTTACTCGTAACACGAGAATAGGTAAATACGCGAAATTCCCAGGGATGCGAGATCCACTCAAAATGATTGGCCTTGTTGCCATGAAGACGGAACGGATATAAATTATTGACTCTTATTAACTGTAATTTCAGAAAGTGGGTGAGTTATGAATACGTAAGAACGTCTTCATGATCTTGATGGTACCGAATCTCGCTGTTTCCTCCTTTCTTTTGCGGATTGCGGGTTCGATTGTAGACAATTGCGTAATATTATGTGGTGTACAATGTTACAGACACAACTTTTAACAGCTCAAAAGTACTGCTACCTGGATTAGAAACTGGTCAAAGCCAGATTAAATTTTGAGTGAGCACATTGTTCAAAGTGTTTTGAGCAATTGTGAGGAGCTCGCTAGCGCAGTGGTTAGCTAAGGCTGGTCATAGGATGGGTGACCAAAAATGTATTATCTCGAGTTCCTCCGTGCTTCGCAAGACACGTTAAGCCGTTGGTACATCTGCTGTCGTCATCGTTAATACCTAGAAAGAAAGAAAGAAAGAAAGAAAAACATTTATTGACTGTAATGTAATAAATAATAATAAACAATAACAAACATAAACAAAAACAACAACAAACATTAACATATTAACCTACCAACCCAATTCTTCAATCCATAGGGATGGCCCGTGCCCCAGCAGTGGAGACCATGATGATGATGATGCAACTGAACATTGACACCCGTTACTCCCACATTACGTTACTCTAAAAAATCACAATTGTTGTTTTTGTCTCTGTTCGGCATTATAAGTAACCACTAAAATACGAGTGGTAAATTCAGTTACTGCTCATTTTCATCGACGCCACTTTTTCCTTTTGACCGAATCTACGTGAAAGTTCCTCCTTCGAACCTCTTTCCTTTCAGAAATGTCTTATCACAGCATTCGTTAAAACTCGCTCTGAAAACAGACTCCTCAAGAACACAAACGTCTACATAGCTGTTCCGCTTTCCTCAAGCCATTGAATGAAAGCACACAGCTTTCAGATATTTGCTATCAAGATCGAGCCAGATCGTTCAAAGAAAGCGTCCTCGGAGCAGTATTTTCGAAAAAAAACCCTCAAAAATATGTGCAGCAGCTTCCAAGGGGCACTGCGCATTCCATATTCATAGACTTCTAGTAATGAGACGCGAGCAACGCTCACAATCAACCCCTCTACGTTTATAAGACGGGTCGCCTCCCAAAGAACCGGGAACAGAATAAAACTCCAAGCAATCACCCGAAGGAGAGCCAAAACGGATAAAAAGGCCACGGGGATCGTTATCAGGGAAATCTTTCTTGCGACTCCAATCTGCATATCTGATCTCTTGTTTGTATGAGCACATAACTCGTTAGCGTTGGTACAGACGGCGGAAAAAGCGACATGCACCGTCGGCACACAAATAAACAGAGTAGATGGTCCCCATTTTGATCCCGCCACGTGCTATTCAGAGTAATGAGTTGCTAGTGCTGAGGGGTCTCGAGTATTCGCTGAGGTGTGTCACGAAACTAACTTGAAGCGGAGCCTGAGTAATTACGTTTCTTAGCACGGTTAAGCATTGAATTTGTTAATTATGCGTTCTTGAATGGTATTTGTGTTGGCGCTGAATGTGTTGACTGCTTCTAGGAAATCCTCGCTGGTGACAGGATTCCTGAACAAATCATCATCATCATCACATCATACATAAATCACGCAAATAAGAAGCGCTGTAGTGCTTAGAATTGTCAAACAAGTAAACATGCTAGGTATTCAATTGAAATTGTGGATAATGTCTATTTATACACTTACTGAAATAAACACCTACGATGTATTTCAACAGTAACCATCATACACTTTGGTTAAACAAATATTGACGTAATTATCTCCATGTTAACTCAATATTTGATGGCGTACCTTCAAATGCAGATTGAGTGAGACGGTGTATGGCAAAATGACTGTTAATCCCAAAGCCATAGAGCGGTTCAGTGTTCTATAACCCTATACTCGACTGTACGCATCTAAAATTATGGTGTGTGTCTGTAATATTGGTTACTCTAGGGGTGTCTCCTATTGCATTGGCGAAATTGGTCGTTGCGAAATATTATCCTACAAATCTCAATCACACGCATTGAGTTAGTTGGCAAAGGTAAATACTGCCATTTACGTGCCCAATATTTGGCAATAGGCTCGTCCCCACAGGGGACCTAATGTGAGTGAGTGACTTAGTGTGACTGAGAAATGTGGGTGATAATAAGCCTCTGTCTAAAAACACTTTAATCATTTTCTTTATTATTGCAGGTACTAAATTTAAATCTGTAAATCAAAATTTAAGGTTATTTAAATTGATATTAGTGGGTAAGATATAGTTTGCAGATACGTAGGTTCGCGTGATGATGTCGACAATATAATCTCTTATAAACTAAAACAATATTGCAACGTATGGAAGGGATGCAATGAACATCAAAATGTTTGATATTTGGCACTAAAGGTTTTGAGTTGGTTTTAAGTTGCATGGTGAAGTGCAACTCAGTCGATTCAGCGCCACAGCACAGAATAGTACACGTAAAAGCAGTAGTGTATTTCAGCACTACATATAGGTACGTCGTGTAACTTATTAATGTTAGAAAAGTAATAAAAAATATAAGACAGGCTAACATGGAAAGAGACTGCGATTAAATTCCCTTTGAGTGGTAATAGGCTCACCCTATATTAAATATACATAAACTGTGAAAAGTATTACATGTCTTTAAAATGTTTAAAAATATTACAATTTGCCGAAGTTTCTCTAACGATTCAATTTTATGTAAGCCAACGGCTACACACTCCCAATGTCCTGATGATCCGCGTAATCGGACCCGCATCCTCTGGGATCCAAATATTTCGAGTTATCCTACTGGTGTGCGACATGTGGACTGTGGCGTTGTTCGGATTACTGCTCATTATAATGTATTATTGATCATCCGAAGTCAGAGCGTGGATTAATCCGGCCAGATTAGCCGCCATAGCGTGTAATTACATTTCGCTATGATTCAATTTAACATTGTGTCCTCTGCTGGTAGGTTCCGTTCAGATGAACGTTTGAGACGCGTTTCGTTATACATTGCTCGCTATTAAGCAGTAAAGGAGGAGCTCGCTAGCGCAGTAGCATAGCGCGCCTGGCGTACAAGTGCTTAAACTAAGCAATCTTCACTAAGGCCGGTCCTTGGATGGGTGACCAAAAAATAGTTATTTGTTGTACATGAGTGCAAAGTTGTTTTTTAACCGCGTGCTCAATTTTGATGACCGAGCTAGCGAAGGATTCTAAAATTAGAATCCTGAGCGATAGCGAGGGAATCAAAAGAGCACAAGGTGAAAAATCTTTGCACTCGAGTGCAACACGTAACTTTTCATCCCCCCCAACGAGGAAATTGCAAAATACAAAAAAAAATACAATCACAACAGTTTCTGTTTTCACCCAGAAATTTCCACAACATCCTCCCATTAACCCAAACACACTCTCAACACCCACCCAGAAACACCCACAACATTCACACCCGCAATACACACCCATTCACTCAGACACACCCAAAAAACACCCATTCACCCAGAAACACCCACAAAACACCCATTCACCTAGAAACACCCATTCACCCAGAAACACCCAGAAAACACCCATTCACCCAGAAACACCCACAAAACACCTATTCACCCAGAAACACCCACAAAACACCCATTTACCCAGAAACACCCAAAAAACACCCATTCACCCAGAAAAACACACAAAACACCCATTTACCCAGAAACACCCACAAAATACCCATTCACCCAGAAACACCCACAAAACACCCATTTACCCAGAAACACCCAAAAAACACCCATTCACCCAGAAACACACACAAAACACCCATTTACCCAGAAACACCTACAAAACACCCATTCACCCAGAAACAGCCACAAAATATTGAATCACCCAGACACACCCACGACATCCATTCAGACACCCACAACTTCCACCCAGTCACACCCACAATACTCACCCATCCATTCAGACACACCCACAAAACACCCATTCACCCAGACACACCCACAAAACACCCATTCACATAGACACACCCACAAAACACCCATTCACCCAGACACACCTGTAAGTACGTAATAAAAATTGCCGTCCCTAATGGAGTTCCGAGACGGTCAATCAGCTTGAGTCAAGCACGTTGATTTTCTGTATGTTTTTGTTCCGTTGCTAGCGTAAACAAATCAAACAAACCTAAAAAGCTTTTAAATGCTGACACAAGCATCAAGCAAGCATCGTAGACGATCAAAATATTTAAAGCAAGATTGACGCCAAGCTGATTGACCGTCACGGAACTACAAGGTTTTAACAAATTTATGACGTGAAAAGAAAATGGCGCGCGCAAAGCAAATTACAAAAAAAGTACACCAAGAAGGTTCCGAGTCTGAGTTTTTAACAAATTAAAATAGGTTGCATGATAATTTCGGCACCATGGAGGTAGAAATAAATAGGTATAATGATATTTTGAATTCACAAACTCATTGCACACGATGTTTTAAATTCAAATTTACTTTAACCTCTAGAGGATAAAAACGGCTTTTGCACTCAGATATCGAAGAGCAAAAACGCTTTTTCCGAGATGGTGGGATGAAATAGTAGATTTTCCATCAAGTGCACAAAACGAATCATTTTTGTCCGAGACTTTTAGCAGCCCGAGCCGAAGGCGAGGGCTGATAGTAATGTCGAGGATAAAAATGGTTTTGTGGACGAGGTAGAAACTCTGCTTTTCACTTCGATTGCGAGGAAATAAATCAGAATTTCTTATAACATTTCTTAAAATTCAAACAAAAATTAGTACAGTTTTGAATACTGACGGAAATTGTTTTTCCCATTGATATTAGGCTTGGGCTGCAGACATATACAGCCAAGTATTATATTAATTTTGAAATAATAATTTTCTTAAATTAATTTAATAACCTACCGTACCTGCTTGAATTAAAATTGTAATATCTTTTATGTCTTAAAAAACACATTAGGCAAATAAATTTAAGTAAATATTAAAAAATAACAAATTCTATCTTTGAATTTATTATTGTGTTTGGATGCATGGCTCATTTTCTTTGCCTTAATATCGACACATTTATGAGTAGATACGTTAATGCTCTAGAGCACAAAATTCGATTTTGTGCAGCCTATATACTGCACAAATAAGCACTTTCAGAGCATGAGAAGTGAAAAAATTATTATCTCGAGTTCCTCCGTGCTTCGCAAGGCACGTTAAGCCGTTGGTCCCGGCTACATCTGCAGTCGTTAATACCCACCAACCCGCACTGGGCCAGCGTGGTGGGTTATGGTCAAATCTCCTTATATTCTTCCTTCCATAGGGAAGGCCGTGCCCCAGCAGTCGGGACATTAAAGGGCTGGTGGTGATGGTGAAGCTACTAATGCTGTTTAATAGCGAGCAAATGCAATGTGGTGACGGCAGAGTAGAATAAAATTGTCACCACCCCCATCTCTCCCATGGGTGTCATACAAGGTGACTAAATTAAACACAGCCATGAGTAATGGGCAGCAGCGTTCCTATACCACCTAGCAATAGTACTGCGACTTTTGTGCCCGACAAATAGCAATAGGCGCGAAACCCTAAAAGGTTATTACATGGATCCTAACATAATTGGCAAAACGTGGGTGTTAATTCACCTCTGCCTACCCCTTCGGGGATATAGGCATGATTTAGGTATGTATGTATGTATACGGAATATAATTCCTGAAAATGACAAAAAACCTTTCCGTTCAATTTAAGGGTAGTAGGTGTATTAAAAAGCGGCTTTAACGCTGCCGGTAGAAATTGAGTGGTGAAAACAAAAGTGCCCTGCGCCAATAATAGGCTGTGTCAAGTGTCCCCAATTAGGGACAGTCGGGAACCACTGAGCATTTTTTTGTGCTATGGGCAATCGGGAACTTTTTGTGCGCTTTCCGATCGGTTTAAACGAAGCTTTATTACGGCTTATGGCTTTGCGGGAATAATTTTGTCGCGTAAAACAGGTTAATCTATTGTCTAGCTTGATGCGTCGGAAATAGAATTCAGTTTCGCTCAAGCGCTCTGGGTTAATTGTTTAATCACGGTGGTCTGTATTACATTAACGCCTCATTAATCTATGACAGCTTAAAGCCTTGAACGTTGTCGAAGCAAATATTAGGCCTTTACCTATGAAATTGCCGTTTTGTATTTAATTTAATAGGCAAAATTATATTTTCAAATTTTTTTTTGTAAACTACTAATAGTTGGTAGATGGAAGCTTTGGTAAGTATGACGGATGAGGGAGAGCTTCTAACCCCAATCATGAATTATCATTCAACCCCAATCATAATTTTTTAGCATTACTCTTGCAATGATAAAGAAATTAAGGTTTGTCAGCCACGCACACTAACGCATTGTGCATAATATACACTCAATAAGTAGAACTCACTCTATTTCTTGATTGACAACATTTAAAAAAATTTCCTCCTCTAAAATATAAATACCGTTTCTTTATTTTCATATCCTCACTTCAAAAATAAAAAGTCTTTATTTGTGGTCTCATCGTCATCACTAGTCCTTTAAAATCCCCACTGCTGGGGCACGGGCCTTCCCTATGGATGGAAGATTACAGGGAGAATGGGCCATAACCCGCCACGCTGCTGGCCCAGTGCGGATTTGTGGGTATTAACGACTGCAGATGCACCCGGGACTAACGGCTTAATGTGCCTTCCGAAGGACGAAGAACTCGAGAGATAATACATTTTTAGACACCCATCCAATGACTGGCCTTAGCGAACATTGCCTTGTTTCAGAAATCGCAGGATCAAGCTCCTCGATTTTCGGTCTAATTTCATATACCTAAATTATGAAATTCCAACAAGTAACTATAACTAGCAAAACACACAGTGAAAGCAGCAAAGAAGTCACATGAAACCCTAAAAGGTTCGAAGGAGCGAGCTAATTACGTAACAAAACTAAATCACCCCTAGCCTATCGCCTAGTACTGTGTGGGGCCCCATAACTGCTAAAGAAATGGATTTACATTGTACATATTAGGCGGATCTTTCATAATCAAGTTGAAAGTCTAATAAAAAAGGGCCAGGTCAAGAGTACCCGAAGCCGACGGGCATTCACGATGACATTAATGAGATGAAGCTAAAGAAGTAAGTAAGGATCGTAGCAAGTGGAAAGAAGTGATCTCTGCCTACCCCTGTGGGAGAAAGGCGTGACATGTATAAGTTTGTATGTTATAGTGAGCATATAATTGTCACCACCTCCATCTCTCCCGTGGGCGTCGTACAGGGTGACTAAGGCTAAATATGCTTATATGCACTGCAATTTAAATCTAGACCATAGATTCGGGAAGAATAGCGGCTAGTTTTGAATTGTCATTTTTTGTAATTGATGTCTCTGAGTGCGGCAATAACACGTTTTTACAGCAAGAAAATCTCCCTCGTCCTCCCGAATTGCGAAAACTGTACTAAAATAAACACATATATGATATTTACGACTTAATCCCCGCCGACTTAGCGGCCACACCCTAAGGGAATTTGCACTCGGCGGGAACGCAGCGTATCCTGATTTATGTGGAATCCGTATGAATGCAATCTGCTTAATTGCCCTCTGTCACGCCCGATAAGGTATTGCGGACGCCGGGCTATTCGTTCGGTAATGAATAGTTTTAATTTTAATCTAGTTTTAAGCGCTGTGCCCTGTCTAGAAGAGAGCTAAGCGTTCCTACGACAGAGGTGCTCAAACACGAGCGCGTTTTGCGCTTTTTGAGGCGATCTCTAGAAAAACATTCCCAAGATGAATATTTCAAAAGAAAGATACGAAAACTCTTAGCCTTCCATGGATTCACCGTGCGGGTGCCGGGTCCATAGTGTGGCAGAGAGGGGAGTCACCGAGTCAGTGGCAGCGCTTGGGACTTGGGACCCAAGTAAAAATAGTTAAAATTTCAAAGGAACGTAATGATAAGAGACTAATATAAAATTAGTTCTACAACTCCTCCCTGCCTTGTTCTCAGTCTATCTGGGGTCGGCGCAGAATGTTTCCTTTCTATTCTTATCGGTCAGACGTCATCAAGCCATCCACTCCCTTTTGATTCATATCATCCATCATACCGGAAAGGTGCTAGTGATGAATGAATGTATAGAAAAGAGACGGAACGGACCATGTCGAAAGACCGATGAACAGAGAGAGTGATAGGAATGACAACATTCCAATCCATACCGCTCAAGGCTTTTGCTGGGGTTTTATAGCCGGCCGCCTGCCTGATACCAAACCTCTTTGGGTATGCCCCAAGGTGGTTATTGGTGTACACCGGGCAATCTCCCTTAGTCAACTTTTACGACAGCCGGGATGTTATTTTTTCGCTCCCAGGCCAGCAGTTGAAGTTTGAGCACCGCTGTTCTACGAGATCTAGTGGATTCTACTGGGAGGATGGGGATTCTGCTGGGTCTAATGGGGCTATAGTATTTATCTGGCATACTTATTTGTCAGGATTACGTTCGACGTTTTCAGAAGGAGCTTCTGGTAGGACTGTGTTGAGATTCAGTGGGAAATTAGTTTCAGAAGTGAGTGTTGGGACCTTTAAAATCAATTCAAGATTTAGTCAAGAGGTCAGCTAAAATCGGAAAAATGTATTATGCTTGTTGGAATGCCGAAAGTACGTCGCATTCTTAGCGAAAAAGAGAAGATCTTCTTCCGTCGTCTCGGCGGACCCACTCGAAGTAAATAAAGTTCGAATTCAAAGTCCCCTCATCGCTAGTAGGGAGACAGACCAAACTTTTTGTCCTTTCCGTCACCGCAAGGGGACAAAGCAGAGTGACAGATTGGAATAATTCGTCTCGGATCGTGATCCGACTGTACTCGTCAGATCTTGTAATATTCTGAGTTCTTCTAGAAACTTTGTAATAGTGATTCAGGGCTTGCTAATCTTGTTCTACCTTATCACACAGCAGTCTTACAGTCTACTGTTGGTTTGACTCCGTTTTTATGCACTTTTTGCTGATCAACCATTTCTCGGTTACTCGACAATTTGTTTGTGCATAGTATTTTGTATAATATGTCTCTGATTTCCGTTACCTGTCCCAGAAATAAAGTTAAATAAGATACAGTGCCACCAACTTATAGTCATGTGGCGAAAATGGAACTAAAATTTGCCCATCGATTTTGACATTTCTATAATACTCTTCTCTTTGTTCACCAATAGCGATACCCGCTATACACCCGCTAAATGGATAAATACGTCGGTGGCACTACAGGTAGAGGTATTAGCTTCCCAGAAATGTATAATTTTTTCAATCGACTTTAAGCTTTTCGTTACAGGTTGAGGTTGCCAATCGATTGGGAATATTTGACAGTTCTATTGACTGAACTTCATATTTTTATCTTCCTCAATATTTGTAATTACTTCCACAGGGGAACATGACCTCGGCACAATTTTATTTGACTTCATAATGTTACAATATACCGCTAAATTTAACAGAAGGTCGACGTTTGAATGGAAGCGACAAAAAAATATATAATAATTAATAGCAGGACAAAGTACCCAACGGGAAATCTACAGGCAGGAGTGGAATCTTTGGGTGTATAACATAATTTCAATATAATCAAATTGACAGGTAGAGGAGGAATCTCTAAGGAGCAGAGCAGGCTCACTAGTTTTAGTTGAATAAATTATTCTCGATCATATCTGTTTTAGGCAGTATACTTGATATGGACTGGTTTGCATTCAGTATACATTCCAAAGAACTAATTAATATAGGTCGAAAAATAATTAAATTAATTTGCTCATTGGATTACCTACAATACAATTATTTTCGAGACGCTAGATATCGATAATCCGTGTGTCCAAGGGAGGATTAGGAGTGCGCAGCAAGTCTCAGTCTAATGATGGGTCTCAAAAACCCTTTGCAAGGCAATGCATCCACATTTTTCATGGCTTTTAAGTCTTATTAAAATTCCCTTAGGCTCAAATTATGGTGACACCTATTTATTTACCACTGCCCTATAAAGAGATGTATTGACGCTACGGTCAAAGGCTTACCAAGATCCGCTGCCGATCAGTCCACAGCCGACCCGCGGAGCCATAAAATGCAACAGTTTACCCTGAAACAGGAGTATTGCGGCATGTCATGCCATGCCACCATAACAGCTCCCACATTATGTGATCGATATGCAATAATTATGTCAATTGCTCTGTTTACTGATCCCGCGATACTTGGAGTGTTTACGGCAATGTTTTTGTTTGTTCGACATTTGTTGGCGGTAGTTAGTACAAAAGGGACGCAACTCAAAAAACAGTTACAAATAATGTGTGTTCAAATTTCATAGCGTTAAGACCTATTTTTGATAGAAATGCTTTTTGATTTTGTCTCTTATATTCAACAAGCGATTTGTTGGCAGTAGTTAGTACGTTATTTGCTTTCGAATTGTTTTGCTTGTAGGCCGTTCGGTTTGAAAATGACTATAGAAGCTACTCATGTGATAGAAGTGGTGTCCTATTTATTGATGACCGCCTATGTACAACATGTAACACAAATAACTTACATCGTGAATACTATCCATAGCTATAAAAATTCTTCTAACATAGCCACAAAAATACTTTTTCCTGCCCTGTTCCCAGTCTATCTGGGATCGGCGCAATATGTTCCTTCTTACATTCATATTGGTCAGACGTTATCAAGCCATCCACTCCCTTTTGATTCATATCATCCATCACACCGGAAAATTGCTTGCTAGTGATGAATGAATGTATAGAAAAGGGACCAATAAACGGAGAGGGTGATTGGAATGACAATATGTATTCCAATTCATACTGCTCAAGGTTTTGGCTTAGGTTTTACAGCCGGTCGCCTGCTTGACACTAACCCTCTTTGGGTACATAAATAGGCACACTAAAATTACTGTGGTGTTATAAAAAAATGGAAATTGTTATTTATTTTATTTTCTCCGTACAAATTGCTCGGCCAACAAAACAAGATGTATAGAAAATTAATTATACAATTTAGAATTTTCGGCATCACCATATATATATCCGCTACACGTTGTACATTGAATAATTTAAACGCAACGTAGTGGAGCAGAAAGGAAGGATGTAACCCAAACAGTTTAGCAAGTTTTGCTACTCTAAAGTATCATCGGAGGGTTCGATCGAATTATTGAAGGTTTTCTTGGGTCAATTGGATTTATATAATTTAGGAGAGACATGGTATAAATAAATAGATGAATTATTTAAAATATTATATGTATGCTAATGGCACGCTATCAGGCTTTTATGAGTTTGTAAATTATATAGATAAAAATAGGCCATGTTGTGACGTCAGAGAAGAATACAATTGTCACCACCCCCATCTCTCCCGCGGTTGCCGTACAAGGCGATTAAGGGTAAAGACAGCTATGAGCAATAGGAGCAGCATTCCTCTTATACTACCTAGCAATATCTGCGATTTATGTGCCCGGCAGATGGCAATGGGCTCGCCACCTATTACACCTATGTCCTGATTGGCGAAGCGAAGCTACCTCTTCGGGAATATAAGCGTGATTTATGTATGTATGTTATTAAGAAGGTTTTGTCGAATGGTCAGATCGCTGGCTGTCGGCCAAGAGGTCCAGGGTTTGAATCCTGGTAGGTGCATGGCACATTCGGCCCTTTTTAATTGCCCGCTAAAAAAAACAGTAATGCCAGAAACACATTTTTAAAACGTAACGCGACGTGTGTTGAGTCTGATCAATTGTATTGGTTTTCTATGACCAGAATCACACTATGAACATCCGCCGCGACGCCGGATTGTTTAGTGTCTACATACATATATATATAACACTGCAAACGTAACATAAAGATAGCTGTGTGACGAAAAACGTTTGACATCACACGCCAGGCCCTATCCAAAATGGCGGTGCATCGGACGCCACTCGTAAACGATAGTATTTCAAGTGCTACACAGAAAAGCTGCAAACAATATAGGTAGCGAAACCCCGGCAGTCACTCGACTCGACACGAATGCCATCCGTCTACCAAAAATACCCCCTTTGTTTTGCATGAAAATCGAAAAAGAATCTCGTGTTCATTAGTGAACGGTGTAAGTTACGCTGGGGAGTGAGTCGCCGGCGCACGTATGCTGGAACCACTCGATATATATTTGGCATTTAAAAAAGTATGGATAGGTACTATTTACTTTTTAACTACAGCGAGCGTCGTACATGGAGTCTAAAGGGCTATACGGAATCGATAGTGCAAGGAATGGAGTGACTAAATTTTTAGATTTAAAGTCAATCTAAATCCGTCACTCTAAACAGCGATCGTGTGTTGGATTCCGCATACACGGAGCATTTTTATTTTATATTGGAGTGATGGCAAGAAGCGATGTGGATTTGAGCGAATGTATATGGCCACTTTAAAGGTAATCTTTATTAACAAAAACTTTGGGCGAGAACAGTAACAGTTAACAATAGTTAATAGAAGATTAAATACCAAGGGTGATAAACAAAGAATGTCTTACTGCCGCACTCAGAGACGTCAAATAACGTTAATGAGTACTTAACGTCAAAAAATGACAATTAAAAACTAGTCGCTATTCTTGCCGGGTCTATGGTCTTGATTTGAATGAAAATTTTTGACATTAAATACTCATTAAAGTTAATTGACGTCTCTGAGTGCGGCAGTTAGATCGCAAGTATTTAAATCATAGTTTTATGTCACCCTCTGACCAGGAAGTGGGATTTATCGTACGCGTAGCGGGTGAAAAACTCCACTTAATGGTCAGGTGTGACATAAAAATATGAATATACTTAAGTAAAAATATAACAATAAGCCTGAGCTAGGAAGATCCTGTGTTTCAGGCAAAGTGTTACCTTTTAGACATTAACAACAAAATTAAATAGTCATCCAAAAAAAAATCTCTGTCGCCTATTTCGAGCGATTCCAAATACGGCACCGAAACCATTTTTAATTTGTACTTCAAGTAAAAACCTGAGGGCACATGAGATGGAGGCTTCGCGTGGAAGGTGGGGAAAAAGAAACACTTTGTTTTGGCAGAGCGCGAGCGGGGTCGCCGTTGATTGAAGAGACAAAAAATTTAGACCTACCTGCGAATTACTTAGATAGGTACTGCCGACAGCATGTCAGGCGCCCGCACAGTGTCAAAATTTCCCATTCGGCTGTGTGCTTTTCTACGAACAAGTTGATGTTGACAATCGATTGGAGAAAAGCTGTTTTTTTTATCGCTCGAGGTAAGTCATATCATATATCATAGTTTTTTAGCGAAGCGGACGGAAAAGACCACTTTATGGTCTTTTGTGTATAAAAACTCCAATTATTGAAGAATTAATATAATTGGCCGCGTGGTGACGGCAGAGTAGAATACAATTGTCACCACCCCAAATCTCTCCCGTGGGTGTCGTACAAGGCGACTAAGGATAAATCAATGATGAGGAATGGGCTGCAGCGTTCCTCTTATACTACCTACAAATAGCAATGCACTGCGACTTTTGTGCCCGATAAATAGCAATAGGCTCGCCCCCTATTACATGGGACCTAACATAATTGGCGTAACGTGGGTGCTAGTTCACCTCTGCCTACCCCTTCGGGATATAGGCGTGATTTATGTATGTTAATATAATTGTGTAAACTAAACAAAAGTTCACCTCTCTGCCTACCCTTTCGGGGATACAGGCGTGATTTATGTATGTTTGTAAACAAAAGTTTTCTAAGGTGGGTCATTGGATGGGTGACCTAAAATATACTATCCCGAGCTCCTCCGTGCTTCGGAAGGCACGTGAAAGCCGTTGGTCTCGGCTGTAACAGTTGTAGTTGTTGTAGTTGATAGTAGTTGCCCACCCAGTAAGGCCCGTGTCTCAGCAGTGCAGCAGGGGATATTAAAGGGCTGGTGATAATGATACATACAAAAATCACGCCTATATCCCCGAAGGGGTAGGCAGAGGTGAACTAGCACCCACGTTTCGCTAACTATGGCAGGTCCCATGTAATAGGTGGCGAGCCTATTGCCATTTATCGAGCACAAAAGGCGCAGTACATTGCTAGGTGGTATAAGAGGGAACGCTGCTGCCCATTCCTTATATAATTATCACTGATTTATCCTTAGTCGCTTTGTACGACACCGACGGGAAAGTTTTGGGGAGGTGACAATTGTATTCTACTCTGCCGTCACCACACGGCACGGTGATAATGATGATGATAATTATTTGGAGGCAGGCACCCAATGAAAGACTTCTTAATGTAGGTAATATAGTTAGCGATGAGTAATGGGCAGAAGCGTTTCTCTTATATTACTTAGTAATAAGTATACTGCGATTTACATACCTGACAGATGGCAATAGGCTCGCCACCTATTAGATGGGATCTAACCAATTGGCGAAACGTGAATGTTATTTCACTCACCAATCCGCACTGGGCCAACATGGTGGATTATGTCCCACCCTTTATATTCTTACATCCTTAGGGAAAGCATGTTCCCCTGCAGTGGGGACATTGAAAGCCTCGGACGATGGTAATAAGTGTAAATGCAGAAGGGGACTTCATCCTACGTAATATCTGCGAAGTGCTCTTACTATCAAATTGCTCCCAACCTTGGCCGAACACCCCACCAACCGCTGTTCTCGCTCAACAGAAGGACAGCAGCGTAAAGCACTCAGCAGACCTCACGATTTACCACGAGAGAAACGCGAAGCTTGGATAACGTTACGATCCGACCAAAATTAAATAAGCTCCTCTCTCTGTCAACGACGCATTTTTAAAATATTACAACATTATTAAAAAATATTATGTCAAATACGGCCGGCCGGCTTGGTCGAATGCTCAGACCCCTCTGGATATTGGCCAAGAGGCCCCTCCCGGGTTCGAATCTTGGTACAGGCAAATTTTGTGATAAACACTAATGTTTTTACGCCGAGTCATGGTTGTGTGTATAATATTATATTTATGTAGTTATTTTCAACATTTATATACATTATTGTTATGATATTAAAAATATGTCTGTCATCTAGTATCCATAGCATTAGTGCTTAGGCTACTTACTTTGGGCTAAATGATAAGTGAGTGTAAAAAAATATATTTGTTGACACCAAGCCTCAACAAATTTGTCATGTTATGTTCACATTTTCTGGGCAGCCGTCTTGTAAAATAATTGGAAAGGGTTCAGTTTTGTCAAATTAAATAAATAAAAAATAAATTATAGTGTAACCAACTTACACTATAATTTATTTTTTGTTTAAGCAAATTTAAACCAAATCTCGCAATATGAGGGAGCACCGTGCGCGGAATTGAGCCACTCAAACAATTTTCAAAACTTAAGTTGGTCAGTCTATAAATGCGTTTTGTAAAAATATAATTTGTAGTGTATTCTCGAACCACACTGCACCGCCTACATTCTGGTCCTTCGAGCCGGATCTGAATCCGGGTTCGATGAAAATCGGAAGGTGTTGTCTCCTGTCACACTGCTTCAAGAGTGACGTCACTGCGGCCTTCCACGGAGTCATGCAATCGTGACATTGGACGTGACCTTGCACTATTACTCGGTACATCTAGATACACCTAATCAACTTTCGCTTCTCGTCATAGATTATACTTAGGTACTAAGAAAGGCCAACCGATTCTAGGTTGTTGGAGCTAGGTGTATGTGTACTATCATCACCAGTATTTTTAACGTCCTCACTGCTGGGGCACATGCCTTGTCTATGGATAAAGAATACAGAAAGAATGAACCATAACCCACCCAGAAAAAAAAGATGGCCCAGTGCGGATTGGTGGGTTTTAACGACTGCAGATGCAGCCGGGGCCAACGGCTTAACGGGCTTAACGTCGAAAGCACGGAGAAGCTCACGATGATAAATTTTTGATCACCCATCCAATGACCGGCTTTAGCGAACATTGCTTAGTTCACTAAACTTCTATCCAATCTGCGGCAAAACACACTTTAGGCCAGATATGGGACAATTTCATTTTTAACAACAACATCGCTTCTGGGATTTGATTATTCTTTGATGAAAAATTGCAAATTGAAGGAATACAGCGAGTGAAACATGTCTGAGACCTTGCTCTGTATTCCGAAGGCTACAGTCCTTAATGCTCGAGATCTCGGGGGGTAAATGGGAACACGGGCTATAATTTAGTTTCTGCTGGTGAAGGTTGGGCTAAATGCGACGGAAACATTGCGAAGGACAAGGAAGTGGCATTGCTATGTGTATATCTATACATATATAAAGAAAAACTTGGTTGATGCACGCGACTTCATTAGCCAATCAAATAATATGCAACTGAAACCTTATAAATGAAACGAAAAACAAAGTAATTTGTGCTTTAAGAATTATTCTATTTCTGTTAAAAGTTGGGAGAAATAAGAGAAAGCCTTCAATATCTACGCAATCCATTTGCAAAATCACCGGTTCCTAGACCGGTAGGTCTGAAAAGAATGTGGAAGAAACTCAGGTCAGTTTTTTTCTTCCCCTAGTCTATCTGGGTGGCGCAGTATGTTTTCTCTCTTTCATTCTTTCATTCATATCGGTCAGACGTCATCAAGCCATCCACTCCCTTTGGATTTACCTCATACCGAAAAGGTGCTGGTGATAAATGAATGTATAGAAAAGAGACGCACAGGACCATGTCGAGCGATCGATGAACAGAGAGACTGATTGGGATGACAACATTCCAATATTTTCAAGGTTTTGGCTTGGCGTTAAAAGATAATCTAGAATTATTCTCCAAAAATACAATTTGTAACTAATAGCTCTCTTTCATTGCTCATTAGTTCCTGTCGATATTTCGGATTCCACTACGATAACATTCCGCAGTTAGTCAAATACTTAGCCGTTTAGCCGTCTGCGTGTTTGGAATGGAACTTACCCAATTATTAGTTTCACACAACCCCTCAAAGCTTTATCGGAATATCATTCTGGCATACCACTCAGCGAGTCACAATAATAACGAAATAAACATCAGACCGGCAGAATTCCTTAATCTCTCCAAACAGATATAATATTTGGAAAGCTCAGCCAAGGCAATTGCGAGCTGATCCAAGCGATAATCACCCTTACCGCCTTCCAAACAAGTGCCAGGGAACCCGTCTACTATTAATACATTAAAACCAGATATCGAGAGCTCTGGATGCCGCTCCATTTGCACCAGGATCGCCTCTATTCGCACAAGTGCAGGGTAGCTGGAGAGGTCTTGATGGCTGGGCGGCGCCCTCGGAATAGACTTCAAAACAAAGCGTGGATTGTAAGAAAATCCCACCGGGGACCCGTACCTTGCATTCGCTTTACCAAATTACTGAAATTTCATTCAGCTTGCGGACTTTGAACGCGGTGGCAGCGGAGCCGCTGACGAGTGGACGGCGTGTGGATGTGGCATTGGCAGTTTCAATTCTTCTTTTTGACGTCCGACTTGGTCGAATGCTGAGATCGCTGGGTATTCAAGAGTCCCTTGTTCGAATCCTGGTAGGGGCAAATTTTGTGATGAAGGTTTGATAGCGGCTCCCTAGGTGGCGACTACTCTGGCAGCCTGGCGACATTGCCACTTTAATGACATTGCCACGTGTAAGCTACACCTTACTCATTCAGTCGCCGACATTTTTTTTATGTTAGATAGTGAAGCTCTTGTCCTTCATCTCACCTGATGGTAAGTGACGATAAGGGCTAAAGCTGGAATCGAGCTTCACCTGGAACCCTCAACCACAGAGGGGCTGGCTGTCTTATCACACAATGTCGGAACACTTATTACACTTATTATTATTATGGCGACAGATTTTGATAAGATGATGGTAGCTAGCCAGGTGGACTTCAAAGAAGTCCTACCACCAACCAAACAGAGCACAAAGTTGTCCAGAGGTCCCGGGAACCCAGGACCTCTGGATCTTCATTCTGATTGACTAACCATTATACCACGGATGGGGTTAAAATGGCGATTTTCGGACGCCAGTGACAGGCCTGCGCTGCTGGCGACGTCGCCGTGGCTTAGTAAGGCAGAGCTCTAATAGATGCTCGCCTCCTATTGCCTCTGACTAGGGGTAGGGGCTTAAGCGCGCGGACTGGAAAACTGCCGTGAGGCAGATCCCAGACTTTCCCCGCTTAAAGGGTTAGGAGGAACACCGGAGTGGTTTAGTGGGTACTGCTGGCGCATCGTACGCTGGGCAAGTCGCCTAGCAGCGGCTGGTATGGTGCGTAAATGCATTCCACTCCGACAAAAAAAGGTGCTTAAGCGCGTAAGACGATAAATATTTATTTTCAAAGTGGCAGATGTGGTGGCCAGACCCACCAGGGGCCTTACCACCAGCTCTAAACGCGACTCAATTCCCATTGTTAAAATGAGACAGCGCTATAAGCCGAGTAGAGCGGCGGCGTCCCGTTTTGTCACCCGCGTTTGGATCTTACTAATCCTTCATGGTACGGCCACAGTGCCGCGTCCACACGCTGGCCGCTCCGCGTCCTGTGTAGGAATTTAGCCAGTTTTATAAAACCAAAGCGGGCGAAATGAGCTTAGCGTCGGATCCGCCCCGAGTGCGCGGCTACTTAGCGGCCGCCGATGGCTCAGGGCCACATGAGTAGATAAACCGAACAGAGTAAAAGCACAGTATGGAACCAGTAGTTTGTCTGCGGCCTGTCGGCGAGCTATTAGCCTACTCTGCGATAGGTAAGGACGCTAGGGTTAGGCGGAAACGAGCGCGAGTGAAAGTGCAATCACCTTGTACACGCGCGATCACACCGAACCAATAGGCCCCCGTATTTTATGTCAATGTGTGCGTTACAGTGCGTACCTACACGGCGCCGAGTACGAAAGCACACATTCTAATGGGCAGCGGCTAGTTTGCATGAAGACATATTACTGTTTCTACAGTGGAAAAACTTCCTAAGAACGCCGTCGCACTAATCCCTTATGCAACTGGCTGTGCGTCAAAACCCGGTTTTTTCTAGTATCGCCGCGTGCGCGACAGCGGCCAGCGGTAGCGCAAACACGCCCCGCGTGCTTGTAGTAGTGCAACCGATTCGCGTGGTTCTATGAAGGTTATTCTCTGTTCCGTTGATTTACTCATGTGTCAGGGCGCCGTGCACTCATTGGGGCTCTCAGCAGTTGGGCGGGTAGTACTTGTGTTTGTTTCCGAGGATTTTTGCCTCATACTGATAAGTGTTCTGTGAGGAGACTTTTTTTACCACATTGTAAAATAATTAATTACAATGTAGTAAAAAAGGTGCCACAAATTTCTTTGAGAACCCTACACTTAGATCACAAGTCCCAGGCGCGGCCTGACTCCCCTCAAAGAAAGGTTAGAAAAAGTTCGAAAAGTCTCAATGCGGGAATCGAACCCTCTTCCTCCACATTCCGGGCAGATGCCTATACCACTCGGCCAACCAAGACGTTAATTAACTTGCCAAAATTTCTCTAACCTTTACACTTCATGTTGTACGCCAACGGATATCCTGACAATGTACAAATAGATCTAACATTGTATCTTTCAGTGGTGACGGCAGTGTAGAAAAGGTACAACACCCACGGGAGAGATTTGTGGTGGTGACACCAATCAGAGATGAGAAATGGGGAGCAGCGTTCCTCTTATACCACCTAGCAATGTATGTATGTATGTATGGATCGGAATGTTGGGCTGTGAAAAAGACGGATGAAAGAAAATTGCATGCGGCAGAGATGAGAATGTTGAGATGGATGCGCGGAGTGACAAAAATGGAGAAAATACGGAATGAGTACGTAAGAGGGAGTCTGAAAGTGGCGCCAGTAACAGAGAAGATGAAAGGGAGCCGTTTAGCTTGGTATGGACACGTTATGAGACCTGATGCCATGAATGAGAGTAAGAAAGTTATGGACATGAATGTTGATGGATTTCGAAGTAGAGGAAGACGTCTGAAAAGATGGATGGATTGTGTAAGGTGTGATATGAAGGTGATGGATGAGAATGAGGAGATGACGAGTGACAGAAGATAATGGAAAAGGAGGACATACTGCGCCGACCCCAAATAGGATGGGATAAGGGCAGCGCGATGATGGTGATGAATGTACTGCAACTTTTGAACCCGATATATGGCAATAGGTTCGCCACCTATTACATGAGACCGCACATGAATGGCGAATAGTGGGTGTTAACTGAACCGATGAACGGAGAGAGTGATTGGATTAACAACATTCCAACCCATGCCGCTCAAGGTTTTGGTTTATAGGTTTTAGAGACTGCTGCCAGCTTTAAGCCGTGTGGTGACGGCAGAGTAGAATACAATTGTCACCACCCCAAATCTCCTCCCGTGGGTGTCGTACAAGGCGACTAAGGATAAAACAGTGATGCGGAATGGGCAGCAGCGTTCCTCTTATACCACTTAGCAATGTACTGCGACCGATAAATGGCAATAGGCTCGCCACCTATTACATGGGACCTAACATAATTGGCGAAACGTGGGTACTAGTTCACCTCTGCCTACCCCTTCGGAGATATACATATATAGGCGTGATTTATGTATGTATGTATGTATGCCAGCTTTACACCAACCCTCTTTGAGTATGCTACTGTTGGTGGTTTGCCCACCACCATTCGGGTGCCGCAAGGTGCTTATTGGTCTACAGCGGGCAATTTCCCTTAGTCGACTTTTACGACACCCATTCGGGTTTAGTCAGGACTGGCCAATTCTACGTTATTTTTACGCTCCTAAGCTAGCAGTGAAGACTTGTTATGTGTGTATGTAAAGTGGCCAGTAATCAGAAAAAGCGTTTCCACTAGAACACGGAAACCACGAGGGAACTTTTAATTAGATAGGTAATAATTAACGTCTACGTTTCCGCAAAATTTTATTTGAAACTTGCGTCTTGAATATGCTGATTTTATGGTGCCTTTCGCTGTTTGGTTGGTGTTGCGAAAACTTCATTCCGCTGGCTGCGAACCCCCTTTGGGTTATTAAAGTTGGTTCCGCTGTTATTCTTTTCATTAAGTTAAAAAAAATACGTTGCTGAATTTTATTTGTCAGGTCTGTATGCTGTTGAGGTGGGAGCGAGGGATATACCAGCTAAATGCCTTTATACATTACTTAAAGGGAGATTATGACCCATTCTCGGTATATTATTTCATTGATAGGGAAGGCCTGTTCCGCAGCAGCGGGGACATTAAAGGGCTGGTCAGGTGATGATGATTGCAACAAAACCTTGCCTTGTCTAGAGCTTTCGTAAGTTTTACACTGGTTCTATGGCTGGGCAGAGAGTGAAGTCGCGTGGTGATTTGTAAGTATTGACATGTTGTGAAGGGATTCCGTTACTGTGCCCGCTCTGGGCTCCTTTCCCTATGTTATTACTAATACCGCGGTCTTGGCGGTAAAGTGATCAAAACGTCTGGACCGAGGCCGTGTGGTGACGGCAGAGTAGAATACAATTGTCACCACCCCAAATCTCTCCCGTGCGTGTCGTACAAGGCGACTAAGGATAAATCGGTGATGAGGAATGGGCAGCAGCGTTCCTCTTATACCACCTAGCAATGGACTGCGACTTTTGTGCCCGATAAATGGCAATAGGCTCGCCACCTATTACATGGGACGTAACATAATTGGCGAATCGTGGGTGCTAGTTCACCTCTGCCTACCCCTTCGGGGATATAGGCGTGATTGTATGTATGTATGTGCCGCGGTCTTGTAGGCAGCGAGTCTCGTCAGTGACTCCTGTAAAAGTTGTTCTATTCCTATTTCGATTTGAACACTTTATAAAATGTTATAAAAATTAGTACAAAAAATATTGTGGTTAGAAAAAGTTCGAAAAATTATTGTCTTGATGCGGGAATCGAACCTGCGTCCTCTGCAATCCAGGCAGACGTCTGTACCAATCGGCGAATCAAGAACGACTATAATTGATGACGTCTGATAAAGTTGTTCTATTTCAAACGTGAATTGCTCGCGCAAAACAGAAGAAGACATTATCAAAATAACGATGTAAGACAACGGGCGCCGAACTAACGAGCCGACGCAACTCGACACTGCGCCTTAACAAAGAAAAGTTGCCGAACTGTCAGTCGCACGATCGGAGGCGCTGTGCGGCACAAGAGTTGGGGAAATTACGTTTGGTCAATACTGCAATCGGAATTGTTGGTAAAGTGTATATAATCGCCCCCGGGAGAACCACAGCGCTTATACCCCCGAATACAGAAACGCTACTTGAAGTTTGAGCCCTGCTTAACATTCAAGTTATGGCAAAGTTGACGTTTTCCATACAAATCCAGACAGGTTTGTCGACTTAAATAATAAGCAGTGCTTAAAATTTGAGTAGCGTTTCTGTATTCAGGAGTCAGAGACGTCAATTAACGTCTTTGCGTGCGGCAGTAAGATTCGGATCCTAGGATTGCCCCATGGAAGTACAAATTTGTACTCCGTTTCGTTGGTGGTAGGATTTTTTCAAGTCCGCCTGGCTAGCTCATCAACATCATCATCATTACCAGCCCTTTAATGTCCCCACTACTGGGGCACGGGCCTTCCCTATACATACATACATAAGTCACGCCTATATCTCCGAAGGGGTAGGCAGAGGTGAACTGGCACCCACGATTCGCCAGTTATGTTAGGTCCCATGTAATAGGTGGCGAGCCTATTGCCATTTATCGGGCACAAAAGTCGCAGTAGGTACATAGCTAGATGGTATAAGAGGAACGCTGATGCCCATTCCTCATCACTGATTTATCCTTAGTCGCCTTGTACGACACCCACGGGAGAGATTTGGGGTGGTGACAATTGTATTCTACTCTGCCGTCACCACATGGCATATATATACACGGCTATAGGGCCTTCCCTATAGATGGAACAATATAGGGAGAATGGGCCATAACCCACCACGCTGGCCCAGTGCGGGTTGGTGGGTACTAACGACTGCAGATGCAGCCCAGACCAACGGCTTAACGTGCTTTCCAAAGCACGGAGGAACTCGAGATAATAAATTTTTGGTCACCCATCCAATGGCCGGCCTTACCGAACATTGCTTAGTTTATGCAATCGCAGGCCAAGCGCACTGTGCCACTGCGCTAGTGAGCTCCTCCTGCGCTGGCTAGCTACCACCATCTTATCTGAAAAACAAATTCTAGCATGCATCTTCTTCTCCCTGCCCTTATCCCTATATTCATATAAAAATAAATAATCAATTTCATTTAAGGCCTGTTTCACAATCGACAAGTAAGTTCGAAGTAGCTTACTACGCAGTTCAATTGACATATATTTCATATTACAACTGTCAAATGATCTGCGAAGTAAGCTACTTCGAACTTATTTATCGATTGTGAAGCAGGCCCTTAGAGTCTTGATTAACCGTACATAAAAACAATGTGGTGTAGCTTTTCAAAATTAGTCATCATGCCTATTCGCCGGCATCCCTCAATTTTTGCACCGGGTAGCACCAGACGCAACAGTCCGCAACTCCGCGATTTGCTTAGCCTTTTCCCCAGTGCAGCACCCAGAGCCTTCCAGTTCTCGGAGTTGTTCGCCAACTAATATAAATTTCCCTCACAGGTAGGTATGCCGGTCTAAGAAAGTTTCCTACGCCGTGTGTTCCTGGGAAACTATCGTGGCGATATCGGCTCTTGTCTGTCAATTAAAAAGGTGTTACACGTTGTGAATTAACATCCAATAATTTACATACATACATACATACATAAATCACGCCTATATCCCCTAAGGGGTAGGCAGAGGTGAATTAACACCCACTTATCGCCAATTTAGCTAGGTCCCATGTAATAGGTGGCGAGCCTATTGCCATCTATCGGGCACATCAATCGCAGTATATTGCTAGATGGTATAAGAGGAATGCTGCTGCCCAATAATTTACTCTTTTTATAATAACATATTTTTTATAAATAAAAAATATTTATACGTTTGGGTAAAGTTCGGCCGTATATTTGTGCGTAAGAGTGAAGAATCGAGTCCTATACACATCAAAAATATTGACTGCCTTAAAAAACTTTAGTTCTATTTAATATACGTCGTTGCTAATAATTGGCTTAACTAAGTTCACTGTTTATGATTGTATACTACCAAAATGTTAATCGCATTAGAAGTAAGCTCAAAGATGTTTATTTAAGCATTCTTAACTGTAATTATGATATTTTATGTCTCACAGAGACTAACTTCAATTGTGGTATTCAAGATGCTGAATTTTTGGACACCAGGTATTCGATATTCAGAAGAGATCGAAGTAATACGAGCATACATAAGACCGAGGGGGGTGGAATAGCTGTTGCTATAAAGAAAAGCTTGTCCGTTGTTCGATTGTTTGACTGGGAAAGCGATGTCGAAGATATTTGGTTACGAATTAACTTTTCACCTAACAAATACTTAATACTATGCCTTTGTTATTTGCCGCCCTATTTAAAACTAAATGAATTAATTTATTTTTACTCTAACCTCCAGAAACGAGTGCTCTGTTCAAACGAGAAAAATGTTTTTTTATGTATGGGTGACTTCAACACGCCTAATGTTCAGTGGACTGAATCTATCAACTCTTTAGAGATGATTCCTATTCCCGCAGCCGATGCTAAATCCCAACTTTTATTAGAAACGTGTTCGCTTTGTAACTTGAAACAGTTCAATAATATCTCTAATAAAAATAGTCGTATTTTAGATCTTATCCTGTGTACTGAAAGCTCTATTAGTGTATGTGGGGCATATGCATTGAGCCGCATAGATCAACACCACCCACCACTCCTGGTTGATTTTTCCTGTTCAAATTTGCCGCCTAAAGCTATTCATAATTCCCAAATAAAAAGACTAAACTTTTTCAAATGCAAACTAGATGCTGTCCGTCATGATTTGAGCTCTGTTGATTGGCGTGTTCATCTGACTAGTAATGATATCGATGAAACTGTTCATAAATTTTATGATAAATTAAACCACATTATAAGAAAACACACCCCAATGATGCGTAAGAGTTCCAACCGGTTCCCATCATGGTTTAGCCCTGCTTTGATACGTTGTTTAAGGGAAAAAAATAAATTTCATAAAAAATACAAAAAATTTGCTAATCCGTTAGATTACGATTCTTTTGACCTCCTACGTAACCGATGTAAACTTCTTTTAAGCAATTGCTATAAAAAATACCTTGAATCTGTCGAATCCTCTATAAAACAAAATGTTAAGCACTTCTTTAAATATGCCAATGGTAAAAAAACATCTAATTCTATGCCGCTAACCATGATGTATGATCACGAGTCTTCATCGAACTTAGGTGAAATATGTAATATGTTTTCTACCTATTTTGGGTCCGTTTTTGAGGAAAAAACTGTTCACAAAATAGATCACACTACTACAAGTGTGAATCACAATTTTCCATTATCAGCCACTGAGATTAATTTTGAAAGTATAAAGACAAAGATTAAGACTCTAAACCCAGAAAAGGGCGCAGGACCTGACGGATTACCTCCACATTTTATCAGGAATTGTTGTGATGAGCTGACAGTACCTTTACACATAATTTTTAACAACTCCCTACAGAGTGGGAAATTTCCTACGTACTGGAAGACTGCTAATGTTATACCGATATTTAAGTCAGGCGACAGGGCTCAATGCAAGAATTATAGACCTATAAGTATATTGTCTTGTTTTGCTAAGCTATTTGAATCGGTAATTTATGGAATCTTATATTCACACTTTAAGCCTCACATATCCTCTCATCAACACGGGTTTATTGGTAATAAATCGACTGTAAGTAATCTCTTAGAGTATAAAAATTATCTTTGCTGTGCATTTGCCCGCAGATGCCAAGTGGACTCTATTTATACCGATTTTGCCAAGGCATTCGATAAAGTAAACCATTCCATACTTTGTCAAAAACTCGAAAATTACGGTATCCACGGCAATTTGTTGCGATGGTTCACGTCTTATCTAGACAATAGGAGTCAACTTGTAAGTATACAGGGGCAACTCTCTTCACCAGTGGTGATAACATCTGGTGTTCCACAGGGGTCACACCTAGGACCGTTGCTGTTCTTAATGTACATTAATGATCTTACACAGCGACTAACTGTCCCCTGTCTGCTTTTTGCAGATGACTTAAAGATATTTCTTGCTATCAATGGTTATGAGGACCATGTCAGTCTACAACGGAATCTCTCCTTGATTTCTGAGTGGTGCACTGACAATCAAATGTTTTTAAATATTAGCAAGTGCTTGGTCATCTCCTTTGGTTCCTCTAAACGTAAACTACATTATGACTACTCTTTAAATCATTCCATACTTCAACGCCAGTCTATCGTCAGGGACCTGGGGGTTTACTTCGACGAAGGACTCTCATTTCGCTACCATTACGATCACATTGTTTCCAAGTCCACCCAACTTCTTGGTTTTATCTCACGTTGTACCAAGCAATTTAGAAATCAGTCTACTTTTCTATGTTTATACTATTCTTTGATCAGAAGTATTCTCGAATATGCCTGTGTTATATGGTCACCTTACTATATGACTCATTCCGATACAATTGAAAAGATTCAGAGGAGATTCCTTAACATTCTTTGTTTTAGACTGCAGTTAGGTCGCCAATATAGGTCTTATAGTGCTAAGCTCCAATACTTCAAAATGTTATCCCTTGCTTCTCGTCGTAAAGGTCAGGAATTAATATACCTCCATAAAATCATCCATTCCGAAATTGACTCGCCCTTACTTATTTCCCTACTAACTTTCAACACTCGATTTAGATCTCGTAATCCCACGTCTAAAGTATTTCGTCTCCAAGTGTACAAGAACAATACTTCATTTTATAATCCAATAATTAAAATGTGTAGATTATATAACGAAATGGCATCTGAGCATTCTTTTTTGGATATTTTTGGTACCAAATTGTGCCAATTTAGAAGGCAAGTCTTAAAATTGGTATAAATTAACGGTGATGTTAAAGTATTGAAATTCATTTTACTTGAATAATGTACCCTAGTTACCCTATTACTACTGTATAAATTACTAATACTAGATAAATAAGCTTTAATTTCATTTTATAAAAATCACTAACCCTCTTAACATTCCATTATATTGTACTCATACTGTGCTTACATGTTAAGAATTATAGTCTGGACTTTCTATACTGTACAATTTATATACTCATTTTATGACTGTAATTTGTTTTGTGGGCCTTAATAAATAAATAAATAAATAAATAAATAACGCAGCAGGTCATTGGGTGACCAACAATTGTATTATCTCCAGTTCCGTCGTGCTTTTGAAGGTATGATAAGCCGTTGGTGACGGTGTAACGTAACAAGGGTGCATCTTCTCGTTTTAATCAAATATATTTTTATCTAGTTTAATAGTCATAGAAATATTTTTTCAACCAAAGGAGATGATTGGAAAAGAGCAGTATCGTTCCGGGGTAAACATCGTATGACGCATGTGTATATTGTGTGATATAGTAAATTATTTCTTCGGTAAACTACATAATAATTTAGGGGGCGTGTGTGACGTAACAGGGTGCATCTTCCCACTTTTTAATGAAATATATTTTTACGCAGAAAATTATTATAGGAATATTTTATACAATCCAGGAAGTGGATGCAACAGAGTAGATATCGTTCTAGGACCAACATTCATAATTATTGATGATAAGTTCCCATAGTGTATCAAGCGCCATCTATTAGATTTTTCGACCATAAATTGCAAAGTGGTAGAGCAAATACCGCATCAATATAGCCCACGCAAGGAGCCATAGATGGCGCAATAGATCTATTGATTCCATTCCTCTTAACTTTAGATAATTCTAATTAAAGTTATTTTATTATTATGTTAATTTAATTCTTATATCCCTCAAATAGTTGCTGAATTATTAAAATTATAATTAGAGTAAATCCCGTATCAATATAGGTTGACGCAGGGCGCCATCTAGTGTCTTAAGTTCCCCTTAGCTTTAGGTTTTCCTTTAGCATTGTCTAATTAAAGTTATTTTATTATTAGGTGAGATTCAATTATTATATTCCACAAATAGTAGTTGAATTATTAAAAATATATTTAATGCATTCGTAGTTTTAGGAAAATATTACGTTTTAAAATAAGTTACATAAATAGTAGTTTTCTGTGTATAATACAAACGATTTTAAGAGGTGTCAATGGAATTAGATGAATACCATTTTGGAGGCAATTCAGTAAGTCGGGTTGTAACGTTTGTTTACATTGAAATTGGTACGAATGAACGGAAGTTGTAGCTTGTGGGTTGTCAACTTGTTTTGGCGTGCAAAAAATCAGTTCTGCCAACAGAGAGGCCGCCGGTCGGGACCAATGAAATTAGCAGAAAGATCGTAGGATATCTCAACGGATAGATGATTGGTCAGGGGATAGCTAGCGAAATAGGTGGGCTAACCGAGGGTATAAATAGGGGTGAAAAGGGACATTCGAGACCTTTCGACCATGGACGATTCGGATTCGGATTCTTTTCGAGAGCGGAGACGGGCGACAGGACGAGTCAAAGCGGGGAGGCAGCCGGTCGGTGCGCGTCGTCGATGGAGGAAATGGAGTTCTGGTATTTGCGCCTGCGTTCCAGGTGATGGCGTACGGAGATTGGATCCGTTTGAGACGTTCGGTTTCAAACGCCAGGTATGGGTTAGGCAAGGTAAGGGAACCCGACATAATGTTGGTGATTTTATTAGTACTTGAAGTGTTAGGTATGCCATGGTTATTATTACCCGTTGTTCCATGGTACGTATTTTACGATTATTTCATTTAATGGGTACCTATTAATTGATTATAACCTTGGTCATTGTTTTGTTGGTTCGCCGGTGTTTTGGATATGTAGGAAAGTAGGTACCTACCTACTGAGGAGGTTTCGGATTTGTAATTGTCGATTGCGGGGTTTAGATAGTCCGCGTCGATCGTTGTACTGTTTGTTGATGAATAGGTATATAAGGACTATGTATATGTGAAGGGGAGTTGGCTGAGCCTATATACCTATACTTTACTTACCTATGATATTTTATTTCATGACTGAGATGCTAGGCTGAGCATAGGAATGTTAATATGTAGGTACCGATAGGTTACGTATGTATGTATGACGGGAGTTGGCTGAGCTTTTATGTCTACATTTTATACAGGTATAAACAACAGGTATATTGTTTATTTTACCGACTGTCGTGGATATTATTATTATTACATCATCATAAAGTTCATGCGTGCGGGGTATGGTATGGTCGGTTCTTTTGGCGGTTGCAGATTTGGTTTGTTAGATTTACTGGAGTAATCTGGAATAATGGATTATTTGCCTACAGTTACCAACTAACCTTATTTCCACTATAATATGCAACAAACTTAAGTTCATCTGTCTTCTAATGTTACGTGTCCTTCTCCCTCCGTAGGGAACACAGTCACAACGGCAGAGTAGAATATAATTGTCACCACCCCAAATCTCTCCCGTGGGTGTCGTACAAGGCGACTAAGGATAAATTAGTGATGAGGAATGGGCAGCAGCGTTCCACTTATGCCACCTAGCAATAGTACTGCGACTTTTGTGCCCGATAGATGGCAATAGGCTCGCCACCTATTACATGGGACCTAACATGATAGGCGAAACGTGGGTGCTAGTTCACCTCTGCCTACCCTTTCGGGGATATAGGCGTGATTTATGTATGTATGTATAAGCCGTTGGTCACGGCTGCATCTACAGTCGTTAATACCGTCAATCCGCACTGAGCCAGCGTGGTGGGTTATGGCCCATTCTCCTTATTTTATCATTTATCGTTCATTCAAACATTCAATCATCCTCCTTATTTATTTTGCCCCATATCCAATAAGATAAGGGGGCTTATGGATTAAATCCCATGGGGGAATACCCCAGCAGTGGACACATTAAAAGACTGGTAATGATAATGATAATGATGTTGATGCCCGTTCTAGACCGCACTCCCCTATATTTTTAATTTCATTTTTGAGCACAAAAGAAACGTGTCGCATATGGCTTTCTTCAGACTCGACCGTTTCCGTCTTGTGCCAATCTCCATGCACTATTTCATTTCGCTTTATTAAGTTTGAATTTAAGTTTCATTATTCAAAGCAACATGCCTCACTGCAGTACAAAGAAGTCCCCAGACTTCGTATCTCAAAAAATACCGACCAAGTGCGAGTCAGCTAGCGCACGAAGGGTTCTGTACCATTATTAAAAAACTGCAAAAATAAATCATGTCTTTTTTAGGGGAGCCCCGTCAAATATTTATTTTATGCTGTTTATTAGTATTTGCTGTTAAAGCGGCAACAGAATGTGAAAATTTCAACTGTCTAACTATCACGGTACATGAAATAAATACATCAGCCTGGTGACATACGGACGGACGGACAGCGGAGTCTTATAATAGGGCCGTTTTACCCTTTGCGTATGGAACCCTAAAAAAATCTCATTCTCTCTTCGAATTAAGCATGAAATTTCAAACGAAATCCCATGCATTGCATGCATGCCTCATGCATTAGATTCTAATGGGGGGTACTTCGTAATAGAAAGTGCTTACTTAGAAAACACATGTATGAACCAATAACTTAAGACCTCGCAGCATTATTGTGGATGCATTAAGTACATTAATGCGCATGAAATGGATATTCAGTAAGCCGGAAAGCGATCGCCCGTTGAATTCAAATTCCCTATTAACATTAACAAGCATTGCAAATGTCTGTTCTAAGGTTCCTTTGCGAGCGGACTGTAAGGAAATTGCAAGGGGATACATATTTACTTACATTTACTTACATTGGTTGTAAAGCCTATGCTCATATCTTCTTCTTCTTCTCCCTGCCCTGTTCCTAGTTCATCTGGGGTCGGTGCAGTATGTTTCCTCTTCCATTCATATCGGTCAGACGCCATCAATCCATCCATTCCCTTTTGATACATATCATCCATCGCATCGTAAAAGTGCAGTGATTAATGAATGTATAGAAAAGAGACCGAACGGACCACGTCGAGAGACCGATGAACGGAGAGAGTGATTGGAATGACAACATTCTAATCTATACTGCGCTCAAGATTTTAAGATTTTGGCTTAGGTTTTACAGCTGGCCGCCTGCCTGACACCAACCCTCTTTGGGTATGCTATTGTTAGTGGTTTGCCCTCCGCCATTCGGGTGCCCCAAGGTGCTTATTGGTCTACACCGGGCAATCTCCCTTAGTCGACTTTTACGACACCCATGGGATGAGTCGAGGCTGGCCTATTCTACGTTATTTGTCCGCTCCCAGACCAGCATAGAAGTCTGCATAGAAGACTATCCTATTTTATGTATTGCAAGTACCTAATGTTAGTTACTCCCCAAAACTGTGACCCGATACCCGATTACCAAGTATTACTTGTTTAAAATGTAAATTGACAGAACTTTGTTATTCAGGTAGTCATTTTAATTGTCCCACCCCTCTTTTTTAGAGGTAATTAAACCCTTTCTTTCTTTCTTACAATCATAATATGTATTGCAAGTACCTACCTACCTAATGTTAGTTACGCTCCGAAACTGAGATTGGGACCCCACCCGATTAGCCAGCACTGCTGAGACAGGCGGAGCGTGTAGCGAGTATAACTTAATTATATAATAGAGGGTATGTCCGGTGGTAGCTTTGGAAGCGGCCGTGCTCCGGACATGTTTCGTTTGTACTGCGAATCTCGTTTGAATAATAGAGACGCAATGGTGATTAGGACCGTGTAGACATGTTGCGGCCTGTTCGATTAATGTGCCCTTATTGAAGGCGTGCCTTTATTACCGCAGAACAGCCCCTCTAGACAAGTTAGTGTCCAATCTATTCGAACGAATTGAACAGAAATGTATGAAGCCGACGTGTTACAGAGAAAAAAAAATGGCGACCCACGGGTCAAATGTAAGAGCGGTTGTCAAAATTGTCATTTGTTCGATAACAATTACATACATACATAAATTACGCCAAAATCCTCGAAGGTAGGCTAGGCAGAGGTGAGTAACATCCACGTTTCGCCAAAGCAACGTTGAAAATTTAAATCTTCATCTGCCTCCTTAGCTATATGGAAAGTTACTTACATACACAAGAGCTTTAGGCAGCCTTCCCGTTTTGGGCCCCCTTCCCCTAACGTAACGTAAACGCAAAGTGTTCATCAACTTACGATTCTGACCGTACCACTCACACATTACAAGTTCTCCCCCATTTACTTGAGAAAAGGAAAACGAATTAGCAAAACAATCTTGAGAACGAATTTAAATTGTTCTTATAAGTACTAACATGTACTCTAACATGTTTCACACATACTGTTCAAGTTCGTACAAGTTCGTAAGAGTGCTTTCGAAACGTATTCGCGTTCAACAAAAACTTCCCCAAATTAGGAAACGTGGTTTAAGCCCAGGGTGGTGCTCCACATACAGAGATGCGAGGCGAGCTACGCGGGATGCGTAGCTTTGTATAAAATGTATTCATATATATTTTATATACATTTTTCAAATTTTTTCAAGTCCATTTTTTTTAACTACACCTATGCTAAGAAGAACTTAGGGAAAATGGGCCATGACATGACCCTCCACACTGGCCTAGTGCGGATTAGTGGGTACTAACGACATAACGACGCCCGGTTAGCATGACCACTGAAACATTTATAGCTTTGAACTGTCAAAAATACAATGATTTTTGACAGTTTAGTTGCTATCCGGGCAGGTCCGACCGGGACTAACAGCTTAGTGTGTCTTCCGAAGCACGGAGGAACATGAGTTAATATATTTTTAGTGAACGTTGTTTAGTTTACGCAATGGCAGGCCGAGCGCGCTAAGCCACTGTTCCATTGTTCATGTAGTTCGAAGCAATTATTGAATGTAGTTCTGAATATAATGTTGGTAATAGCGTAGCTTGTACTGAGCGATGTCCCTTACGCCATATCGGATTTCAGCCGGGCCCCACTCAAGCCCCATCCTTACCGCCAATTTGGGAGCGAACATATCATAATTATCCCGATAATAGGGCAAAAATGTTGGAAAAGCCGATTAAGCACCAATCTCAAATGTAAATAGCGTTTTCACTCTTTTAACGTACATTATTAACGAATCCCAATATGAGTCTATGATAATGGGATTCTATTTGGAATAATCCAATCTATGTTCAGCCCTTTTAATGTCTCCACTGCTGCGCCTGAGACTATCCTATAGTATAGAGAGATGGAAAAATATAGGGACGTAGGGAAATCTAGCATTAATGACATAAGGTTTAGTTTTACATGCCACTGTATTTATGAGCGGCTCTTGAACATTTGTATATAAAAATAAGTACCTAACATTTGCAAGAAACCTTATTATTACAATGCACTGACCTCTATTATACAAGTACTCTGGATGAATTACGTCTAAAATGACAAATATTTACTGTGCCTGAAATGATAGAGATTTTTGTACATTCATACATACATACATACATACGTCACGCCCTTCTCCCACAGGGGTAGGCAGAGATCACTTCCTTCCACTTGCTACGATCCTTACATACTTCTTTCGCTTCATCCAATCTTATCAATCTCTTCATGCATGCCCGTCGGTTTCGGGTACTCTTGACCTGGCCCTTTTTCAATAGACTTTCAATTTGATTATGAAAGATCCGCCTAGGCCTTCCCCTTGCCATTTCTCCATTCACTTTCGCCATGTAAATCCTTTTTGTCATTCTCCTTTCATCCATTCTTTCAACGTGACCAAACCATGCGAGCATCCCTTTCTCAATCCTTGTCATTACATCTTCTTTCAAATTTTTGTACATATATGAATAATTTTGATTATAAACATTGGCCTAACAAATAACTAAGTATAGCAGTTAATTAACATTCACACCACTGATACAGTTCTAATAAGTTCTTTAACAAATGGCCGGGGCTCTTTCCCTCCGCATAAATATTGTTTTTAATGAAAACGTACCAGTAGTAAATTATTGAGCGGCAAGCTGGAGCGACTTTGGTAGCTGAGTTCCGTATCTTATTTTTTTTTTAATTTATTTGTTTTATCGTGGTTTTAACAGAATATAATACAAAAATCTAGTTTGCACTAGCTTAAGTTCCTACTTTAGTTTATCTGGTGCAACTTCAGCAAATTACTGCGACTAAAATACCCGGTGAATGGCAACAGGCTCGCCCCTTATTACATGGGACTTGGAATAAGCCAGTAGAAAGGTGATCGAAATGCCGGCGCGAAACTGGAGACGCAGCGTTGGTCGGTCCTCCACAAGGTGGATTGACTATTTGAAGATCGAAATCGTATCGGTCGTATCTGACGGTCGCGGCTAGCCGCTTGATGTGGGCAGCGAAGGACCGATCGGTTTGAAGATCCTTGGGGACGCCTATGCCTAACAGTAAACGTCTCTCGGCTGACTTACTGACTGAAATGTGGGCGTTTAAACACTTCCCTACACTATTGCCCTTAGGGTTCTACCCTAAGTCGTGATTTCTTTCTTATTTCTGCTCTTATACCGCTCAAGGCGGGGTCGGTATTGATTATGTATACAATTCCTTATTTTATCTCTCCGTGTCACACCAACATCCATCTTAATAATACGCATCTCTGTTATGCCCTCTTCTTTCATCAGTCTTCTTCATGACAACAGGTAATTTTTTTCTTGACGATTCATAATAATATTACAGATAATGAATAAATGAATTGTGACTTTGACTTTGAATGATTTATGTAATTATGATAAAAAAACTCTCCCTCAACACGTGTTTCCATCCCTTCAACAACAGTACCCAAACGAGCAGTGGCCGTCGAAAATGATTCCGTACAAGTGTGTTATCAATTTAGAACTAATGATCCAATTTGGATTCAGCTGGGACCATTGCCATAATAAAATTCATCACGGTAAGCCTCCCAGGGCAAAAATTAATATTCCAATGATGTAACTCAAAGCTCTATTCGGCAGGTATTCGAGTTACGAGCTCAGCGGGACTATTATGTAAGCCTCTTTCAATCGCTTTCGTCTACCTGTCACTCTCGCTCATTGAGAATAATCGCAAAGTGTGAGAGTGACAGGTAGACGAAAGCGATTGAAAGAGGCTCACATAATCGGGGTTCCGGTGGTTTCCGTAATATAGTTGTGGCTGGCAATTTAATTTCGCATTGTGTTGTGTTCTGTGTTCATTTGTCAGATTTTCGATGTTCAATGCCTTTGTGTGGCTGTCGATAATATTGAACGGGTACGAGCTGAAATGCGACATATACATACATAATTACATACATACATAAATCACGCCTATGTCCCCGAAGGGATAGGGAGAGGTGAATTAACACCCACGTTTCGCCAACTACGCTAGGTCCCATGTAATAGGTGGTGATCCTATTGCCATTTATCGGGCATAAAAGTCGCATTACATTGCTAGGTGGTATAAGAGGAACGCTGCTGGCAATAATTCCTCTTCACTGTTTTATCCTTAGTCGCCTTGTATGACGCATAATGGTGGTGACAATCATTGTGTTCTACTCTGCCGTCACACGCTTATTACATACATACATACAAAAATAACGCCTATGTGCCTATAAAAATAACACAAATCTGCGGATTGGTGCGATGCAATTAGGTGCGTTAAGGATGATACAGAAAAAAGAAACAAAGCAGTATGAAATTCAAGGAATGCCCGATGCGTATCAATTCGCAAGTTCATGCGTTGCGTCATGCGAGCTCGTAGATTTTTACGATGCGATGTCGCATCGCAATTTTGTGTACAAGGCAAGCCCTATATCTCCAAAGGGACAGGCAGAGATGATTTAACACCCACTTTTCGTCAATTAGGTCGTTCCCTAGGCGAGACTGTTGCCATCTATCGGGCACGTAAATCGTAGTATACTGCTAGGTGGTGTAAGGTGGTGTAAAATTGTGTAAGAAATATGTATTTCCTATTGAATTACTTATCATTTATTAATTGTTTATTTTTATTTATTGATTTATTATTTATTTATTTATGTTTGTATGTATATAAAACGCCCCCCGCTCCCGCTGCCTCCTACCGCCGCCACCACATCCAGCGATCCTGCGCGCGAATGAATTACTGCAAATTAAAATTGTTTAATGAATCAACTTTGTATCCTGCGAAGATTTGCTTTCGGTTAATTGTTTATGTCGTCAAACACACACGTGGAGCAATCTCCTTTGATCAACCTAATTGTTTCCTGACCTGTAGGCCTATTCGCTAACTTTTGTTGACAGTTCAAAGTGATGATCACCGAACTATTTACTGATCCATTACTGTTTTCACAGGACAAGTGTCACAATAGCGTTATAGTAAAGTAGTAATGGATCAGTAAATAGTTCAGTGATTATCACTCTCAAGTGCCAAAAAAAGTAAGCGAATAGGCCTACTGTTTCTGATAATATTTCGCTGTGCGAGTTATGATTTAGCTGACTTTATGATTTAGCTGACTTTATGATTTGATTATTACTTCAAGATTAGGTAAATGTTAGAAAAGTCTTCCACGCTGGCTTGAGAACGATAAAATAACGTACAATGTGCCAGCCCCGACTCACCCCATGGGTGTCGTAAAAGTCGACTCGGGGAGATTGCCCGGTGTAAACCAATAAGCACCTTGGGGCACTTGAATGGTGGAGGGCAAAACACCAACAACAGCTTTTCGGCGAGGTAAGGGGGGTTGGTGTCAGGCAGGTGGCCGGCTGTAAAACCTACGCCTAAGCCTTGAGCAGTATGGATTGGTATGTTGCCATCCCAATCATTCTCTCCGTTCATCGGTCTCCCGACATGGTCCTTGCCATATCTTCTCTATACATTCATTCATCAATAGCACCTTTACGGTGTGATCAATAATATGAATTAGGTGGATGGCTTGATGACGTCAGACCGATATTAATGATCTTTCATTAATATCAGAGGAGCTCGCAGTGGCATAGCGCGCTTGGCCTGCGATTGCGAAAACTAAGCAATGTTCGCTAAGGCCAGTCATTGGAGGGGTAAACAAAAATTTATTATCTCGAGTTGCATATGGGGCCTGGGGGTGACATGTCAATTTATCGATGGTAAAGTATGTTTTAAAAACATTTTTATGAAAATGTGAACCTTTTTTATTAAAATTTTCAACCAGCCTTAAGTTAGTTTCCAAAACTAGTGGCGGTACATCGGTACATTATATCTCAGTATCCTTTAAAATGTCCCTGTCCATGTTTACCATTAACAACACCTTTGTAACTTAACTCAGACGAAGCGATTAAGTCTATACGTGTTGCCTAATCGCCAGACACTCCAGCGGGATGTTCAACCCACAGCTAGATACAGTCGGGCGCACAACCCGCTCAAAACACGATAAAACCCGGCGCCCCCATAAATCATTCGGCAGTAACCGAAACTCGCAACTTATTCAGATCCGATCTGAGATTATGCGCTGGACAGCGTTAGTTATCGCCGCATTATACGTGGGCACACGTGTACGTCCGAGACTCGAAATATGGCAAATGTATGCAGATGTACACTCGGGGGCACAAGTGCTTGTCGGGATCTGAAATTGCCAGTTGTGCGTAGGGTTTTCAGACGCCGCAGAGCAGAATACAGTTACACCAGTTACACCAGTTACCCTTTTGTTTCTCGTGTCAAAAGAGGCGACTATCTACCGCACTCAGAGACGTCAATTAACTTTAATGAGTATTTAATGTCAAAATTTTTCATTCAAATCTAAACCATAGACCTGGCAAGAATAGCGACTAGCTTTGAATTGTCATTTTTTGACGGTAAGTACTCATTAACGTTATTTGACGTCTCTGAGTGCGGCAGTAAGGGTTTTTATGTTCCAATCGCCTTAGTGGACCGCCCACCGGAATTAAGAGCCTGAGGTGAAAAAATTAGTGCTCGGTTTGGTTGGTGGTAGGACTTCTTTCAAGTCCGCCTGGCGACCACCATCTTATCAAAATCTGTCGCCATAATAATAATGTTAACAGCATTATTGTGTTCCGACAACTGTGATAAGATAGCCAGCCCCTCTGTGGCTGAGGGTTCCAGGTGAAGCTCGATTCCATCTTCGACCTTTATCGTCACCTACTATCAGGTGAGATGCAGGGCAAGAGCTTCCCTGTTTAGTATAAAAAAAAACAGCTCAGCATTGTATATCTGTAATAAGAGGCGATTAAGGTGATTCTCACACTAAACCGCAGGAGCAGGCGTAGCGCAGGAGTGTGTGATGTAATGGGTGTTGTTTATAAGCAGGTGGATGCATTTTCTGTGTATGGCACAACGCATGTTTCAATACAAGTCTAGATACTTACAAGAACAATAAAGAATATTCTATCTGTAGACATGTTTTTGTTTATATAACAAAATTAAGGTTTTATGTCGATCCGCAACAGTGCACTTGACCGTGCAATAGTACACCAAGATAATGTGCAGGGAAATAAAAATGTAAAATCTAGGTGCTAACACTAGTTAAATCATGCGCGGTCGCGATTTATGCAAGTACCCCCTCGGTCCGCCCATGCTGTGTAGGGTTGCCACGGGTAAAATTACGTATTTCCACTACGTACTACAGCTATTGACACTTACTTGTATTCGATATAAAATTGTTTCAGCTCACCTAGCACGGGACGTGGACAAAATCTCCCCGGGGAAAAGAAACTATTTTTCTCTCGCTCGAACTCCCACTAAATCCCGAGACAACACTCTCAAGTGGTGGATAGAGATTTTGTCTACGCCCCGTGCTAGGTCTACAGAGAGGTTATTGGAATACACGATGTGATATTGATATTGAATACGTGATATTGAATTTTCAAAATTGTTGTTAGGTAAAAAAGTAGATAACTAACACCCACTCTTTGCCAATTAGTTCGCGTCCCAGGTGGCGAGCCTATTGCCAACTATCAGGCACAAAATCGCAGTATATTGAGTAAGGTGGTATAAGAGAAACACTGCTGCCCATTACTCATCGCTTTACCCATAGTCGCCTTGTACGACACCCACGGGAGTGGTGACAATTGTATTCTGGTCTGCCGTCACGACACGGCGAACTAATATTCCTGATATTGAATTTAGAAAATCGTTCCTGACGATAATAAGTGAGTCGGTAAAACGGTTTTCTTGAAGGTTTTACGCTGTTGCTGTGGTATTTAGCCCTAAAATGTTCACAAAGCGCTACAGGGTGCTTAGTGGTAAATACCGGACAATCAACCTAAGACAACTTGAACGACACCCCTGGGGTGTCTGTGTTATTTTTCACTCCCAGTCCGGTATGGGAGACTGAAGTAAATGATCGACCATATTTTATAACGTAGTTCCCGAAGGCGACGTGTAATGTATTAGGTATCAGGTGAGAACTTAAGTGATATTGAATGAAGCTAAAGAAGTGTTTAAGGATCGTAGCAAGTGAAAAAAATTGATCCTAATCCCTATCTTCTATTTTCATATATGAAAATAGATAATATATATTAATACAGCCGCGTGGTGACGGCAGAGTAGAATAGAAAGAAAGAAAGAAAATTTATTTTCACACAGACATGAGACATTACATGCAATGCAACATTGTAATTGTCAAAAGAAAAACAAATATTAAATAATAGTTCCTACTTTAACTGCTTCAAGTATTACTGTCCCACGACTGCGCCAAAATAGGTGGCCAATTCAGCATATTGTCAGGTTTAATAAAACATAAAAAACCTGATTTTCAATTGACACCTTAAATATTTTTTTTTGACAGCTGAGCTACTGTAAAGAGCCATACTCACTAACAGATAACAATGTGTAAGTGCATAAGTAGTAATAAATATTTAATTATTATGAACAACTATCGGTATATAATATATAATTAAATAACACAATTTAAATAGTCATACGAGTGATTGCGTTAATAAACATACAAAAATATAGATTAAAATATTTAATAAGAAACATGAAGAAAAATAATAAATAAAATATAAATATTATAAAAATGTTACTCTTACGAAACGGCTTGACCGATTTGTAAAATATGTATATTTTTATAAGGTGGAACAACGCTCACCGGGTCGGCTAATCAATATGGATCGTAACACCTAACACCTAAAAGAATACAATTGTCACCACCCCAAATCTTTCCCGTGGGTGTCGTACAAGGCGACTAAGGATAAATCTGAATATGATTAGGAATGGACAGCAGCGTTCCTCTTATACCACCTAGGCTAGCAATGTACTGCGACTTTTGTGCCTGATAAATGGCAATAGGCTCGCCACCTATTACATGGGACTTGACATATTTGGCGAAACGTGGGTGCTAGTTCACCTCTGCCTACCCCTTCGGGGATATAGGCGTGATTTATGTATGTATAAAAATTAATTGCTGTTCGTTTGTCTCGCTAAAACTCGAGAACGGCTGGTCCGAATTAGCTGATTTTGGTTTTAAAATGATTGTCTTGGGTCAGGCAAGGCATTAAAGGTGAGAAAATATGGAAAAATTGCGAGTAAATTAGTGAAAACAACAATTTAATTTTCCCAAAAACTGCTTTCTTGGCGAACATTAGACGTTCGTCCGTTTGGTACGGTAGAGCCGGGTCCGCTCGATTATTGTCATGTTTGGGCATGACAGCACCAAATCGTAACCATGGCTACGGGATAATCTAAATGACTTAACAACTGCCGCGTCAGCTAGTTTAATATAAAAATCTCGTGTCACAGTGCTTATCGAACTCTTTCGAAACAGAGAATTTTGTGATTTGTTGTGTAATTTTGTAATTTATTTTGTAATTTTGTGATTTCATGTGTAATTTTGTGATTTAATGTGTAATTTTGTGATTTAATGTGTAATTTTGTGATTTAAAGTGTAATTTTGTGATTTATTGTGTAATTTATTGTGTAATTTTGTGATTTATTGTGTATATTTGCTAGGTCTGATAATTGGTTGTAGGATATTTTTATACCCATAAGGGCCGGTTTTTTGATCCATAGTTAACTCAACCAATTCTCAAAAATTGTTACTAATCTTTAAATATCAGACCGATATTTAACCATTAGTAACAATATCAGACTGATATTTTTAACCATTAGTTACTAAAATTGTTACAAATGGTTAAATATCAGTCTGTTATTTAAAAAATTGTATCAATTTTTAACAATTGGTTGAGTTAACTATGCATCAAAAAACCGGCCCTAAGTAATAAGGCCAAAATCAATGTATTTTTCAAATCGATAAATGGCGATATCCTAAAGCCTGGCTATATCATATCGTGGTGTAGTCATGCTATCCGGGCAGGTGATCTAGTGATAATAATTATTTATTATAAAATTTTATTGTAAATAAAAAATATTTTCTTCCAAATGCCATACCAACTACAACGCAGGGCATCCTTTAGAAGCCTACCGTAATCGCCCCCCGAAACCAATTACCCATAAAACAATCATAATTAATTGCAATGGCAGCCCTAAATATAGAGCGCCAAGAGCTACCGTTTCCTCGCACAAATCTATTGTTTTCCGTTCGGCCGCGTAAAATTTAATGGTCATTGTTTATGGCACATTGATATTCCGTTAATGCCACAGAAATTCTTGTCTACTGTTATAAGGTTCGATGATCGTTTCGGCGCGCATTTCCAACGAGGAAATGTGAATATAATGAAAAGAAATCCAGATTTGGCGGACAGTGTCGGCATCAATTAAATTTCAATTAGGATATTGATGGAATTCGTATATATTTCGCATCCCCTATTACTTGGCATCTAGCATACCTAATAGGCGTAACGTGGGTGTTAAAATCAACTATGCCTAGCCCTTAGGGAATAAATAGGTGTGATGTATACACGTATGATGGAATATAGCACCTTTTCGGTGTAGAGGATTAAACCCATCATAGGTTCGATAATGGGTTAATAACGTCTAACCTATATGAAAGGAAGAGGCAACGTACTGGGTGACTGGGAGACGAACTGGGAACAAGGCAGGAAGATAATGTAAATCAAGAATTTACCCGAATACAAATTTAGGACAATTGGGAATTTTGTGTTTACATTTGCACAAATGCTCCAAAACATACATAGATACATACATACACAAATCACGCCTATAGCTATGTAGGCAGAGGTGAACTAGCACCCACGTTTCGCCGAATATGTTAGGTCCCATGTAATAGGTGGCGAGCCTATTGCCATTTATCGGGCACAAAAGTCGCAGTACTATTGCTAGGTGGTATAAGAGGAACGCTGCTGCCCATATCTCATCACTGATTTATCCTTAGTCGCCTTGTACGACACCCACGGGAGAGATTTGGGATGGTGACAATTGTATTGTACTCTGCCGTCACCACCATGCTCCAAAACGACCTTAATTATTATTTAGATTTTATTTTTGTTAGACAGGGAAGCTCTTGATTGGCTAAGGACCAATGGAATCGATCTTCACCTGAAACACAACCACAGAGGGGCTGGCTATCGTATCACAAATTTTCGGAACACAAAATGCTGTTAACATATCATTATGGCGACCGATTTTGATGAGATGGTGGTAGCTAGCCAGGCGGACTTGAAAAAAGTCCTACCACCATCCAAACCCAAATTGATCACCCATTGTCCTCACAATAATTGTCAATGCCTTTAGTCACCTAAGTGTATAGCATAATGGTCCCTCCTAATTGTCACTCTATTCAGTACCGCGCGTATTATTGTTTACATCACTGTTTCAGTCCTCAAATTAAGACGTTACAGTCACATCGTTTGGCAGCGTAATGGGAAGACGTGTCATGTCAGGTAAGGGAAATGCTAGACAGGGGTTAGGTTGTAGTTAGTTTTAAATATTGTTTTGTCTTGCTTCCTCCTCGGGAAGATATTATATAGAGCTGGTGATTCGCTTTTCAGAAATTAAATAGGTTTTGAGATTAAAATCATACGTGGAAAATTATACTATTCAGTTCGGCAATGTAAAAATATTATAACTCACCCCCAGGAGCATCGTAATTTTTCAAGGAAGTTTGCTAAACACCTTTTGATTCCAGAATGGTGATGGGGAAACCACCGAAAAATGATCGGTAACGCTGGTTATTGGATGGATTGAAAATTCTCCACCGTTTTCTGGCGTGTGGTGACGGCAGAGTAGAATACAATTGTCACCACCCCAAATCTCTCCCGTGGGTGTCGTACAAGGCGACTAAGGATGAATCAGTGATGAGGAATGGGCAGCAGCGTTCCTCTTATACCTACCACCTAGCAATGTACTGCGACTTTTGTGCCCGATAAATGGCAATAGGCTCGCCACCTATTGCATGGGACCTAACTAATTGGCGAAACATGGGTGCTAATTCACCTCTGCCTACCACTTCGGGGATATAGGCGTGATTTATGTATGTATGTATGTATGTATATAAACGTTAGAAAAACTATTACAAAGAAAACTGTGGGTAGAAAAATTATGATTAGTTACCAACCACTTTAACTGCCGCACTCAGAGACTTCAAATAACGTTAATTAGTACTTACTAGTCGCTAATCTTGCCGGGTCTATGGTCTAGATTTGAATGAAAATTTTTGACATTAAATACTCATTACAGTTAATTGACGTCTCTGAGTGCGGCAGTTAGACATATTTTTCGAACTTTTTCTAACCGCAATTTTCTTTGTAAAACTGCGTCAACCTATGACGATGATGATGATGATGATGATGCTCGAAAGGCGGAAAGTGCCTCTTTTTAAGCGGAAAGTTCAGGACAAATGGATACAAGCAGCACTGTGTATGTCCAAACGTGAGGGAACTCCACGGATACCGGTTTAGTACAAATTAGCAATGTACGTGACTTTGCAATTTCCGCTAAATTATTCATATGAATCTCCCGGAGTACGCAGACGGCACTTTCGGAGAATACTTAGCTTCCTACATTTACTGATTAAACTTACTAATTATTGTAAAAAGCTTTGGATTATATAAGTTTATGAATTAATCCCCTGGGTAATAACTATTTCATGAGTTCCCCGGTTAGTCTGTCCTCTTTGAGACGAGAACGTTATTATCTAGGACGGATAATTTTATTTAACATTATTACGTTGGAGATTTTATTTTGTTGTCGTGTGATGACAGTAGAGCAGAATATAATTGTCACCACCCCCATCTCTCCAGCGGATGTCGTACAAGGCGACTAAGGGTAAAGACAGTAAGCAATAATGTGTCAAGCCACATGAATATCAGTTTGAGAAAATGACGCCCAAAGATTCTAAGCATGATGTGATTTGCTATTTTATTAAAAATAGTTTTTTCATCCCACCATCTCGGAAAAAGCGTTTTTGCTCTTCGATATCTGAGTGCAAAAGCCGTTTTTATCCTCTAGAGGTTAAAGTAAATTTGAATTTAGAACATCGTGTGCAATGAGTTTGTGAATTCAAAACATCATTATACATATTTATTTCTACCTCCATGGTGCCGAAATTGTCATGCAACCTATTCTAATTTGTTAAAAACTCAGACTCGGAACCTTCTTGGTGTACTTTGTAATTTGTAATTTGCTTTGCGCGCGCCATTTTCTTTTCACGTCATAAATTTGTTAAAACCTAGGAGTTCCGTGACGGTCAATCAGCTTGGCGTCAATCTTGCTTTAAACATTTTGATCGTCTACAACGCTTGCTGGATGCTTGAGTCAAGCATATAAAAGCTTTTTAGGTCTGTTTAATTTGTTTACGCTAGCAACGGAACAAAAACATACAGAAAATCAACGTGCTTGACGCAAGCTGATTGACCGTCTCGGAACTCCATTAGGGACAGTAATTTTTATTAGGTACTTACAGATGTGTCTGGATGAATGTTGCGAGTGTGGCTGGGTGGATGGGAAGGTGTTGGAGGTGTGTCTGGGTGAGAATGGGTGTTTTGAGGCTGTGTCTAGGTGAATGGGTGTTTTGTGGGTGTGTCTGGGTGAATGGGTTTTTGTGGGTGTGTATAAATGGATGGGTGAGTATTGTGGGTGTTTCTGGGTGATTGGGTGTTTCTTTGGGTGTGATTAGGTGTTTTGTAGGTGTTTCTGGGTGATTGAGTGTTTTTTGGGTGTGATTGGGTGTTTTGTAGGTGTTTCTGGGTGAATGGGTGTTTTGTGGGTGTTTCTGGGTTAATCGGTGTTTTGTGTGTTTTTCTGGGTGAATGGGTGTTTCTTGGTGAATGGGTGTTTTGTGGGTGTTTCTGGGTGAATGAGTGTTTTGTGGGTATTTCTGGGTGAATGAGTGTTTTGTGTGTGTTTCTGGGTGAATGGGTGTTTTTTGGGTGTTTCTGGGTGAATGGGTGTTTTGTGGGTATTTCTGGGTGAATGAGTGTTTTGTGTGTGTTTCTGGGTGAATGGGTGTTTTTTGGGTGTTTCTGGGTGAATTGGTGTTTTGTGGGTGTTTCTGGGTGAATGGGTGTTTTGTGGGTATTTCTGGGTGAATGAGTGTTTTGTGTGTGTTTCTGGGTGAATGGGTGTTTTTTGGGTGTTTCTGGGTAAATGGGTGTTTTGTGGGTTTTTCTGGGTGAATGGGTGTTTTGTGGGTGTTTCTGGGTGAATGGGTGTTTTTTGGGTGTGTCTGAGTGGATGGGTGTGTATTGCGGGTGTGAATGTTGTGGGTGTTTCTGGGTGGGTGTTGAGAGTGTGTTTGGGTTAATGGGAGGGTGTTGTGGAAGTTTCTGGGTGAAAACAGAAACTGTTGTGATTGTATTTTTTTTTTGTATTTTGCAATTTCCTCGTTGGGGGGGATGAAAAGTTACGTGTTGCACTCGAGTGCAAAGATTTTTCACCTTGTGCTCTTTTGATTCCCTCGCTATCGCTCAGGATTCTAATTTTAGAATCCTTCGCTAGCTCGGTCATCAAAATTGAGCACGCGGTTAAAAATCAACTTTGCACTCACGTACAACAAATAACTATTATCTTATTGTTAAAGAAAGTGTTTCAAGTCAGTTAGAACACTTTTGAAAATTGTAGAATAAATTAAGATTTATCAATCTATATCGAAATATCAGAATATGGGTTTTTGTGGGTTGACACATTATTGCTTTATCACCGTCCAGCTATGATTAATAGGCACCAGGGTTTCTCTTACACCACATATAAATACATACCTACTGCGATTTTCATGCCCGTTAGATGGCATTAGGGTCGCCCTATTGGCGAAACGTATACATACATAAATCACGCCTATATCCCCGAAGGGGTAGGCAGAGGTGAACTAGCACCTGCGTTTTGCCAAATATGTAAAGTCCCATGTAATAGGTGGCGAGCCTATTGCCATATATCGGGCACAAAAGTCGCAGTACATTGCTAGCCTAGGTGGTATAAGAGGAACGCTGCTGCCCTTTTCTAATCATATTCAGATTTATCCTTAGTCGCCTTGTACGAGACCCTCGGGAAAGATTTGGGGTGGTGACAATTGTATTCTACTCTGCCGTCACCACGCGGCGGCGAAACGTGGGTGTTAATTAGCCTCTACCTACCCCTTCGTGAACAAATAAGCGTGATTTATATTATAAGTATGTATGTATGTTACTTTTTCATCACATTGTGTAACTTAAACACTATTGGGACATTTTCAAGTGTTTTTTTCCCGAAAATTCTTTCAGTTGGACAGAATTATTGAGACAAATGGCAGTAGAGTATAGGCGATTAAATTGAAAAACATTCACTCAATTTCAGGGCAAAAGGATCGCACTCCCAAGGGCTGGGTAGCGTTAGCAAAAACAAAAAAATATCTGAATCTAGAGATTTTTTATTCGCGTATATTGAGTTCTTCAGTTAATGACAATTGCATGGAAAACTCTTCACTAATAGCTCTTTGATGCTGGCCTGGGGCCGAAAAAAAATTGTAGAATGTGCCAGCCTTAGAAAAATTTTTCTAGAATGCTCCAGCCTCGCATCGCCTCAGGGAGATTGCAATAAGGTGGAAGTGGAAGGCTCTAAAATTAGCATACCTAACAGAAGAAGAAACATACTGCAGATACAGAACTTTAGATAGCAATGGATGAAACTGATGTGTTACAGAAAAAACAACTTGGCGAGCGTCGTGTCAAATGTAAGAGAAGCAATCAAAAATTGACATTTGTATTCTATGCGTTCTAATAGATTGGCCACTAAGCTAGGGGGTAGGGCAGGTAGAAATAATATTAAAAGAAAGCCTCGCCTCGAACGGTGAGTATGAATATTTTCATCAATTGCCGATTTGTACCATAATAGCCAATTTGTTGATAGTGAAAAGTTAATTTGGACCTTTTGACTTGTCCACGTAAAGAATAGTCACCGAGACTACTCCACGTGCGAGTAACGAGTGGACCGCGTGCAGCCCGGGAGTTGATGATGAGATGAGCTTGATGACGTTTGATAGTTATTATTTAAGAGCGAACATATTGCGCCAACCCCAATTAAACTGGGAACAGGGCAGGAAGAAGAAAAGACCGATATTGCCAATAAGCTTGACATTTCTGTTGACGCTACAATTAAGAGCTCGCCACGCTCGCAGTCTGACAAATCCGCGGTGGGTGGACGCCGGCAAGACGTATATATTTGCTGACGGTACACGCTCGCAATCCGAGGAAGCTTAAATTGGCGACGGTACCCGCTAACTCGCATTGAAAACGGAGCACCTAATAGATCCCGTCGGCCATTTTAAAAGACAACTTTAATTTTTCCGAGAATTTCCCTGCATTTTTTATCCGATTATTGGTTGTTGCATGAAAAGGATTTTCCCGGGGAAGCAGCGTGTTGTTACAGAATTTATTCTCGACGAAGAGTATAATTGGGAGTTTTACTTTTTTTACTTTTTCCTCTAGTGCAATGGGACTTAGGTATAATGTTATTCTAGAAACGATAAAATCAGATAAATTTTATTACATACATGGATGCATAGCCTGCCAATTATTTATCAACTACCCACAATACTTTGAGACTCCTTCTGTTGAGGAATTATTGACATTCCCACTTTGCTTATAAGCCATTCATGTGAAGCGCAAATGTGTACACATTATGTATGTATCATAGGTAATAGGACGCTTCAAAGCAGTTACATAATGCTTAATTGGAGGTCATTGTTGAAATGCCGACTGAGCGAAATCGAGCAAGATGGCTGCCATGGTATTTACGTCATTAACACAGGGCTGGTTGATTTCTGTGGAATTGTGTTTCCAATTTGAGAAGGGCTTTAAGAGCCCTCTTACCTAATTGCGATGCTCAAAATTAGGTTCAGGTATTCAATTTTATCGACAATTTAGTGTACGTACGCGTGCAGTTCGTGCTATGATTGTATCTTGTAATATGGACACATTGGTCTTCTACGCCGACCCCAGATAAACAGGGAACAGAGCAAGAAAAAGAAAAAGAATGTGGATACATTGGTCTTTGTGACGAGACTTAGCATGGCCATGTGGTGACGGCAGAGTAGAGTACAATTGTCACCACCCCAAATCTCTCCCGTGGGTGTTGTACAAGGCGACTAAGGATCAATCAGTGATGAGGAATGGTCAGCAGCGTTCGTCTTATACCTACCACCTAGCAAAGTACAGAGATTTTTTTGTGCCCGATAAATGGCAATAGGCTCGCCACCTAATACATGGGACCTAGCATAATTGGCGAAGCGTGGGTGCTAGTTCACCTCTGCCTACCCCTTCGGGGATATAGGCGTGAATTATGTATACATAGATATGTATGTATGTATGTACTTAGCATTCCCTGGATTCACCGTGCAGATGCCGGGTCCATAGCGAGGCAGAGGGATGCCAGGAGCAGAGCTTGGGTCTTGTGATCAGAGTGTAGGTGTACGGGACCCCTTCACAACATCACAACGCTCACATTCCCCACCCCTGCATCTCTCTCTGCCCAGCCATATTTGGTAAGAGCCGCCTTAGACAAACCAAAGTCATTTAGATCTTTAGCGCCTTGTTGTCGTGCCCACGGGAGAGATTGGGGGTGGTGACAATTGTATTCGGCTTAATAAATAAATAAATATACATACATACGTCACACCCTTCTCTAACAGGGGTAGGCAGAGATCACTTCTTTCCACTTCAATTTTCAATTTCAAAAGATCTTTAATAATATTAAAACAATTAAATAGTACTAATACTAGTGTACTTAAAATATCCTAGTACTTAAAATAGTACATACATAAATGGGGTGTGTTGTTTTCCGAGCTCACAGGCTCATATAAAACTTATATCTTCATTGTTATATAAAAAAAAAAATGTTATCGGATCGAACGTCTGGAGCCGTGACGACGGAACCACAAAACCACATGGGGCGGCGGAAAGAACTTTTAATTAGTCCACTATTCATTGTTTGCGGGTCGCTTAAAAATTCCCCGCGCAACCAGTCCCATTGTTTAACTTTAACATAATTTCCGTCCTACATTCCAATTGGCTCAAGTAAACAACGGGCAGCCATGTCTGATATTTGCCCGGTGACGCTAGCACGATTTCAACGGTGCTCAGTTTTTAACTATTACTTACAAATTTTTATATACATACATAAATTCCGCCTATTTTTCTCCAAAGGAGGAGAGGAGCTCGCTAGCGCAGTGGCATAGCGCGCTTGTCCTGCGATTGCTTTAACTAAGCAATGTTGCTAAGGCCGGTCATTGGATGGGTGACCAAAAACGTATTATCTCGAGTTCCTCCGTTCATCGGAGGGCACGTTAAGCCATTGGTCCCGGCTGCATCTGTAGTCGTTAATACCCACGAACCCGCATTGGGCCAGCTAGGTGCGTGGTGGTTACGACCCAATCTTCCTTTATTCTTCCATCCATAAGGAAGACCCGTGCCCCAGCAGTGGGGACATTAAAGGGCTAGTGACGATGATGATGATTTTTGTACCCCAAAGGGGAAGGCAGAGGTTTTGAATGTAATGTAATAAATATTTTATAAACTATTCGATTTTTAATTTTAACATTATATAAATGTTAGAAAAATTAATACAAAGATTTTGGTGGTTAGAAAAAGAATTTCGAAAAATTATGATCTTGAGGCGGGAATCGAACCCGCGTCCGCTGCTATCCGGGCAGGTGCCTGACCGCTCGGTCTTCGAAATTCTTTTTCTAACCACCAAAATCTTTGTACTAAATATTTTATGTTTTTGTCCGTTGTTGCTGACTACACCCTCACTAGCGATCACATGCGATCGGTACAGTCAGGAAGCAAAGTCACGCAATTGTAGCGCTGTTTGCGGTACTGATGGGGTTAACTTGATGTGTAGCAAACATAAATGACACCTAAATTGTACTGGGACCGGCAAATTATGAAGTCTATGATAATTATTATGTAATTTTTATACATTATTGTGTATTTAATCATAATTAAATTGAAAGTATTTTTAAAAGGTCCAGAGGCGTTACTCTGGAAGTTTATTTCGTTCGTTCGAGTGTTTGCGTCTTTGTCGCTCTTACTTTAACACGTAGTGGTGTGAGAAAGAGGGATAGATGTGAGTTAATCGTTCGGAGTTTCAGAGTAGACCTCCAGGTTAAGAGTATCCGAAACGAAACAAGGATCGTAGCAAGTGGACATAAGTGAGTTCTGCATACCCCTAGAAAGAATTAAACCAAAAAAAAAACCCAAAAAGCAGTCTATAACGATTTGATTCCAAGAAGTCTATAGGTATTTACTACACTCACACCTACACTTAAAGTTATCATCACACTAATACAATCCATAATCACCTGCACTAGAGTTAAATTTCATAATACATTCACAATGTCCTTTTATTCTTTATCTAAGTTAAAAAGCTTTACTTCCCAAGTCCGCCTGGCTAGCTAACACCATCTTATCAAAATCTATCGCCATAATAAAAAAAATCACATAATAATAATAATAAATAAAATAAATATTTTTACACTCACACCTATCATCTAGCCCAAAGTAAGTAGCCTAAGCACTTGTGTTATGGATACTAGATGACGGACATATTTATAATATAATTATGTATATAAATGTTGAAAATATACTACATAAACATATACACAACCATGACTCGGAAATTTGTGGTCATCACAAACATTTGTGGTCATCACAAAGTTTGCCCCTACCAGGATTCGAACCCGGGACCTCTTGGCCAATCTGAGCATTCGACCAAGGCGGCCGTAATAATGATGATAACAGCATTAATGTGTTCCGACTGTTGTGATAAGAGAGCCAGGCACTCTGCGGTAGTGTAACATGTGAAGCAAGATTCTATCTTCGATCGTTAACGTCACTTACCATCAGGTGAGATGAAGGCCAAAGAGCTTCCCTGTCCAGCATAAATTTACTTATCACAATCATACTTAAATGCTACCGAAATTTTGAGTCCAGATTAACATTTAAGTATTGTCAAAGTTGAAGACAAAATGTAAACAATCTTGATATGTCTCTTTCTACGAAATGATATAAAAAACAATACCTACACGATACAAGAAACATGTATTGTATTCTAAAATATAATATATCATCATTATTATAGACAAATAAAAGTGTTAGCTGCTTTGAAGTATTGTTGTTATTATACACGTTTTTATTTTTGTATTTCATAATCAAGATTGTTTACATTTTGTCTCAAGCCCAAGTGAATGGAGTATAAGGAGTTCTATAACAGACAAAATGTCACTTGCGATATGCCGTCAACTGTACAATAATAGTTTATCCGTTCCAACGTTTCCCCGCATAGAAATGCGAAATGGAAACAGCCAACACACTTCCTAGCTCATTATGTGCTTTAGTAATTCTGTTTAGCGTATTTTGCTGACTGGCTTGGTTCAGCCGAGGCGCGCGTCTGCTAACGCTACAAACGGCTTAACATTTTTTACAAGTCCGCCAGCCAAGATTAGGGTTCCGCAGTGCATGAAAATTATTTAATTTCTAAATGTTTATTTATTTATCTATTGTTATAACGTCAAATAGAGCGGATAGAGCAAGGACGTCGCCAATCTAGACGATGACAGTTGACAAAACTGGGTATTTTTTTATGTTTAACTGCAATATTGTTACACCAATCTCTCCGTTCATTGGACTTACTTTCATTTGTTAAAGCTGGCTGTGTAAGTGGTGTGGTATGATGGATGATAAGGGAGTGAGTGCTTGATGACGGACTTCTTAGTCATGGGGTGACACAAAACTATTATACTAACCTCGGGCGATAAAAAAAGAAAGCCTCAGATAGCCTCAGATCGCGAACTGAGGCATCTTTTGTTTTATAGCCCATGGTATACCTATATACTATTAATACTTATGAGTGTATGCTTAAAACCTGAATATTTTTATTTTAATTTTATTTGGTAGGTATACGGAACCAATGGGATGGCAAGCCCATCACCCTTTAGTCCGGTGCTTTTTCAGAGTCTTTTCATGGGGATTAGCAGGCGTTGCGAGGCTCTCGAACTATGTAAACAAATTATGCTCTTAAATGTACCGCTGTGAGTGGAGCGAAGTTGATTACGGAGATGTTTGCGTCGTAATCACCATTGAAAAATTAGCTCCTATGGAATTTACTTACGTCATAAGCTTATGTTGTACTTATAACTAAAAAACATTGGGTATTGCACGTCTCTAGGAATAGACATTTTTAAATTAACTGCCGCACTCAGAGACGTCAAATAACGTTAACGAGTACTTAACGTCAAAATATGACAATTCAAAACTAGTCGCTATTCTTGCCGAGTCTATGGTCTAGATTTGAAAGAATATTTTTGACATTAAATACTCATTAAAGTTAATTGACGTCTCTGAGTGCGGCAGTTAGATTGATTTTGGTAATCAAATATGTCAGTTAACTGTAATGAGTACTTAATGTAGAATACATACACATACATAAATCACGCCTATATCCCCGAAGGGGTAGGCAGAGGTGAACTAGGACCCACGTTTTGCTAAATATGTTAGGTCCCATGTAATTATTATTAATTTAGAAAAAAATAATTTAAACCTAGTATAGGCAATACCTGGACCCGGCAAGAATAGCGGCTAGTTTCGAATTGTAATTTTTTGACATTAAGTACTCATTAATGTTAATTGTCGTCCCTGAGTGCGGCAGTTAAAGAACTAAAACGTTGCATGAAAACATAATAAAAACTAAATATTTTATTAATAATTATTTTGAACTTTTTTTTTCAAGTAACTTCGTTTACAAAACTAGAGGTTTTAAAAGACGTAGGTACACTGGTCTTGATAACAAAATCTTTTCTTCATTATGATTTTTTTGTTTATTATTTTGTCCATGATAATAATATTATGAGTAATTAAAGTGGCATAATTTCATTATTCAGTTTGAAATTTTAATTTATTTAATAAGAATATTCTAATCTCAATGTTGTTGAAATTGCTTTATGAATACACATACATACATACACAAATCACGCCTATATCCCCGAAGGGGTAGGCAGAGGTGAAATAGCACCCACGTATCGCCAGTTATGATAGGTCCCATGTAATAGGTGGCGAGCCTATTGCCATTTACTGGGTACAAAAGTCGCAGTAGGTACATTGCTAGGTGGTATAAGAGGAACGCTGCTGCCCATTCCTCATGACTGATTTATCCTTAGTCGCCTTGTACGACACCCACGGGAGAGATTTGGGGTAGTGACAATAGTATTCTACTCTGCCGTCACCACACGGCACTCGCTTTATGAATACCTACCCTTTATACTTTATATACTTTATACCCCTTTATACTTTTGTGTGCTTAACTGCTACTGATGAGGCATTGCTACGAATTCTCATGTAGGCGTCTTGAAGCAGTGGGGACTGGGGGTCCCCAGTCAAAGTACTGGTGATGTGATGTGACCATAAGAAAACATTAAGAAAGAAATGAACTTTCCTCAGTATTAACTCCTTTGCATCATCGTGCAACCTCCAGATTTAATATATTGTAGTACACACAATTTTCTGGAAAACAATTTCCCAATCTATGTATTCCTTTAGGGGCAAAAGCTGTGATTTTATGTATGTATGTATGTATGTATCATTCCATCTACCTTTTCCGAGCATTGCTCTAGCTGCTCAAAAATCTTAATAGAAACGGCAATTTCATACTTTAACAACCTTATATTATTCACGGCAATAGTGCTCCGAAAAGAAGGGGTCATATGAATAAAACCGTGAGACAACCTGAAAGGAACCTTACCTAGTAACTCTTAGGGTGCGATTCACCTGCACGTTTCACCCCGTGGTGAAACTATAATAAAGATCGTGTCGTGTCATTTGTATGCACACTGATACCGCCATAAATATAATGGTGGATATTTGTTTTTTCTATTTGCTACCAGTATTAGGAGATTTTATCAGCGCACTTAATTAAATACTCCTTTAGTGGCAGTGTACTGGCCGTTCATTTGCTTAGTTATTAGCGTTTTGGGGGTCCGTCGGCGCGGTTCCATCCGTCTACCCACAGGACCTTCGAGATTCAACCCAGGCTAAAAAGTGCCTTTTGAACCTGATTTATATGGCTCATTCGTGCAAACAAACGATGATTCGAAAGCGTACACTAAACCACGAATTTAAATAACCAAATGTAAAAAGCGAACATTGCTTAGTTCACGCAATTCCAGACCAGAGACAATTGTATTCTGCACTGCCGTCACCACACAGCTACTTTACTTCTACTTATATATTATATGCTATATAGATGCTTCTTATATTTTAGACAATATCAATGGTAACGATACAAACGAATCACCACAAAAAATTAGGTAGGTAACTCGTTTTTCTAAGCCCGCTTTAGGTAACCGAACTCGATCGGTTAATTATATTTAATGGGTTAGCCTTAACAAAAAATGTTGTGCATTCACGGAGGTTTCCCCGAAGTTGGTTTAATTTCACGCTTAGTTTGATCGGTTGAAACTGTAATTTTGTGTTTACTCGTACGTGTGTTGAAAAGATGAGCTAAAAGGATTGCTTCGAGATCGAACGGGTGAACGACACGGTTTCTCACGTATATACAACATAATAATATGCTAACTTAGTCATATAAAAACTATGGTGCTGTCAAAAAATCTAATTTATAAAATTAATTTTAAAATTTCCACACATTTTGCTTCAAATCAAACAATTTGTATGCAAAAATTTTACAACGACTACGTTGCCTGGGACCGAAAAATCATACCGAATGTGCCAGCCCCAAATCACCACAGCGGTGGCGTAAAAGTTGACTAAGGGAGATTGCCCGGTGCAGACCAATAAGCACCTTGGGGCACCCGAATGGTGGAGGGCGAACCACCAACAACAGCATACCCAAAGAGGGCAGGTGTCAGGCACGCGGCCGGCCGTAAAACCTAAGCCAAAACCTTGAGCTATATAGATTGGAATGTTGCTATCTCAATTATTCTGTCCGTTCATTGGTATCTCGGCATGGTCCTTTCCATTACTTCTCTACACTTTCATTAATCACTAGCACTTATTGAGACAAGTTAAATTATGTATAACATTTCTGTTTCTCTATTGTGGTGTGGTGTCCCAGTATTAACCTGACCACCATTATTGAAAATTAAAAGAAAGGCCGTGTGGTGACGGCCCCAAATCTCTCCCGTGGGTGTCGTACAAGGCGACTAAGGATAAATCATTATGAGGAATGGGCAGCAGCGTTCCTCTTATACCACCTAGCAATAGCAATGTACTGCGACTTTTGTGACCTATTACATGGGACCTAACATAATTGGCGAAACGTGGGTGCCAGTTCACCTCTGCCTACCCCTTCGGGGATATAGGCGTGATTTATGTATGTATGTATGTATGCATAATTAAGCATAAACGTTCTAAACCAGTATACGCAAATATCTACGACACAGAGCATCAATCACACAGTATAAACTGTCGACGGGCAAAAACTAACGGCCATCTAGATTATTGCACAGATAACTAACCTCTAAATGCTGTGGTTCGCTATAAAAGCTTGGCGTTCAAACTTTTTTGCTAGCGGCCTTTTTGCGGAAACATTAGTATTTATGTTCTTGTTTAAAAATATTTTTATCTTGATTAGTCTAATGCATAGATATAGGTATATTATTCTAATAAAATATATGCCGCCGTGTGGTGACGGCAGAGCAGAATATAACAGTCACCACACCCATCTCTCCCGCGGGTGATAAGTAGCATGGTCAGCAGCGTTCTTCTTATAGATATCACTTAGTAATATACTGCGTTTCCCCTGCCCAATAGATGTCAATATAATTACGTGGGACCTAACGTGGGGGTTAATTCACATATGTCTACCCCTTCGGGGTTACACAGGCGTGATTTAGTATGTAAGTACTACAACAATGAAAGGTGTGAATACACCTCTGCTCACACTTTCAGGGATGAGCAGATTAGATTTTTCAAAAATATGTACTACCCAAAACTGTCCTACGTCTTCGAAAACATCGATTGTCAACCTTAATTTGTTTCTAGTAAGGGACAAAGTCGATTGTGAAAATTTATTAAATTTAGTGGTAGCCAGACCTGTTGTTGTATGCACAAATCGGACTCAAAATCCACCATAACATTCCCGCACACCTTTTGCGCAGCAATTAAGAAACAGTTTTTTTGCCAAAAAAAAAGAATACGCGGCACACCCAAAATTTTTCATGCGGAAACTCACAACGGAACATCAATCACGCGAATGCTCTTTTAAATTGTTAGGTATTAATTTTTATTTGGTCGCCCGCAAAAAAATGCCTCGTTTGATCTTCAAGTGTTAATGTCAATGACAGGTCAAGAAAAAAGGGTGACGTAATCGATGAGGATTTCGTTTTTTTTGCATTCAATAAATGCATTATGTAGTGCACGGCGCGTCAGCCTGTCTGTCTCACTTCTGTCAGTCATTTTCAATCTTACTGCCGCACTCTGAGACGTCAAATAACGTTAATGAGTACCTACATAACGTCAAAAAATGACAATTCAAAACTAGTCGCTATTCATGCCGGGTCTATGGTCTAGATTTGAATGAAAATTTTTGACATTAAATAAATACGTCTCTGAGTGCGGCAGTCAGCGAGAAAAAGCTTAAAGTGCTAACTGCCGCACTCAGAGACGTCAATTAACTTTATTGAGTATTTAATGTCAAAAATGTTCATTCAAATCTAGACCATAGACCCGGCAAGAATAGCGACTAGTTTAGAATTGTCATTTTTTGACGTTAAGTACTCATTAACGTTATTTGACGTCTCAGAGTACGGCAGTAAATCTACGATGCAACGTTTACTGTTGTTGGTTACCTATACATTTAATAATAAGTCGCACACACAGGACCAAACCTTTACACAATACCTAGCACATAAGTTGAGCTTTATGTATGAGGTGCGACGTGTGTTCGTGACCATAGCAACGTAGCGTTACCGATTTCTGCAGGTAAAATTTAATTAGGAAACTTTTCTTTTAAATAAAACTGCGCCGACGACCCTACATTTTGGTTCAACTAACGTGCCGGGATCTATACTGTAGGTAGAGTACCTAGAGTATTTTAATACACGCCTTCAAAACTACTGGCTACAGACTTTGAAAAGATCACTGGATTTTTGGTCACATAAAAATGTAGTGATTCTTCTCAAAATATATTTAAAGCATAAGAGTAACCAATAGCAGTAGGACACGGTGAAGCATCTTAGGTTGGGCTTTTAAGCCTACAGTTAATTCACAAGCCTCAGGACTGTCCCAGAACTGTCCCGACACTGTCCCGGCATGAACTGCCAGACTCAGAGACGTCAATTAACGTTAACGAGTACTTAGTGTCAAAAAATTTTAATTCAAAACTAGTCGCTATTCTTGGCGGGCCTATGGTTTATATTTAAATGAATGTTTTGACATTAATTACTCGTGTTAACTGACGTCTCTGAGTGCGGCAGTTAGAGTTGAAATCCCAAATTCGTGCTTAACAATTAAAATGAATAACATATTGGTCAATCCCTAATTTGCCTATTTATTATTAAGCTGAAAGATTTTGGTGGTTATTTATTAAGCTTTCGCAAATTTGCAGCATTTCATTAAATACACACATTTAACTGTACGTTCTGCTAAAATACGTAATATTATTAAACGTAATTTAGGAATCGCGTTTGTTAAGCTGTTTCCTGGATCCGTGTGGCAAGCGGTAGCGTTTTATGTTTTTTTCTTTGCACTCTAATGCGCTTTTTGAGAGATATTTAGTGAGCAAATTGCTTTATTATAATTATAGTCAGATACTGATTTGTGTTACTGAATGTTATTTTCACTACCACTCCTTTCACCACTATTTTACTTAAACATTTTCAATAGATCAATTAAGATTAGCACACGGCATCTTCATCCGTGTAAGCAGGGCAGAATACAAGTATCACCACCCCCCAGTCTCTCTATTATATGGTACCTAATATATTTAGCGAAACGCGGGTGTTAATTTACGTATTCAATCATCTGCCTCTTGATATTAAATCCCAAGACTTGCCTAAATTCAAGTTTAAATTAAAATCCTAGCTGATAAATAATGTCTTTTATAACTTGAATGAATACTTTTTTACAAATAATATTTAATTAAAAATTCAAAACATATCTAGATTGCATGCCCGAAATGGGCAAACTGTTGTGACTTACTTAAGCATTAATACCAGCAATTTGTACACAGTTATAGCAATAAATATCTATTCTATTCTATTGTATGTATGTATTGATAAGTTACCCGGTGTCCAGTGATTTATTGCTTTACTTTTAAATTATAAAAACAAAATAATTATCCTAACAAAATAAGAAACTTATTATTTACAACAAAATAATCATACACCAAAAACGCTCCAGCCCACAACTTGCACCAAATGCACACAAAAAGGCATGATTCGCAGTATAAATACGCAGCGATGTCAGAATTTACTTGTTATTACTAAATGTGGAGCGGTCTGTCTGTCGGGACAAAGCGATTCGATGCAGTGTCAATATTGGCGCAGTTGCATGGCTTGCAGCGTAACGCTCCGATTATTACCCGCTGTATCGCAGACAAAGGGACTATAGAGGTGTTATATGTCGTACGAATAAATGTTAACATGGAATAATATCGTTGCGACGGCAGAGCAGAATACAATTGTCACCACCCCCATCTCTCCCGTGGGTGTCGTACAAGGCGACTAAGGGTAAAGACAACGATGAGTAATGGGCAGCCGCATTCCTCTCATACCATCTGGCGATATATACCTACTGCGAATTGCGTGCCCGGTAAATGTGGCAATAGGCTCGCCACCTACTACATGGGACATAACTTATTTGGCAAAAAGTGAGTGTTAATTCACCTCTGCCTATCCCTTCGGGGATATAGGCGTGACATTAGCGAGGAGCTCGATAACGCAGAGCCTTGCGATTGCGTAAACTAAGCAATGTCCGCTAATGCTATACGTATATATATTTATGTAGTCATTGGTTGGGTGATGAAAATGTAAATCATCACCGTAAGTTCCTCTGTGCTATGGAAGGCACGGTCAGCCGTTGGTTCCGGCTGAATTTGCAGTCCTAAATAACAAACAGTTTTTGACACTATGTACTCATTAACGTTATTTGACGTCACTGAGTGCGGCAGTTAATCGCAGGCCGAGCATGTTAAGCCACTGCGCTATTGAGCTCCGCTTGATGTAGTCACCCGAACATCATAAAATTAATTAATTAATTTATTTAAATAAAGTGACAAACCCTTTAAAACGCTATTTTCTGTCACTTGAGTCAAACGCGCACTTGGCCCTTATTATGCTTTTCTTGGAAAATAATTTATAGTCCCATTTGGAATAATTAACAATTGTAGTTGTTTATTTATTATGGTGCGAATAAAATGCAGTTTATGCTTAGGATTAGCTAATTACTTTTGCTGGGCCGTTGATCTTTTCTACTAAACTACGTATGATTGGTAAAATTAGGCCATTTGACGTAAGCGGCAATCTCGCTTACGTCAAATGGCCTAATTTTAGCTACTATATTAATTATTATTAAACAAAATAATATAATATATTTTCTTTAAAAAGGGTACAAAAGGTGATGAGATTAAAAAGATATCTCACTTATTTTATCTTAATTTTAGTTTAGGTATCGGACGTTCAATTATTTTTATACACAATGAAAGATGCCAACAACTTTGAGCGTAAAAATCTTAATGATAGATTTTGACATATTTATCGAACTCATATTAATGTAAAGAGAGGAACTTACATTTTGTTAATGTTAAAAATTAAATAAGTACATAACTTTTCCACTAAATAAATAATGTAAGAAATAAGTATCCAAAGCTCGTCGTCCAGACCTCAAAATGATTCAGAGCGACAGTCAACGCGTTAATTTGTCCTGCCGCCAGCCTTCTTTTAATTGATGAAGTAATCTTCAGGGAAATGCCAGTTCTTCGCTTATCATTTCAAAAGATCCTTTTTTTGCAAAATATTTCCCTAAGATTCTCAACGATTTTATTGTCAACGACGCAAGATGACGTATTTAGCTTTTTTTTAGCTGGTCAAGATTCATCCATGTGTAGGTAGGTTACTTACAGTGAATGCTCCAAATCCGATTTTACTGCCGCACTCAGAGACGTCAAATAACGATAATTAGTGCTTAATGTCAAAAAATTACAATTCAAAACTAGTCGCTATTCTTGCCGGGGATAAGGTCTAGATTTAAATAAATTATTTTGACATCAAGTAATAGTTTATTGACGTCTCTGAGTGCGGCAGTTAGTATTTTTGTTTAAGTACAGTTTTTTTTGCTGCAAGGTCTAGTATGATTTGTAGTACATAAAGACATACAAAAATCACGCCAATAACCCCGAAGGGGTAGGCAGAGCTGAATTAACAGACTCTTTTCGCCACCACCCCCATCATCTCCCGTGGGTGTCGTACAAGGTGACTAACAGCAATTAGTCATGAGCAGCAGCGTTCCTCTTATGCCACCTAGCAATATACCTACTCCGATTTCCGTGTGCCCTAGAGATGGTAACCTATGACATTGAGTCCTAAGGCCTAACTATTTATATTAATTGGCGAAACGTGAATGTCTGCCTACCCCTTCGGGGATATAGGCGTGATTTAATGATGTATGTGATAAAGGTAAAACAAGTAAGCTCGTTAAGCGAGGTGCACACGATCCAGTAATAACATTGAGTCATTGGTGAGTGCGCGGGTGACTAACACGGCTAAATTACCCTCGTCTATTTTAAACTTAAACTCGGTTTGACGTTAACAGATGCTGAAGCGAGTCGCCATTAATGTGAAATTAAAGTGATAACGGGAGATTATTATTTTGTAGCGTATACGAATTTGAAAAACTTAAAATAATTAATAATAATGTGATATTTATTTGAACATCTATATACTATAAATTATAAAGCTGAAGGGTTTGTTTGTTTGTCTGAACGCGCTAATCTCAGAAAGTACTGGACGGACTCAAATTGAAAAAAAAATGTACAGGGTTATTTTTAAAACACCAAAATCCTCCCATGACTAGATAGCTGACATCATAAACAACGTTTGTTTTATGAATTTTAATATAACGCAATACATTGCGCAATTATTGTATTGTAAACATAGACGTATAAATGTCACATTTATACGTCTATGTTTTCATTCATAAACGAAAGGACGACCCTACGCTAGGCCCGCACGCTGCTTAATGCCGATGCAAGTAGGTGTATGTGGAGTTATTGACTTTTAAGCGGTAAAATTAGTATTTATTTTTGTATGAACGTAAAATCTTACGAATTATCAAAAATCGTATAGCAAACATTGTTACTTATACATACATACATACATACATACATAAATCACGCCTATATCCCCAAAGGGGTAGGCAGAGGTGAACTAGCACCCACGTTTCGCCAATTATGTTAGGTCCCATGTAATAGGTGGCGAGCCTATTGCCATTTATCGGGCACAAATGTCGCAGTACATTGCTAGGTGGTATAATAGGAACGCTGCTGCCCATTCTCATCACATGTTTTTATCCTGATTCGCCTTGTACGACACCCACTGGAGGGATTTGGGGTGGTGACAATTGTATTCTAGTCTGCTGTCACCACACGGCGGCATTCTGTTTGTTAGTATTTGTCATTATAGCGGCAGGATATATACATCATCTGTGCAAATTTCAATTGTCTAACTATCGCGGTTCTTGAGATACAGCTTGGTGATACACGGACGGACGGGCAGCAGAGTCTAACTGCCGCACTCAGAGACGTCAATTAACTTTAATGAGTATTTAATGTCAAAAAAATTCAATCTAGACCATAGACCTGGCCAGAATAGCGATTAACGTTATTTGACGTCTCTGAGTGCGGCAGTTAGTAATAGGGTCCCGTTTTACGCTTTGGGTGCGGATCCCTCCGCTCGTTACTTATGATGCTAGCTATATACACCTCCGAGGTTTTTGGTGTTTTAAAAATAACCCTGTATACCTAGTCTATTTATCGAGGAAAGCTATAGGCTATTTAATAACCGACATTAACGCGAGCGAAGCCGCGGGCGGCCAAATAATAAATGTTAGAAAAATTATTACTTACAAAGACAATAATAATAATTATGATGTAAAAAAGTTCGAAAAATTATAATCGTGATGTGATATAGGTTCGCAGAGTCGCGTCCTGCATCAGAAATAGTGAATAGACAAACCCACAGCCAACTTCATCCATCAATAAGAACTTTTTCGTACCACCAGCTCAAAAATGACGTATTCTGGGTCAGATAACCTCAACTTAAAGTAAGTCATTCTAGGCCTGTACAAAACAGGGATATAATGTTTGAAACTTTTTTTCAAAATAGAAAAGTTTCGTGACTATAATATTTATTATGAAGATAAGAAGTTTAATTTTTTGATTACTTTTTAAATATCATGTAAGAATAAATATTGAGACACGAAAATTTAAAATATCAATTACAATACTAAGACGTATGTATGTACTAAGCAAAATAAAAACGTTCCTGATAAAAACAAATCTGAGTATTAATAATTGGACCAATGTTTCCAATGTAAACCTATACTTTTGATTTAACAAATTAAAAATTGAATGAATAATTAAATTTTATTACAACTGCTTTTTATTTCCTCGCAGTTGGTATGAAAAGCATATTATTCTATAGATAGATATATATAGATATTTATATATAATTAGGAATATACAAAACAAGTTATTTGTTCAATATTTTTATACATTTTATCAAAGGAGTATTAGTGCTACAATATACTATATTAGCAGCATTCCTTATGGGATAATATTGCATTTGTCTGCACTAACCTGCCGGTGTTGAATATACACTACACTTTCACATCACTGACCACAGTATTTGGTGTTCAACTGAGTATAATATCATAGTGAACATGGAGAAAATTTTGGAAACACAAAAATCACTGGAACATACTATTGCCAAACGGATGGATGAATTGGAGCGCAAGTTGAAGATGTCTGCTCCAGTGACCAGTGCCAGTAGCAAGATTCAGGAGGAGTTCATAGGCTTGAAGGACTTTACTACCTCTATGATCTCACTACTACGACAGCAGATTACGGAGTTGGGTATGGCCACTGACAATATTGAAATGAGACATCGCAGGAAGTTCCTCCTTTTGTCAGGTGTCCCGGAGCTGAATGATGATGATGTCAAGGCCCGTACAACTGAGGTAATAAGAACAAATCTAGGATTGACCGATTTCTCCTCTTCCTTACTTAAAGCCTGTCATAGACTTGGTCATCCTATTGAAGGCCGCAATAGACCTATCATTTTTCGACTGCATGATCAAGGAATTAAGACCTCAATTTGGAAGAAAAAGACATTGCTTAAAGGGTCCTCTTTTGTGTTGTCTGAATTCTTAACTCGGCGACGTCAATTTCTCTTCATGGAGGCTCGCAACAAATTGGGGATGAAGAATGTGTGGACGGTGGATGGGAATATCATGGCGAAACTTCCAAGCGGCTCTAAGATTCGTATAGCTGGGCTGGAGGAGCTTGAGTCACTACCCAATGTGCCGGTCGTATCGCACCCGTCTTCGAGCAAATCTCCAGGTGCCAAACTGACTTCGAACACAGTTGCGACGGGAAGAGTGAAACGATCCGTCAAAGCAAAGTAGTGTCCTAGTTGGGTAGGTGCGTATGTAATTTATGGCTATATAAGATCACGTAGATAACATGTTGTTGTTTCTTGCAGTCATTCAATTCCAATTGTTTACTCATAGTCCTTTTTATACTTATGTCTAATTTGTAAATGTAGTTGTAACTAATGGTCTTATAACTGATTCATATATATTATCTACCTTTTGGCTTTCTAACCTAAACAAAAAAACGCTTAAAATCTAATGTTAAAAGTAAGGTAAGGTGGATGGAATTGTGATCAACCGCTGATTGTCACTGTCACTGTTGTACGTCATGTCAAATAACTGTCAATATAGTTTTTTTTAATTCTCCCTATATTTTAAGGAAGGCAAAGGGTCTAGCCCATACAGCCATGTCTTTAGTATTTATTTTATCTGTAGTCATGAATTAATGAGTGGGTGAAATGTATGAATGAAATGAATTTACGTTAAAATATGGGTGTCACTTATTTTAGCGCATCTAGGGAGTGCTTGGCGCGAGTCAAATGGTAACAGAGTTCATGACGGTGACCGATGTGGGAGGTGGTGAAAACCACTATAAAATTCTCAACGTCAAATACGGCACAACACTTTTATTTAAATGATTATTTATACTTGAACATTAACACGGATCCTTATGCATTAAAAGAACACCACTTTGACTACACAAAGTCCACTCTGTAACAATTTTCGAATGATTGAAATAAAAATTTGACTGACGCCATTGAAAGCCCGCCAAACACTCTCCAATATAGTTTTGATCCTTAAGAAAATACAAAGGAATCTAGGCCATACAGCCAATCTTCAGTTTTATTGCTGTTTGAGGTTTATATATTTTTTTTTTCCATGCTGTTTGCCATTTTTCAAATTCAAAAGCAATAGTAACTAATTTATACAACCTTACCTTGATCAATAATTGTATTCGTAAACCCTAGTTTTTATTTTTTTGCTATGTAAATGTTTTATTATGTTTTTGTTCCCTGTATAGTTTTAATTAATGTAATAGTGTTCAGTTACCCGGCAGGTGAAGCAGACTTTGTTAGCAATATCTTAAGTAGATTTTTTTTTTAGCTTTTTTTTATATTTATATATATATATATATATATATATTTTTTATATATTCATAAATTATTATTTATTTATCATAATTATGTCCGATGATGATTATGCTTCCCTTCATTCTGATAGCTCTTACTATTCACTTGCTGATTGTTCACTCGATCCACATGATTCATTGGGTTCCTGGCTTGATAACGAACTTCATAATGCGAAACATTGTTTTAATATTTGCCATATTAACGCGCAAAGTATCCCACAGCACCATGTAGAGCTTGTGGATGCTTTTGCAGACAGGAACGTACACGCGGTTTTGGTATCGGAGACTTGGTTGAATCCATCATTAATATCTTCGCATTTTGCGTTGCCTGGTTTTGTCCTTCTCCGGAATGACCGTATCGGAAAGCGAGGTGGTGGTGTGGCAATGTATCTCCGTGGCGACATTCACTCAAAAATTTTGGTAACATCTCCCGCCCAATATTCGGCCTCAGCTGAATATCTTTTCGTTGAGATTGTCATAAAGGCTGTGAAGACTGTTGTGGGCGTAGTTTATTGCCCTCCAACAATTGATTATTATGCTGCACTAGAATCCGTTCTTGAGCCGTTAGTATCTGAGTATGAACACTTTATCCTGATGGGAGATTTCAATACAGACCAGCTTAAAGATAGTTCCCGAACTCAGAGACTCAACACTATTATGAACTCAGTGGATTTGTCTCTGCTTCCACTTAGTGCGACACACTTCAATAAAGAAACTGACGACACTTGGTTGGATCTCATATATGTAGCACGTCCAGATCTAGTCCTAAACCATGGTCAATGTTCTGCACCAGCATTCTCCAAGCATGATTTGATTTTCGCCAGTTACAAGCTCAAGCCACCAAAAATGAAACCTACGGAAGTTTTGCTACGTAGCTTTATGCGGATTGATTCGGAGGCTCTGTTGGAAGAAGCGGTTGGAATTGACTGGAACAGTTTACTGGAGGCATCAACTGTAGACGACAAATTAAAAATATTACATACCAAAGTGCTGGATATATTTAATGAACACGCTCCGTTACACAAAGTGCGCCTAAAACGACCTCCGGCGCCTTGGATGACAGAAAGCATTCGCATGGCTATGGCATCTCGCAATAAAGCTTTTAGATATTTTAAAAGGGACAGAACGGATGAGAAATGGATTTATTATAAAATGAAGAGGAATACTTGTAACCGTATGGTGAGAGCTGCCAAGCGTCAATATATCCATTCAAACCTGACAGACTCCTCTCCTGCTAATATCTGGAAGTTTCTGAAGTCCTTAGGTCTCGGAAAGTCGCAGTGTCACGCCACGCAAATCCCTTTCTCACCAAATGACATTAACAATCATTTTGTTAGTGGTTCTCCTCTCAATGCTTCAATCAAATCCAGTACATTATCAGAAATTTCATCACTTCCCCACCGAAGTGATATCTCCTTCCAATTCACTCCGACAACAGATGAGGAAGTAAAAACTATTATTAAAAAAATTAAATCTAATGCTATGGGGCATGACGGCATAAATAGAGTGATGATTTTTCTCTTACTGGAACCAGTAGCACCTGTAATCACTCATATAATTAACTTTTCTCTCACATCTGGAACTTTTCCAACCATGTGGTGTAATGCTCATGTGCTTCCATTACCAAAAGTTTCTGCCCCAAGTAATTTTAGGGACTTTAGGCCAATTTCAATTCTGCCATTTCTCTCCAAAGTGATAGAAGCTGTAGTACATAAACAACTTACTAAGTACATAAACCGCAACAATCTTCTAACCCCATATCAATCTGGGTTCCGTGCCGGGCACAGTACTACAACTGCTTTGTTAAAGGTCACTGAAGATGTTAGAGAAGGTATGGAAAATTCACGTCTTACATTTCTGGTTTTGATAGATTTCTCTAACGCTTTCAACACTGTAGACCATCAACTTCTCATAGCATTACTAACCCATTTAGGTCTTTCCTCATCTGTGACAAACTGGTTTAATTCCTATCTTCAAGGGCGTAAGCAGGCAGTCAAAATTGACAAGACCCTTTCGGATTGGTGTGACATCATTACCGGTGTCCCACAGGGTGGTATTTTGTCACCTATGTTATTTTCATTATTTATAGATGTTGTTACTCAAAACCTTGATTGCTCTTACCATCTTTACGCGGACGACCTTCAATTGTATACACAAACGGAAATTGACACGGTGGATGATGCAATAACGTTACTGAACCAAAATCTCGCCAAGATATCTGACTGGTCTCGACGTTACAGCGTGTCAGTTAATCCAAGCAAGTGTCAAGCAATAGTGCTCGGTGGTCAACGTCGCCTGCGCAATATATCGCATTTCGAATTACCGCCAGTACTGTTGGAGGGCAGTGTTATACCTTACTGTGACCATGTTAAAGATCTGGGCCTTACCATTGACAGTTCTTTGAGTTGGGATGCATATGTTTCCGATATCGGCCGCAAAGTTACAAACACCTTAAGAGTTCTGTATCGACATAAAAATTTCCTTCCCATTCCCACCAAAATACTTTTAGTCCAGACTCTTATCCTACCTCTCCTTGACTACGGTGATGTGTGTTGCTCTGGGATACGCGAAGACCTACTGAACAAATTGGAACGTCTCTTGAATAACGGAATACGCTTTATTTTTGGGATTCGAAAATACGAGCACATAACACCTTATCGTGCGCGTCTCAAGTGGCTTCCAATTAGGCATCGAAGGAATCTTAGAGCGCTATGCACACTCTTCTCCATCCTCTTTAATCCCCACTCTCCGGACTACTTAAAATCAAAATTTAAATTTAATGAGGATATTAGCAACCGTAATCTTCGTTCGAGTAGGTTCCACACAATCTGCATTCCCACCCATCGCACAGGCTTTATGTCTGACTCCTACACCATCCAAGCAATTAAGCTCTGGAACTCGCTACCGGTAGGTGTTAGATCCGCCACTACCAAAAGTAGTTTTAAAGCGCAGGTTCGTGATATTTTTTTGGGTAACATTGAGCAAATTAGTAATCTTTGATTTCTATCGCATCATCATCATTTAGCATATTTTAAAGTATTTATGTAGGTATGTATAATAATTGTAAGTAGGTATATGTTTATATATCATGTATATATTTGGTATATATTTATAGGTTTATATATTATGTATATATTTGGTATATAAGTATAGCATATATTATTATAAGTATTATTGTATAATAGGTGTATCTTATCAATAATTTGTTTATTTAATTGAACGTGGTGCCGCCTCTTGAATTGTCTCTGCTTAGCCCAATGGTTGACTGGTAGAGAACGACGTTAGTTGTTAAGTCCGCCAAATGTACATTTATTTATGGACATTAAAGTTTAAATAAATAAATAAAAAAAATATATATATTTATATATCAATATATATTCCTCGGGAAAAAGCAGTCTAAGATGTTGGGTTTTTTTTATCTATATCCCCGAAGGAGTGTGCGAGGTGAATAAATACCCACGTTTCGCCAGTTATATTAGGTCCCATGTAATGGGTGGCGAGCCTATTGCCTTTTATCGGGCACGAAAGTCGCAGTACATTGCTAGGTGGCATAAGAGGAACGCTGCTGCCCATTACTCATTGCTGTCCCTTAGTCGCTTTGTACGACACCACTCCCACGGGAGAGATAGGGGTGGTGACAATATTGTATTCTGCTCTGCCGTCACCACACAATAGCTTACGTAATCGCAGGACGAAGCTGCTCATTACCGTTCCATCGAACCCATCATTTAAATATTATTGTTTTACTACAACTACTCTAATAGCATGATCTATATCTGACACTACGCTTTAAGGTTGAAAATTGAAGCCAAGGTTAATTACTCACGGATGAGTAATCTGTTGTGGAAAAGTTACAACGCTTCCGTCCACGGTACACATGTCACGACATGAGGCGTGACTCACGGCGGTGGTGTCCTATGGAGCAGTTACGTATTTATTTTTGGCCTACTTTTTGTTCGAAAACATTAGTAGTACCTAAGTTTGCCATAAAGCGGTTGTATGTGTTAACAATATAACCGTTGATTATGTAATGTAAACTAATCAACTAAATATCTGAGGTAGCGTTGTGAATATTTTGGATAACCGTCATTAGATTTTCGTACATACATACATACATAAATCACGCCTATATCCCCGAAGGGGTAGGCAGAGGTGAACTAGCACCCACATTTCGCCAATTATGTTAGGTCCCATGTAATAGGTGGCGAGCCTATTGCCATTTATCGGGCACAAAAGTCGCAGTAAATTGCTATTGCTAGGTGGTACAAGAGGAACGCTGCTGCCCATTCCTCATCATTGATTTATCCTTAGTCGCCTTGTACGACACCCACGGGAGAGATTTGGGGTGGTGACAATTGTATTCTACTCTGCCGTCACCACACGGCTTAGATTTTCGTGATTTGAAATAAACAACCTAATAGATTTTAACGAATACCTACCTATTATATTTCTTATTCCATTCATTCACTGCCTTTTGATTCCAATAATGCATCACAACGAACTGGTGCTAGTATAGAAAAGAGAAGGAAAGGATGACGAGAGACCGATGAATGGAGAGAGTGATTGGGAAGATAACATTCCAATCCATACTGTTCAGGTTTTTGGCTTAGGTTTTATAGCCAGCCGCCTGCCTAACGTAACCATTTAGTAATCTGTGGCCTGACACTCTTTGGGTACGCTGTTGTTGGTAGCTTACCCTCTACCATTCCTAGATGCTTATTGGCCTACCTATGATACCCGGTGTACCGGGTATCATCCCTTATTCGCCTTTTACGACACCCCTGGAGTGAGATGCGAAACATTATTACCAATTTTATGTCGAAGACGCCGTGCTAAGCCGTGTGGTGACGGCAGAGCAGAATATAACTGTCACCTCCCCCAATCACTCCCGCGGGTGTCGTACAAGGCGACTTAGGGTTAAAACAGCGATGGGTAATCGGCAATTTATCACCTTGCTATATTGTACTGCAATTTACGTACCCGGTGCGTGGCAATAGGCTCGCCACTTCTTACATGGGACGTAAATCCACCTCTGTCTCACCTTTCCAGGATGAATGGGAATGATTTCTGTATGTATGTAATGTCAAAAAGTTAATTTCAATAACACACAGGCGTTTGCGGAAATTTCGTGTTCGGAACAGGTTTCAGTATTATCGGAAACATTCCTTTGAAATGCTTATATTCAATTTGTAGCCCTCGATACTGAACAAGTACCGAACACAGGTTGGTTTCCAATTGCGAATTTGAATGTGGTAATGATTTGTCGTTTTTAGGGATCCGAACCCAAAGGGTAAAATGGGACCCTATTACTAACTGCCGCACTCAGAGACGTCAAATAACGTTAATCGCTATTCTTGCCGGGTCTATGGTCTAGATTGAAAATTGTTGACATTAAATACTCATTAAAGTTAATTAACGTCTCTGAGTCCGTCCGTGTATCACCAGGCTGTATCTCAAGAACCGCGATAGTTAGACAGTTGAAATTTGCACAGATGATGTATTTCTTTTGCAATACTATCATCACCAGCCCTTTTAATGTCCCCACTGCTGGGGCACGGGCCTTCCCTATGGATGGAAGAATATAGGGAGACTGGGCCATAACCCACCACGCTGGCCCAGTGCGGGTTGGTGGGTGCTAACGACTGGAAATGCAGCCGGGACCAACGGCTTAACGTGCCTTCCGAAGCACGGAGGAACTCGAGATAGTAAATTTTTAGTTTTCGCAATCGCAGGCCAAGCGCGCTGTGCCACCGCGTTAGCGAGCTCCTCAATCTCTCCTTGCAATACTATAACAAATACTAATAAAAGAATGCCGCCGTGTGGTGACGGCAGAGTAGAATACAATTGTCACCACTTTACATGTCTCCCGTAGGTGTCGTAACAGGCGACTAAGGATAAATCAGTGATGAGGAATGGGCAGCAGCGTTCCTTTTATACCACCTCATACATGGGACCTAACATAATTGGCGAAACGCGGGTGCTAGCTCACCTCTGCCTACCTCTTCGGGGATATAGGCGTGATTTATGATTATATATGTTTGTAATAAACAGAATAAAATAAATATTTAAGGAGGCTTCCATACATCAGACATGATTTCTTTTGTCGTTTTTTTAAATAAGTAATTATGATAAGGAACCCTTTATGCGCGAGCCCGACTCGCACTTGGCAAGCTTGTAACACGTGGATCGAGCGAGGTCATGTTTTAATAGTCAACTTGAGACCGATTTTACTGGAACCACCTTTGATTTATTCGTCTTCCGAATTTCTATTACATCTTCTGTACATTATACTTAAATCATGCCTATTTATAGGAGGTGATTGATACCCGCGTTTCGTCGATCATTTCAGGTCATATCTAGGGGACGATCCTATTGCCATCTATTGGGCACGTAAATCTTAGTACTTTGCTAGGTGACATAAGAGGAACGCTGCTGACCATTACTCTTCGCTGTCTTAACTCGCCTTGTCGACATCCACGGGAGAGTTGCGGGTGGTGACAATTTATTGTGTTCTGCTCGAACATCACCACACGACTGGGACAAGTCAATAATTATATGTAAATATATATTTACACTCCCACCTATCATTTAGCCCCAAGTAAGTAGCATAAGCACTTGTATTATAGATACTTGATCCTGTTGACGGACATATTTTTAATATCATAATAAATGTAATAAATAAATATGTAAAAATTGTTGAAAATATACTGCTTATAAAACTTTACAAAACCATGACTCGGGACTAAATGTTTGTGTTCATCACAAAATTTGCCTTTACCATGATTCAAACCAGGGAGCTCTTGGCCAATGCCCAGCGATCTGAGTATTCAAATAAATTCAAAATAAGTCAAATAAATACATAAAAAGAAATAGAGGTACCCATTTCTTTTTATGTATTTACCTATGTATTCAATATTTGAGTAGCTTAATTTTTTGTTCGGCTTCACACCACCTAGGTATCTTGTTGACGGAGATTTGAAGGTGCGACATACAAAAAATGTATTTCGCACTTAATTGACACATTAAACTTCTTTGACGAAGGTTCGGAAATGTTGGAATTGAAGACTTGATCGATCGAGACTTGATAAGATTAAAATAAATATTGAGTCAGACGGTTCGATTTACGTGCCCGTTAGATGGCAATAGGCTCGGCCCATATTACATAGGACCTTGAGTACTTGGGTAAACTTCTGGCTACCCCTTCGGGCTTATTACAGTCTTTATATATGTATACATGTACGTTTCTAACATTCCTCTTCGCTTAAGGCAGCTCTCATCATCATCATCACCAGCCTTTTAATATCCCTACTGCGGGGGCACAGGCGTTCCCAATGGATGGAGGAATATAGGGTGAATGGGCCATAGCCCACCATGTTGGCCCAGTGCGGGGTGTGGGTATTACGACGTGCCAATGCAGCCGGGACCAACGGCTTAACATGACTTCCTAAGCACGGAGGAACTCGAGATAGTAAATTTTTGGTCACTCATCCGATGACCGGCCTTAGCGAATATTGCTTAGTTTAAGCAATCGCAGGCCAAACGCCCTAGCAAGCTTCTCCTAAGGCCTCTTCTACATACACAGATTTTCACACGGTTCCACATACGGTGGGAGCTTGTACATGCCGTGCTTTTTCGAGCGCCTTGCCGTGCCGCCGTGCACGTCTACAAGATTCCATAGTGATTCATACAACACTCACCGACCGTGACTACATACGACGAATTAACCGTAGATTTTCCCGGCGAAAAAATCGTGTGTGTACAAGAGGCACAACGCAGCTCTGCCGTTTGCAAAATAAAAGTACAATATCAAGCTTCAAAGTGGCACGCTTTACATGCGGTACACTTTACAGCGCGCATGCTAAAAATGTCGAATGCAATATTGTCTATTGAATTGGTGAAAATTGGCACCTGACCCTTGTCGCTGAGGCAGGACAACGGTAGAATCGCACCGTTGGTATACATTGCTGCTTAAAATTAAACGTGGTTTTACAAATATTATTTCATCGTCTTCTAGTTGAACTGTACCATGGAAAACGAACATACCCAAGACCTCACTATAATAACCAATAAGTACAAAGAGAAGAAGAAGTTGATTTAACAAACCAACTAACAAAAAAATGTATGCTGTAGCGGTGGGAGCTTCCCTGCTGGCCTGGGAGCGAAAAAATAACGTAGAATTGGCCAGTTCTGACTCATTCCATTGGTGTCTTAAAAGTCGACTCAGGGAATCGCCCGGTGTAGACCAATGAGTACCTTGGGGCACCCGAATGGTAGTGGGCAAAGCACCAACAACAGCATACCGCCCAGATAGACTAGGAACAGGGCAGGAAAAAGAAGATGCTGCAGAGGTGGCACGATGTTTATACCAGCTAAATACCTATACACATTACTGAAAGACATTGGCTTGTCTAGAACTTTCTTGAATTCTACACTGGAACGTGCGCCTAAGACGGCTCTCACAGAATCTTACCAGGGGGCCTACCGCCTAACTCGATTGCTAAAGCAAAAGCTACAGTTTATGACGTCATGCTGTCATTTCGCACCAAATAGACCTAAACTATTAGCGATAGCTTTGAACGAATGATCACCAAAAGATTTTGTATAAATTTGGCACAAAATCCGTGCCGCCTAAAGATTAAGGATGGCTGCTGTAGCCGTAAGCAGTGCATTGCAATATAGCTATCATCAGCAATCGAGTTAGGCGGTACGCTCCCAGATATGCCTTGGCAGAGAGAGAAGTCGCGGTGGCGAGAGTGAGCGTTGAAATGTTGTGAAGAGGTCCCGAGGTAACCTACACTTGAGTCATAAGTCCCAAGCATTGCCATTGACATCCCTCTCTGCCAAACTGTCAATTTATTGGTTGTTATAGCCATAATTTTATGGGAAGCGTAAACAGCAGTATTTTCTATTTAAGTCACTTTATAAGTGATTGTCATAAAGCGGAAAAATCTATGAAATTTCAATGTTATCTCAGTACTAGATGGGTTAATGATGTTTTATTTATACACTAGGATATACAATAGGATTGATCACGACTTTATTCTGTTTCACCGTCTGTAACTAACAACTCCGATCGTTAAATAGTCTAATAAAACTCTTAACATGATCAATAAAGATAGTAATTAAGAGCAATAGATTTATTGGCTTGGTTATCTATTGTTTTCCTTATAAGTCTTGTAGCGTTGTAGTGTCTTGATATTGGTTGTCATCTTCAGAGAAGAAATAGGCCTACCAAAAGACTATTTATTATTGGCTACCCATCCAATGACCAGTCTTTGTAAACCACGCTGGGTTAGCGTTATAGGAAACTGAAACTTGAACTTAATCAAAATTAATAATATTAAATAAATAATAAAATCTTTATCAACAAAACTTACAGCTAGAGAAGTTGAGAATAGTTAAAAATATGACTAAACTGAAGTAAAAATATAATATAGACAGTTATAAAGTCATACATTCACAACATTTGTGTGGCGACGGCAGGCAGACCAGAATATAAATGTCACCACCCCAAATCTCCGCCGCGGGTGTCATACAAGGCGACTAAGGGTTAAAACAGTGATGAGGAATGGGCAACAGCCTATTGAACCACCTAGCAGTATAGGACCGATATAATATTATGGCAATAGGCTGGCTCCTTATTACATGGGACTGAAAATAGTTGGCGAAACGTGGGTGTTAATAAACCTCTGCCTACCAATTCGGAGATATATTATGTATATGTATGTTTTTAAATTTACCTTCAAATAGTTGAAACACCACCAATGTACAGCTTCCACTACAGAATCCCCGCAAGCTTTATAACTGCTGCTAGTTCGGATGCAGAACAGCCAACTAAACAATTCTCCAGTGACTATCCTCGTAGTTGGCACCCCTGCCAACTGCAAACTTTTTATGTACTACGCACACAGACACGAGCGACGGTCAGCTGGACGATTTCTCACCCTAACGTGTACCGATTAGGGTTGAGGTTTCGTTGGCTGAGTGGAAATTAAGGTTGGCAAAACTATTATATTCAAAAGTGAACAGTGTTAATAGTAAGTTTTGCGAATTGTTATTATAGTTTCTGTTATGGAGCCAAATTGTGTGAGAGCATTATGTCCAAGTACTGTGTTGGTGTCCAATGTTTTATCATTTCGTTTTGTTCCGGTATTCGAGACGAATGAGTGTACTGGTAGCATTTATGAGTAAGATTTGTGACTAAATTAATGAAGGTGCCATTTTGTGGTCTCTACGAAAATAGACTATAGCCCTGGTGCTAGGCTATAGCCTAGGTGGATGTTAATGACTGCTGTGGCAGCCGGGTCGAAAGATGTAAAGTGCCCTCCGTAGCACAGAAGAAGTCGAGACAGTTAAGTATTTTTGTTTACCCATTCAATTAACGAACAGTTTGGTCGATTGGCCAGGGGGCCTACCGCCTAACTCCATTGCTGATGATTGCTATATTGCAATGCACTGCTTACGGCTATAGCAGCCATCCTGAACTTTTAGGCGGTACGGATTTTGTGCCAAATTCATACAAAATCATTCGGTGATCATTTGTTCAAAGCTATCGCTGATAGTTTAGGTACATTTGGTGGGAAATGACAGCATGACGTCATAAACTATAGGTTTTGCTTTAGCAATCGAGTTAGGCGGTAGGCCCCCAGATCTATAATAATCACGATTTGCTGCATCCTTCAAAAAGCGTTAAGCCAGTGATGCCGTTAAGCTTCAATAAGCTACATCAGTCGTAATCCCGCACTGGGTTAAGGTAGTGGGTTATGGGAAATTCTCCCTATATTCTTACATCCACAGGGTAGCCTTGTGTCCCAGCAGTGGGGACTTTAAAGGGCTGGTGATGATAATGATTACTTATCCATAACTCTTCTAAACCTTAGGGGATATAGCTTGGTTTGCGCATTCGCAGACTGAGCACTCTAGCCACTGTATCATCGAGCAAAATATTTACATGATATAAAATAAATAATGCCATGTGGTGACGGCTGAGCAGAATACATTTGTCACCTCCCCCAATCTCTCCTCTAGGTGTCGTACAAGGCGACTGAGGGTTAATACAGGAACAGGTAATCGGCAGTAGCGTTCCTCGATAGATGGCAATATGCTCGCCACTTTTTACTTTACTTTACCTTTTACTTTGTTAGTTCACCTGTACCTACCGTTTAGGGGATAAATGGGCATGATATATGTATGTATGTATAACATAACAACATAAAAACATTTTGTATGCAGGAAGGTATCAATGCAGTTCTCTACTTCCTTTCACCCCAATCGACCCCGAGTATCTTCTCACATAAAACCTAACAATATAAAAAGTTTTACATCGAGCTGTAAGGTAGCTTTGATGGTCTTAAAGGAGTTCCCTATTGAAGTTTTACCGCTACTATAAGAGTTCAACAATGAGGCTTTTAAGAAATTCAAAGATCCAAAGGCATCTCCCCTATTGTCTAACTTGTAGAGGTCTGCGGAAAAGGTTCCGGCGATTTAAAGTCTTCCTCCAAACACCTTCCATACATCAACTTTACTTGCACATTGTAATCGGCGCTCATCACGTCCTTTATACCGCACGATCGGACCGATACGACATTTTTCGCCTTAACTTTTTAAGCTTCTTTCGTCGTGCTGGATTTCAAAGAAATTGGAATTAGAATTCAAAGTCTGACAAGAATAACGTTAATTGACGTCTCTGAGTACAACTTTAACTGCCACACTCAGAGACTTGAATTAACGTTAAATAGTTATTGTCTTATAATATAAATTATAATATAAATCTTGCCGTGCCGTGTGGTGACGGCAGAGTAGAATACAATTGTCACCACCCCAAATCTCTCCCGTGGGTGTCGTACAAGGTGACTAAGGATAAATCAGTAATGAGGAATGGGCAGCAGCATTCCTCTTAAACCTACCACCTAGCAAAGTACTGCGAATTGTGTTCCCGATAAATGGCAATAGGCTAGCCACCTTTTACATGGGACTTAACATAATTGGCGAAACGTGGGTGCTACTAGCTAGGTATATAGGCGTGATTTATGTATGTATGTAATATAAATCTTATAATAAAAACTAGTCGCTATTCTTGCCGGGTCTGTGGTCTTTTGACATTAAGTAGGTACTCATTAACGTCAATTGACGTCTCTGAGTACGACTGTTAAGCTTAGTTATTCAAATGAAAAAAATAATCCATTCCCTTTCCGTCTTATCATTAAAATGATAGTAAATATGATATAGTTATTCCGCGTTTTGCCTCCGTCTCAAAAACATGATTTTGAATGCGAGGAAAAGACACAAAACACAGAGTAACTACAGACACTTCAACAGTGTTTATTAATAATAAGTCAGTGTATGTAATGATACCTTATATGTAAATGAATAAACCATAAGTCTGTTTGTGTTTTAAAGCGAATCGTACTACAATCGTGACAACTAAAAAGGCTTGTCGTCGCGGGAAACCAACGAGCTCCACCGACCACGCCCATCAATCTATGCTCTCCGCAACGAATGGTCAGACTCCCACTCTGGCAGCGATAACCGGATCCCAATAACCGTTTTTCGTCCTTAAAACCAAGCATATAGAGTCCACATCCGCCGCAAAAGTTGCTTGGGTAAGACGAAACGTCGTAGAAATTGATTGTGGAAATCTTACTGCGCTTAATGAAAGAACCGGAATAGAATAGAAGACTTCAGAAGACGGTCTGTGCTTTTATTTCTACAATAACTCCAGCTATTTATCTGTTGTGTTGAAGTGTATCGCTGAGTTTCAAATGTGCTGAGGTGATTCTAGCTGTTGGCATTCTATTTCTTCAGCATCAGTTAAATTACCCTCTTAAACCTTCTCGGATTTTAGAGTGTGTTGTACTGTATTATTTCTCAAGAACTTACTATCAAGCAGTAAATACTATGCAATTCAATTACTGCAGCTGAAGAAACCGATACAATTCTTTTTAAATTCTCACACTCTTATAGCTGAGAAAGACTACTAATTCTCAATGCGCAGTAGGAGTAAATAATAAATAAATATTTTTACACTCACACCTATCATCTAGCCCAAAGTAAGTATCCTAAGCACTTGTGTTATGGATACTAGATGACGGACATATTTTTAATATAATTATGTATATAAATGTTGAAAATATACTACATAAACATATATACAACCATGACTCGGAAACAAACATTTGTGGTCATCACAAAGTTTGCCCCTACCAGGATTCGAACCCGGGACCTCTTGGCCAATACCCAGCAATCTGAGCATTCGACCAAGGCGGCCGTCATAATAGGAGTAAACACCCATAAAGACATACAGAGCAGAATAAAAAAACTTCTTTCCTAAAACATGAATAAAGCCACTAACATGATCATAATCCCTTTAATGTTCCCACTGTTGGGGCACAGGCCTCCCCTACGGATGGAAGAATATCGCAGGCCGAGTGCGTTATGCCACTGCCTCCTCTGTTTGGTGCGAATTGTTAAAGTACAGATTCCAAATTGAGACATTATACCCTTTTAGTCGTATGGTGACGGCAGATGAGCAGAATACAATAATCTTCCGCGACTGCTGTATAAGGCGACGAACTTTAAAGACAGCCATGACTAATGGTGAGCAGCGTTCCTCTTAAACCACCTAGCAATGTACTGCCATTTACGTGCCCGTTAGATGGCAATAGGCCTAGGAACCTGACTTGGCGAAACGTGGGTGTTCAATTCACCTCTGCCTACCCCTTCGGGGGTATAGGCGTGATTTATGAATGTGTGTATGTTATTCTAATCGCAGAGCAATACGGATCAAATAAAACCCAGTGCTGGCATGGCACCGCGTGTGCCACCTTTAAAGTGTTATAAAGCTTTAGAAATAAATTATCCAATCAAGCCTTACCGTTAACAGTCGCCATAGTGAATTGGGGAACCAGTAGAGTGCTTTTACTTAACATACATACCTACATTTTTTTAATGCTAGACAGGGAAGCTTTTGACCTTCATCTCACCTGATGGTAAGTGACGATAAGGGCCGAAGATGGAATCAAGCTCTACCTGGAACCCTCAACCACAGAATGGCTGGATCTTATCACAATAATAATTGTCGGAACACAATAATGCTGTTAACATTTATGGCGACAGATTTTGATAAGATGGTGGTAGCTAGCCAGAGGGACTTGCAAGAAGTCCTACCACCAACTAAACCGAGTACAAATTTGTACCTCCCTGGGGATTGAACCCGGGACCTCTGGATCTTAATTTCGGTGGGCGAACCAGAACACCACAGAGGCGGATAAACATACATTACTCCTTTCTAAATTACTAAAACATACAATACCCGGCACATAAGTTTACCTATTCACAGGGCAGTAAAATGTGTTCATGTATTAATACAATCGAGGTCCTGTATGTGGTGCGACGTGTGTATGTAACCATAGCAACGTAGGGATCCCTACCTCCGCGGGTTCTAAATTTAGTTTAGACAATTTTCCAAATTCAAATAAACCTGAGCAGACCACCGTAACTTTGGTTTAACTTACATGCCGGGAACTAAATTATATCTATTTTAGTCTACGTTCCATGTAGTTCACTGTACCACCGAGAGGTGGCGCCTGAGACTATAAGATCGTCTGCGCCCGCGCATTTGCTTTCACCAACAAATGTCAGCTATCGTTCGATTGTAGTTGATCAGTGTACATTGCCGGCTTTGTTTAACACAAGTCGTATAGGTCCGTGGCTGTGTTCAATTAAATCTCCTGTCATATGCCGTTATGTTCTTTCTCGTGTCAAACTGATGCAGGGATATAGGTACCAATATAAGTAGCTTTATTATTACGTACAGCTATAACCAAAATAATTAAAATGTTTTCTTTTAACTACTGTAAAATTCAACGGTTGTGGGAGTCTCTTAGTATGCATGAAATAAAATTTATGTTCTACTGTTTATCGATAGACAATCCTCAGCACTGTTCTATCCCTTACTTGCCTTGTACAACACCCTCGGGAGAGATGGGGGTAGTGACAATTGTATTCTGCTCTGCCGTCACCACACGGCGTACACTGCTTAAATTGCTTACTGCCTAAAATATATCCGGATACGCTAACAATTGTCACATTCCTAGAGATAATTTGTACTAAGCAAAGTCGTGGTCTAAATCTAGTAATTAATACAACTTAAACAAAGCCAACTAAGTAGTAAAACATTGTTTGGACAATGGATTCAGCTTTAATCCTTCTACAACCAATATTGAAATTGACTTTAATCTTCTTCTGTCTACATTAATCTTTGAACTGGATAATTTCTAAGCATTCGATTTAAAACATTAGCTTCAATTTAAGTGGTTCGTGGATAAAAGAATTTTATCATAACTAATTGTGATTAGGTTGTAATAAAAAATAGCTTTCTCGAGGAAAATCTTTTGGAATGAGGTCAATGAAAGGCTGAGTTTATTCAGTTACAACGGTGCGAGGAAAAGTAATAATTTATTCTAAGGAGATTCCTGATAGTACTTTTGGTTTCCGATTGCGTAAACTAATCATGAGATGGATAACTAAAGTCGGGAATTCACTACACGGACATGCCCGCCAGACATGCCCGCGCGGTCCTCGTTTGTATAGGCCAGACTGTGACGGTACTACACTAGGCAAACGTCGCACAGTTCTAATAGAAGCGAGGTCCGGCGGGCATGTCTGCAGGCATGCTCGCGGTCATATCCGTGTAGTGAATTCCCCGCTTAACAATATACAACATGACTATAACAGAAATAACCCACATCTTGAATTTATACTGCCCATTCTTACATAGTAATAATAATAAATACTATGAAGTTATTAAAAAACCGAAATTGTGAATTTTTATTTTCTTCCTCCATACAAATTGTTTGGTCAGTCAAGCAAAATGTATGGAAAAATCGAAAATTAATTTAACAATTTTGATTTTTTTTATATCACCATAGTTTATATATAACAAAGATAGCATGTAATGTTTAGTGTTCAGGGTGTGGTAGGCAGAAGTGAAATAACACCTACGTTACGCCAATTATGTTAGGTCTCATGTAAGTGGTGAGCCTATTGCCATCTATCGGGCACGTAATTCGCAGTAGGTGTATTGCTTAAGTTTTCTTTTTGCGTTTTTATGATAATATTGTGTCTCTTTTGCATTACAGAAAAGTATGAATGTATGAATGAATCAATACAGTACATTCTGTGTAGGTACGTCTGTCTGTCTGTTTTGGTCATTACTATAAATGCGCTGACACGTTTGAATGCACTTCAGCGTGGTATCTGTCATCTGTTCGTGGCCTATCTAAAATTTCACTTGTCGCCATTTTATACGACCTTTAGGTTACAGACAAACGAACGGTAAGTTGCCTAAAGGTGCGCTTACACGGGCAACTAATATTGCCAAGTTTCTGGCAATACTCGTCGGGTGGGCAATTTAGGGCGATGGCAACCCCGAGAAAACGATCGGACTAACCCCCGAATACAGAAACGCTAATCAAATTTGGGGCACCGCTTAAAAGGTTAAGTGTACATTACCTGTCAGAATTTGTATGGAAAAACGTCAATTTTGTCAACATTTAAATGTTAAGCAAGAATCAAACTTTGATTAGCGTTTCTGTATTCGGGGGTAAAATATGAATAAGACAAAATTCTCAGTTAAACACAAATAGGGACAGAAATATCACAATTTTGATATTTATGACCCACAATCACTGTGGCTAAGAAACAATTGAAGATAATAACTATATAGAATGTGTTGTTCGAACAATATTTGAAATCTGCATCAAAAAGTTTGCAACTAACGAGTCACTGATATCTCTTAAAAATGTTGTATTCCAAATACTCTGAGGGTACAGTTACTACTAATACAGGTAAAACTCTCCATTTGTTCACAGTCATAACATTCTATTGCCACACCTAAATCACCTTAAATTGAATACATTATGCAACTCCTATTTACTGAATACAACCAAACAGCAACAAAAGGTCCAATCGATCCTCCGTGTTCACAGGAAAACGGATCTTTGCTCCAGCTATCAGCAAACACATTGCTTTGTCCGCGCCAGTCTATAAAATATGACAGCCTTAGCTGCTTCAGAATATAATTGATTCGTCGAGTCTGCGTCGTCGTGAGAGGAATAATAATTAATGGTGCTCTATCGGCGTCAGCGAATGGCTGGACTTCGTGTAACAGGTTGGGATTCAACTACAGCTCAGTCGTCAAGGTAGCTAAGCGTATAATAGAATAGAATAAATCAATGGCGATTTCGCTGTCTTACGTATTGTGAGCTCGGGGGTTGCTGAACAGCTAACAATGTACAATGAAAAGGATACTCAGATAGTTTTGATAAAATTGATATTCCGATGAGGGGACGAGGAGTTCGCGGGTTCGGTTCAGTAACTTTTCGAAAATTTTCTGATCGCTTTTTCTTTGTAATTTCCAAGATTATACAATGTTCTTATATTAATGTGATTTTTTTAGGTAACCATATCAGAGAAATTCTCTAACTTATTTTAAGCCGTGTGGTGACGGCAAAGCAGAACACAATTGTCACCACCCCCATCTCTCCCGTGAGTATCGTACAAGGCGACTAAGGGTAAAGACAGCGAAGAGTAATGGGCAGCAGCGTTCCTTTTTACAACCTAGCAAAGTACTGCGAATTCTGTTGCATTCTGCTGTTAATTCACCTCTGCTTATCCCTTCGGGGATATAGGCGTGATTTATGTATGTATGTAAAGTATGTATGTATGCATTATAGAGTTTTTGAAATAATCCGAAACGGGTGCTTAAAATGCAATTTGGCACCTTGATTCGCGATAATCGAATATTCGTGTTCTAGCTGCCAACACGAATTTATTCCAATTTATTTCGTTTACCGATAGCTACGTTTTACAATGGCGGAGCGTTTCGGGCGATTAGGTCGGGCGTATTGCTATTCAGGACGCGCCGTGGGCGTTTCATGAATCAATTAGGCTTGCGAGTAGCTCCGAAGTGATTTCGGAATTTTGCTTCGGAAAATGTATCATAGCGTTCATTCGATATTTTATAGATCGAGGAGTGTCGGTGTCAGGAAGGCTGTATAACCAAAATCTTGAGCAGTGTGTATTGGCATATTGTTATCCCTAGTCACTCTGTACACATACAAACATACATATTATCATATAACGACTATATCCCCGAAGAGATAGGCAGTGATGAATTTTTAGGTGACGGCAGAGTAGAATACAATTGTCACCACCCCAAATCTCTCCCGTGGGTGTCGTACAAGGCGACTAAGGATAAATCAATGATGAAGAATGGGCAGCAGCGTTCCTCCTATACCACCTAGCAATAGCAATGTACTGCGACTTTTGTGCCCGATAAATGGCAATAGGCTCGCCACCTATTACATGGGACCTAACATAATTGGCGAAACGTGGGTGCTAGTTCACCTCTGCCTACCCCTTCGGGGATATAGGCGTGATTTATGTATGTATGTTGTTATGTATGAGTATGATGGTAGTATTTTAAATAAATAAATATTTTTACACTCACAACTATCATCTAGCCCAAAGTAAGTAGCCTAAGCACTTGTGTTATGGATACTAGATGACGGACATATTTTTAATTTAATTATGTATATAAATGTTGAAAATATACTACATAAACATATACACAACCATAACTCGGAAACAAACATTTGTGGTCATCACAAAGTTTGCCCCTGCCAGGATTTGAACCCGGGACCTCTTGGCCAATACCCAGCAATCTGAGCATTCGACCAAGGCGGCCGTCTTCGACCAAGGCGGCCGTCAAATTGTATTATTAGGTGGCTGCGTCCACAATTATAACTGTCAATGTTTGTCAAATAAATCAGTGTGTCTCGTACCAGCTTTGGTGTCACTCGTCGCTACTCTCCATACGTGTTATTATAGCGCCGAGCCTAAGGCACGGCACATACATCGAAGTATATTGCTAGGTTTAGGAGGAACGCTGCTGCCCATTACTGATCGCGGTCTTAACCCTTAGTCGCCTTATACGGCCCCCCTAGAGAGTTGGGGGTGGTGACAATCGTAGTCTGCTCTGCCGTCACCACACACTAAAGCTGTTAACATTATTATTATGGCGACATATTCCGATAATTATGGTGGCAGGTAGCCAGGCGGACTAGAAAAAAGTCCTACCCCCAACGAATGTAGGTATGTATTTTCTTACAATTATCATGATGCTTTCAGCCAACTCATTGGTCACCCATCCCCTTTCTGGCTTTCGCAATCGCAGTCTGAGCACGCTCCTCCGCGCCATCACAAACACGGGTGTCGCGTCGTATTTTATCCCAACTTAAAAATGAGTCCATAATTCTTCGATATAACGGGGTCCTGTCGCCATTTTTACGAGGGTAAGGACTGCTACGCCTACAGTCACGCCCCTGGGGACTAGACGGTTAAGTGGGTCCGCTTAGCGATGCCAGAACCTGTGGAAAATATTAGTTGACCTTCAAAAGAGAGCTTTTCGGAAATACGCTTTCAACGCTTTTAATTGTACCTACACTTGCAATATTTATATTCGACGGTGACAAGGCAAATGATACGTTTCTATCTCTTCTTCTTCTTTTATAATTATGGCAAAGCTATTCCAATCTTGGACAACAACTCTCCCGGACTGGTGTCGTGACCGAGCATGTGTTATTCAATGTTAAATAAGTTAGGGACCTTAATAGAATTATGTGGTAACCACAGTTAAACTACAGAGTAAACTAAATAAATAGCAAATAATTAAGAAACTTAACATAATAAATTTTATATTGTTAATTTGAATGAATATGGCCTGGGAACTAAATATATTTGGGTGGGAGCAGGTTTAGTTTTCTTGAAGTTTGCATTAAAATATGTGTGTTGCACATTTTAATTCTTCTAGGGAGTGCTCGGCGCTAATTGAATGGCAACAGACTTCATGAATATTACAAATAAAAATATTACAACCGAGATTTTATATCTCGGTTGTAATATTTTTTGCAAAAATATTCTGTACTTATTTTCTATGACATTTCAATAAGTAAAAACTACCTACAAATAATAAAAATAACAGAATTTTTATCAGGTTTATTATGTCCATCTTACTCACTCTTCCTCTACATTAATCTTTGCGAACGTATTCATATTATTGCGGACTCAATATGACTAAAGCCGTGCTAAACAATGAACCGTTTGAGCTGTCATCACCGACATACATTCTCATTACAACGATTTCGGAACACACCCAGAATTAGTTATATGGAAATATCTGTGTTGAGGAGAGTCGCGAAAGGTGGGTAGTGATGTGCCAGTATCGACAATTTGTGTTGATAAACCTTTTGTGTCTTTTTGTAGATAGTATAACTTTTACTGTGCCTTAGAAGGCACGTTGTTTCTAATTGTTGCTATCATGTTTTGCTTCTGATCACGAATAACTCTTTAAACAGCGCCTAATCCAATATTGGTCAATATCTTCTTTATTACTTAGTGATGATAGTAGTGACGACCGATAACAGTCCTTCTTGTACTGTTAACTTGTAACATTTTACTAGGCGTTGGTGTACCAAGTGGTCTTAATTCATTGTCTCAATGTGATTGAAAGAATGATTTATAACCCATCACTCTGTGTTAGTGAGCTCGCCAAATGCTCAATGGCTTAGCTGCCTTTCGAACCACGAGGAACTTAAGACAATATATTGTTGGTCACCCATCCAATGACATGCCTTTGCAAACTTTATTTACCTTTACCAATTCCAAGCTACTAAATACATCACAACGCCCTCGAATAATTCTGATCACATACGTTATATCGATATAATAACCACGAAAATATTTTGGCAGCACTACCAAAATATTCCTTTTGTTTTTGTTTCAAAAAATAAATAATATATTTCATGTTGAGAACGTCATTAATGTTGTAACACTGACGTGGGCGATTTTCGTCCCAATGCACCCATAACTCTTGTGTTTCTAAGTAACTGCGCATGTTTACAAGATGATTACGACTTTTTAAGTTGAACAGCTTATTTTTAAATCAAAAATGAATGCCTCAATATGTGGGCTGATCGTGTGAAAGACTATATACCTAAGTGACTAGGGAAATAAGACCAGTAGATGTTTTTATGTGCGGATCAAGATGTAATGGAGGGACAAACCTATGTAGTTACAATAACCATAGTTAATCAGGGAACAGAGCAGACGAATGATTACAATGAAAATATTACGAATAAACAAAGGTAAATATATCAGTATTTTTTTTACTACAGGTTTATTCTTCTAACATTTAAGTGAGTAGCTGATGTGCCGTGAGCAACATTTTATATATCATTAAATTGTATATTTTATGTACAGTGCATAAAAATTATCACATATTTGTAAAAATCGGTGATACTCATAAATATTTTACTCAATATTCTTGAATATCATCTGCACAAGTCTGAACAAGCTTAAAATACAAGAAAATTCCACGAAATTTAACTGAAGTACCTAACTATAAATTTCGAGTTAAAATAAACCATCGAATCATGATAAAAGTTATAGACTACATAAATGAGACAGACGCATAAAAGTAATGAGATTGGTTTTATTTCTGACGAGTATTGAGTACATTTGACATGAAAAAACTATATTTCTGATTTTTTTATTACTATATGAGTATGCCATCTAAATCTTCTTATCCTGTTCTTGTTCGTCTGTGAAAAAGACAGTTTTATTTAGTTTTATTATATTATTACACAAAACAGTTTATAGCAAAGAGTGTCCGTAACCATTAGGCATGCACAAGGACATTAATGAGATTGGATGAAGCGAAAGAAGTATGTAAGCTAAAGCAAGTGGAAAGAAGTGATTCTTGCCTACCCATGTGTGGAAAAGCGTGTGTATTTATTATTTTGATTTCATAAATGTAAATGAAAGAAGAGCGCGGAATTCTGATCATAAGGTGTGTGTTACGAATTAATGAATCCCCTAATTCATTTCAATGCCAATACTCCGATGGTCCCAACACAAATCTCATTAGAATCTCCCGTGGAAAGGTAACTTTATGCCGGAGGCCTTTTGATTTCGTTTCTTTTATCTCGTTGTTGGGAGTAAAAATGGTAAAGGGACGCATTCAAATATATATTAGCCCCCAGGCCTTACAGAAGGCTAATGAGCTTGATAACAGTGGTGACAACTTTGAATGTTCATCTGGAAATACAGAGAAACATTTCTATTCGTGGGTCTTAAGACGTAGGTATGGAAAATTAAATTCCATTGTACGTATTCTGAACTAAAATGAAATTCGATCAATTTGAATCTATACATATATTATAAAGCTGAAGAGTTTGTTTATTTGTTTGTTTATATGGTGAAACGCGCTAATCTCAGGAACTACTAACTCAAATTGAAAAATTATTTTTGTGTTGGATAGTCCATTTATTGAGGAAGGCTATAGGCTATATATGTATAATAACCGACATTAACGAGAGCAAAGCCGCGGGCGTCCACTAGCTTTATAATATAACAGTAGCCTTGTGGTACCTACTCTATCTATACTCCATCTTCAATAGGAGCTCGATAGAGTAGTTGTCAAAAAATAATATAGACATATGTGTTCTATTCGTTGGAATAGATTGGTAACTTGTCTAGAAGGGTCAGCCCGGCTAGCGTGACCACCGGAACACGATATATCCATTGTTTTTTGACAGTTCAAAGCGATAAATGGCTTAATCATATCCCCCTTTATTTTAAAACATGGACTAAAGTTAGTCATGGTGTAAAATTTAAGCTATTTTCATACAGCAAAATAATAGTGACAGCATTAGTTTTAAAGTATGACTAACTTTAGTCCATGTTTTTTAATAAGGGGGTTAGTGTTTCGGTGGTCATGCTAGCCGGGCAGTAGTGACAATGTAAGCTTCCCAAGCGGTAGCCCTTACAAAAATTATTTACACTCCCAGCAAAACCTTGCATCCTCAAGTACAGTCGGCCGAAATAAAACGCCGCAAAAACCCGCACGCCGGCAGGAAGCGGTGACCGCCAACCGCCGAATTTATTCGAGCGCTATCTGCCCGTGTGAAGTATTATATTTCGCTGTGGTCACCATGCTTCCCGCTTTTGTTGCACCTGTTTAATTTTATTTTAATGTAGTACTTGAGAAACTAAATGCTAGTGACATTGGAATTTCATCTTCGTCCTGCCCTTATCCCGCTCTCGGCGGGGTCGGCGAAACAGGTTTTCTTCTTCTACTCCTCTCGCTATCATATCCTCTTTTACACAATCCATACATCTCTTCTTTGGTCTTCCTCTCGCTTTACGTCCTTCAACGTCATACCTAACATTCTTCTGCCAATACCCGGAGAGAGATTGGGAGTGATGACAATTGTATTCTCCCGTCTTTCTGCTGTCATCACACGACTCTTGAAATATTACAACCTACTAATACTGCGATTTCCGCGTCAAGACTCTAATTTTTCTAAATTTTCTGTGTACTAAGTCTTAAGTACTACTAACAAAACATGTAACATACTTTTATTGTAGGTACTTGGTAAGCAAAATTAAATAAATGTTTGATTTGATGTGCGATCCGAGACTCTCAAAATGCTTGGCCACTATATATTGCAAGGAAGTTTAGGCTATAAAGATAAGGATATCGGTCCTATATCCGTTGTTTTGGCACGGCCGCGAGTACGTCGGTACTTTTTATTGGTCTAGACTTTACCTTTGACCTGCGGTTCGAAATTTAACTGTACTTTATTAGCAATAGAGTTCAGTTCACTGTTTCTCAAATCCGAAATTCGGTTAACGTCTGGCCAAGTTCCGAGCTGGTTCTCCACAAGATTTTTGTCACTTTTAAATAGCCTCTTGGTAGTTTAGTCGAGTATTTTGGACACCATAGCGAGTAATAGACTTGGATGGTTTGGTCGTGTTATGCGAAGAGATGAAAGTTATGTTGCCTGAAGAATGTTAGAAGAGATGGACGGATTGTGTAAAAGAGGACACGAGAATGAAAGTAGAGGGGTGGATGAGAAATTGGTGAAGGATAGAGAGGAGTCGAATAAAAAACATGTTGTGCTGCCACCTAGAGCGGGATAAGGACAGGAAGTAAAAGAAGAGTGTAAAAAGAACCAACGAGAAAATAACCGTCACATTTCTAAATAACAGTGGCAAGATAACAGTGACATTACTGAAAGGTAACGATGGGTGACCAAAAATTTACTATCGCGATTTCGTCTGGTGGCTTCCGCAGCCGGACGGACGGCTGATTAAGCCGTTGGTCGCGGCTGCTTAGGCAGTCGTTAATACCCACGAATCTGCATTGGGCCATCGTGGTGGGTTATGACCCATTCTCCCTATATTCATCCATCCACAAGGATGCGCCCCAGCGGTGGGGACATTATAAAGGGCTGGTGACGATGATGATGACATTATCACAATTTATTTTATTTCTCCAATTACAAATACCTAGCTATAAAATACACCATGTGGTGACGGCAGAGCAGAATACAATTGTCACCACCCCAAATTTCTCCCGCGGGTGTCGTCGTACAAGGCGACTAAGGGTTAAAACAGTAATGAGGAATGGGCAGCAGCGTTCCTCTTATACCACCTAGCAACGTACTGCAATTTTCGTGCCCGATAAATGGCAATAGGCTCGCCACCTATTACATGGGACCTAGCTTGATTGGCGAGAAGTGATTTATGTATTCTCCAATTACAAATACCTAGCTACAAAACATTTATGACTTCCATAGCCACAAGGATAAAGAATAACAGAAATACGACAAAAAAGTACAATACCATAATCTCCTTACGTTACTCCGGTAACAAAACCTTATTTATTGGGGCAAATAAACCTGCAAAATCTCATACTATTATCTGCAATTACAATCCTGTACCTATGCTATCACAAAACCAATTCCCTCGTTACAAAAGCCATTACGAGTAGGTACAGTCGACAAAAGAAATGAGCGCACAAACCCATTTATTTCGCGCGATGCACACTCACAGTAGTGCGTCAATATCAAAATTCAAAGCTTTCCGAGCAAGGCAACTGTGAAATTAGTTACCTATTGAGTCGGCCCGGCTGTGACGCCTATATGCGTCATGCCACGTCAGCAGACACCATTCAAATTCCGATTAAATAACTTTGGGATTACGCTGTGTTGGGCTCGCGGTGGAAGTGGATTTTTGGACGGCAATTGGCGAAGTTGAATTATTGTTTAACATAATAAAGACTCATTCTTGACGTGTAAATGTTCACCTGGTAGCGGCATCATCATCATCATCATCAGCAGCGCTTAAATATCCCCTGGGCTGGGAGACATGCCTTTCCTATCTCCTTCTTCTCCCTGCCCTGTTTCAAGGCTATCTGAGGTCGGCGCTTCTGGGTTTCCTCTTCCATTCATATGGGGCAGACGTCTGCCTGACACCAACCCTCTTTGGGTGCTAAAAGAATTTTAAATTTAAGACACGAGCGGAGAACAGAAAAAATATGAAAAATGTCCTAAGATAACTACGTCACGTGGCTGCAATGCATAAACATTTTTCCAGATCTAGATTTTTCAATTATCTCCCGAGCTAAGCTTTCAAACTGTAAAACGGAGTTATAAGTTTAAAACCTACTACATCTGGGGCGATATTTCAGTTTATGTACAATCGTGCACGAAGAGCTTTGAATGTTATTAAATGTTGGGACTGGGAGTATTGTTTAAATCTGTAAATCAAATTCGTCATAAACTTTCTAGAACTGTGATACTGGAGCCTATAGTAGGATTTCTTGCGATTGATTATGCCATTAAGTACGGCTTAGAAGATCTAGAAAACTCTGACACTTCATTTTATTTAAACATTGTATAAATGTTAATAACACTGTTACAAAGAAAATGTGGTTAGAAAAAGTTCGCGGCAGAGCAGAATACAATTGTCACCAAACCTAAATCTCTCCCGCGAGTGTCATACAAGAAGGGTTAAACCAGTGATGAGAAATGGGCAGCAGTGTCCAATGTACTGCGTTTTTGTGTCTGAGAAATGGCAATAGGCTCGCTACCTATTAGTTACATGGGACCTAACATAATTGTCGAAACGTGGGTGTTAATTCACCTCTGCCGCTGCCCATCCCTTCGGAGATATAGGCGTGATTTATGTCTGTATGTAAAAAGTTCGAAAATGTAAAAAGTCTTGATGCGGGAAACGAACCCGCGTCCTCTGCAGTCCGGGCAGATGCCTACACCACTCGGCTTTGCAATTTTTCAAACTTTTTCCAACAACAATTTTCTTTGTGGTAAGTTTTAAAACATTTATATGTATGATGTTCACATTAAAATCAAAATAATAATTTATTTTCTATGTCAAAACAGTTAAGATCCAAAATAAACAGCAGAAATTGGACAAGCTTGTACAGTTTGACGTGTTGCCGCCAGTACATTTAACCAACTTCGACATTAACATGATTCATTCCGACAAAGTCTCAACTAAGTAGCTATCCAGCAAGGTCTCATCGGAAACTCGTGCCCAATACAATTACGAAGTACAAATTTCAATTCAAGAAATCTACATTGAGTTTTGAGGTCGCCTGTACGCTCAGTATTCCATGCATTCGTAATAAGTTCTTGCTCAAACTATAGCCTTTGAGAGTAAGAAGTATCACTTAATATCTACCAGTTCGAGTTATGCCGAGATCAGTGAACGGTGTAACATTGTGATGTGTCCGAATTTCGACCTTAACTAGAAACATGATAGTTGACTTTCGAGGTGCCATTATGTATTATACGAGGGCAGCAAATGTTAAATTTGTTATTCTGTAGATTTAACATACATTGTACATACACATACATGGTACATAAATCACGTTTATATCCCCAAAGAGGTAGGCAAGGGTGAATCAACACCCACGTTTCGCCAATCAGGTTAGGTCCCTTGTAAAGGTGGTGTGCCTATTGCCATATATCGGACACGGAAACCGCAGTACATTGCTAGGTGACATGAGACGAACGACCCATTACTTATAGGTTGGTGGGTTTGTCTTAACAACTCTAAAGGCTCCTGCACACCAAACGCAGGTCAGTAGCAGCGCTGTTTGAATGCGGGCCCGCGGAAGTTGTAATACAAGAAACTCTTTGAACTGCGTTACACCAAATAATAAAGCAGGCCCGCGCTCAAACTGCTACGCGCTGCGCCGCACTGCAACTGCCGGAATATAACCCAGGCAGCGCGGGAGCAGGGCAGAAGCAGCTCGAGCGCGGGCCCCCGCAGTTGTATAACTATGGCGGTCATGTTAGCATAGCTCACAGGGGCAGCCGCGTGATGGATATCAATAAAAAAGATACATAATTGAATTAGTGCGTAAAAATTTTAGTATGATATATATATTTTTTATTTATTTATCAGACGGCCGCCTTGGTCGAATGCTCAGATTGCTGGGTATTGGCCAAGAGATTCCGGGTTCGAATCCTGGTAGGGGGAAACTTTGTGATGACCACAAATGTTTGTTTCGGAGTCATGGTTGTGTATATATTTATGTAGTATATTTTCAACATTTATATACATAATTATTTTAAAAATATGTCCGTCATCTAGTATCCATAACACAAGTACTTAGGCTACTTACTTTGGGCTAGATGATAGGTGTGAGTTTGAAAATATTTATTATTATTTATTATTATTAAATCTGTATTTATTTTTATTTACTTATTTATTTCATTCAGGTACAAACAGTCGTATACAAAAAATAATAAGCAGCTGAAATATTTTACAAACAGACCTAAAGTACCATAAACTGTATACAATAGTTACTAGTAAATATGCGTTAATAGTCTTCTATGCTGGCCTGGGAGCGAACAAATAACGTAGAATAGGCCAGCCCCAACTCATCCCATGGGTGTCGTAAAAGTCGACTAAGGGAGACTGCTCGGTATAGACCAATAAGCACCTCGGGGCACCCGAATGGTGGAGGGCAAACCACCAACAACAGCATACCCAAAGAGGGTTGGTGTCAGGCAGGCGGCCGGCTGTAAAACCTAAGCCAAAACCTTGACCGGTATGAATTGGAATGTTGTCATTCTAATCACTCTCTCCGTTCATAGGTCTCTAGACATGGTCCGTTCCATACATTCATTCATCACTAGCACCTTTACGTTGGGATGGATGATATGAATCAAAAGGAAGTGGATGGTTTGATGACGTCTGATATATGAATGAAACATACTGCGCCGACCCCAGATAGACTGGGAACAGGGCAGGAAGAGGAAGTTACTAGTAAATATGCGGATAAGTGACAGATTTTTTTTTTTAGTTTCTTTAATTATCGCTTCTGCCTACGTTTACAACAAACATAACTCACAATCATTTTATAAAATTTAAAACAATAATTTACCTATTTTACTTTTGAAAACATTTAATGAGTGAGAAAAAAGATCCACATCAGATAATGATTTTTTATACAAAGTACAGGATATTATAATATTCTTCTCTTCTTGTATTGAGCCAAGAGAATTCTTCTACATGGTCCGTATCGTTCGACATTTTGCAGCCTACTGCCTGCCTAACCCGTCATACTAAACGCGGTAAAAACACGGTCCAGCGTTGCAACTGCTTTGAAACTGCCGCTACGTTCAGTTTGCCGACTCCCGCGCTGCTACTGACCTGCTCTGCGAATGACCTGCGTTTGGTGTGCAGGCGCCTTTAGTCGCCTTATACGACACCCGCGGGAGAGAGTGAGGGTGGTGAAAATTGTATTCTGCTCTGTCGTCACAACACGGCTTATCAAAACGAATCCGATCCAATATATTATGTAATCTAAAGCTAAGTAAGTTCTGAAGAAGAAAAACCATTATCAGTAGCTAATTTGGTGAGCCGGTTGTGCTAATACAAACCTTAAACAGTCGCTCTGTCCCCATTATAGCCGAACAAACTATTCCGATCACTCTTCCCATTCAAACAAGATCTCCAACACCAAATTCCCGTCGAATTCCAAAAGTCAACCCCTTCAATTACTCGCGAGTTCCAGATGAATTCAATTTAATCCGTTAATGTCAATTCTCTCCAAATGCTAATAAATTAATGCGGCCTTTGTGGTGCGGCGGCGGTTGGTAAATTTAATAATGCCTCGCCATTAGCTGAATAGGGGATTTGTCTTTGACGACAATTACATACAGCTCCGAAACATATACCTTTTCGTAACAAAGTAACTGTAACGGATTCGTTTCGCTTGTCCAATGTTTGTCGTGTCTAGTCTTCTATGCTGGAGCGAAAAAATAATGTAGAATGTGATAGCCCCGATTCGTCCCAGGGGTGTGGTGAAAGTCGACTAAGGGAGATTGGCCGGTGTAGACAAATAAGTACCTTAGGGCTCTGAATGGGCAAACCATCAACAACAGCATACCCAAAGAGGGTTGGTTTCAGACAGGTGGCTGGATGGAAAACCAAGTCAAAACTTTGAGCTTCTATACATACAATCATCACTAGCACCTTTCCTTTTTCCAGTGTGATAGGTGATATGCATCAAAAGGCAGTGGCTGGTTTGGTGACGTCTGACCGATATGAACGGAAGAGGAAACATACTGCACCGACCTCAGATAAACCCTAAGAGTTGTATAGTATTTAGAGGAAATGCTCTGAAACATAATTGGAATTTGAAAATTGTTTTATGCACAATAGTACCCACTTTAAACTGACTTTCCATTTCGGATCGGGGTAGGTCGTTTTCACCAAACCGTACGGGGTCAGCGTGGTTATGGCCCATTCTCCCTATATTCTTCCATCCACCGGGAATGCCGGTGCTCCAGCAACATTAAACGGCTGATGATGATGATGATGAGGGTAGGATAAAGAATCCCGAAAAGTAATCCGAGTTGGCTAATAAATAAACGATTTACATTGAAAACAAATTTGAATTCATAAATCGTCCCAATATCTCACAGATCTCCGGTGGATTAGGGGCTTCGCTAAATCCTAACGAGAGAAAAATATCACGTTATTTTTTGGCTCTCAACAGAAACATCGTGACGCTATGTGAATGCTTAATTAATTTGGATTGTTGTAATATTTTAGCGGGTGGCCAAGGGATGGACTCGTTCCTAAAGCTCTGTACTAGCAATGTTTTATTCATAATAGAACAATGTATTTAATCTCATGTCAGTTACACGGTCGGTACAACGGACAATAAATGTATTTTGATTATTTAAACACATTGCCTACTGCATGATAGAAGCAAGTGGATAAGTGAAATAGTATGAGAACTGTCGCCGTGACTGTATAGATCGTAATGTTGGACTGTGAAAAAGACGAATGAAGGAAAGTTACATGCGATAGAAATTACAATTTTCCTGCCATTAGCCCACTCCAGGCGGGGTCGGCACAACATGTTTTATTCTACCACTCCTTCCTATCCTTCACCAATATCTTATCCACTCCTCTCGGTAACATATCTTCCTTTACACATTCCATTTCTTTGGTATTCCTCTCTTTCTACGTCCTTGCACGTTCTAACCTAACTTAACATTATTCTGCCAATGTTCAGATGGATGTGCGGGGCGACTATGATGGATAAGATTAGGAATGAGTGAGTAAGATCAGTCTGAAATTGGCGCCAGTGACAGAAAAGTTGAAAGGGCCGTTTGATTTGGTATGGATTATTAATGAGACGGTATGCCATGAATGTGAGTAAAAAAGTTATGGACATGAATGAATGTTGATGGTTGTCGAATTAGAGGAAAACCCCTGAAAAGACTACGGATATCGCGAGGATATGAAAAAAAATCATTAATTTATGCCGCGTTCAAACTTATTGTCTGCACAAAGTAATTATTGTGCGTTGTAACCCGTTTGTAGGGAATCTGTGCTATTCTTACATTTCCGTTCCAGCGAAAATTAAATAAACGTTTTTTTACACATTTGCTGAACAGTTATCCCGCCTTCATTTTGTTCCTACCTCTTCAGCTGGGTGTATGAATAAAAAAATGTATATTTGAGTGCCCGATTTCGACCAGCCTCCCCTGCACCAAGTGCATGATTCGCGAAGTGCACATTTTGCGAACTACACAAAGTTCCACAAATAAACCCATTAATTACCTAAATATCGCTCTAAGCCGCGTAATAACTGTAACTCCATTATTTCAGGTTCGGTGGCTGTAAACCAAATTACCGTTAATTTTGACAGAAGCAAGCCCTAATAGGTTGATATTCGTAATCAGATTGCGCTTATAACTGAAACAGGGATGTTATTCAATAACGTGCCTTGCTACGAGCTCACACGGTACGGAATAGTTTACTTTCCGATAATTGGTTTTCCTGATTATAATTTGCATAGATAGAGTAACACTTGAACTAATGTGTAATTTGGAATGCCGAAATCGATATAAAATTTCCAGTTACATAAGCTATGCAAAAGAGCTTTAATTTGAGGTTTAGAAGTCTTATGAAATTCATTCAACTCTTTCAATTCTGTCAGATCTAGCATAAAATGAATGAGTTTTAAAGGAACAAAAGGAAACATTAAAATTGTATGACGGCAAAACAGAATATAATTCTGCAATATAAGTAAGTGGCCTAGGTATCTCAATATATTTAAAAAGTTGGATACCATTTCGATAAGCCATATTATGTAAGGAAGGTGTATATTGATAGCGTATAACAGTATCGAGCCGTGTGGTGCAACAGAGCAGAATACAATTGTTAATGAAGTTAATTAAAAAAAAGACATATGTAAGGATCATAGCAAGTGGAAAGGACTGATCTCTGCCTACCCCTGTGGGAGAAAGCCGTGACATATTATGTATGTATGTGTGTAGATCATAGCAGTCGTAGTGGACAGAAGTGATCTCTCGTCTACCCCTGTGGGAGAAAGTCGTGACATGTATGTCTGTATTGTCTGTAGGTATGTTCTCTTGAGCGCAAACAATCTTTTCCAAACGCAAAATTAATCCAAAGCCAGAAACAGCATGTGTGCATGCACCTATTTACTTTTAATTAACTCTTACATTCGTACGAGCTCCATAGTATTTTAAGCTTTACCGTGTAGGATTGAAAGGGCAATTTGCAGTGAGCGAACGCTGAAGATTCGACTAAAATAACCGTTCGCTCCGGTTAAGAGGAGTATTTGCGCTGAAAAATTCCCTTTGAAAAGCTAATCTCCATTTAAAAATTCCGTTTCGCTTGTCCGCGATGAGTTTGTGGCGTTTACTTGTTTTGTAGAAGTACATAAGAAGGGTAAGATGCAACATACATATATAATTCACGGTTATATAGCAGAGATGAATTAAACATCGACTTTTCGACAGTTCATTTATGTCCCTTGTAATAAGTGGCCAGCCTATTCCCATCTATCGGGCACATAAATCGCAGTGGTATAATATCTTGTCTGCCACAAGTCACAGCACAGCAATGATGATGTTGGGTAAAGGAAAGAAGAAAAAAAGAATAAAGAAAAATTGCCCAGTCCATAACTGCCCTTGCTTACTCGTTCAAAACCGATTTCAGGCAATAGCAATTGACTGACTACATTCAAAGCTCGCTCCGCGGTTGCCAAACGAAAAGTAACTTTGTTCCAGCACCACCAAGGACTTCTGCTGGCTGCACTCGCTCAAAATAAACAGGGAACACTCAAACTATGTGGGGCTATTTAAAATTCTCCAAATTGCAACAGGAAACCGAACTGGCTCACTACATTATTCATTCTGGTTAAATCAAAAACTCCACCTCAAATTAAAAAGCTGCGCGAACTCCGGCGGCCGAAGTTTTATATTAAAACTCAACTAACTGCGCTCTAAGCGTAGCACTTAACTGGAAGTGATATAGTTTACGATCCAGTTAGCATGCACCTAAACTAGGCAGGTACTAAAGTTAAACTTGGATAGTTAAATTTTAACTGTCAAGTTAAGTCCGGCCTGTAATGTGTTGGGTCGTAAAAGAGAGGTGTCGACTCGACCCAGCCGGGATTGGGAGAACTAATCTAAAAGGGACGAATGTCTACTGTCGTCTCCTAATGAGAGAATGTTTTCAACCATTTTCCGTTCTCGTGGGTTCCACATCAAATTCTAGAGAACTTGGAAGCTGTGTTTGTTTTATTTGGGCGTTATATCATTATTAGAAATAAAATTGTACCATTTGGGGTCGGACAAGCAGAATACAATTGTCACTAGCCCCAAATCTCTCGCGGGTGCCGAAAATGGTGACTAAGAATTCTTCTTTTACAATACAATTTAGGCACTTTATTTACAGTATAAAGTGCCTAAAGCTAGGCCTTTATAGAATGATTAAAATTAAATATCCTTTTTTAGATTACAATATCTTAAGACATTTTTGCATTGATTTAAAATTTTTATGTAACGAATTTTGACTTTTATATTTACAAGAGCGTATTGAATAATGTATTATTTAATTTTAATCATTCTATAAAGTGTGTTGACGGCAGAGTATAATACAATTGGCACCACCCCAAATCTCTCCCGTGGGTGTCATACAAGGCGACTAAGGATAAATCAGTGATGAGGAATGGGCAGCAGCATTCCTCTTATACCTACCACCTAGCAAAGAACTGCGACTTTTGTGCCCGATAAATAGCAATAGGCTCGCCACCTATTACATGGGAGCTAGCATAATTGGCGAAGCGTGGGTGCTAGTTCACCTTTGCCTACCCCTTCGGGGATATAGGCTTGAATTATGTATGTATTATTTACATAATCTGTTATTTGTGTTCGAAACGGAATGTTTGTCTGATGATGTCGATTTTATTATTTTTCCAAGTCCCTCGCAGCTGCACGTTTCTTCTCAACGAACCAATTTGTATTCTAATAAAAAATGGGATTAGTTCTTCATAAAAATGGGATTAGTTCTCTAAAACGGCTTACCTCCTTCAAAGTAACACATTTCGCGTTAGCTCTAGCAAATCTTTAAAGTGGTTTCCTAATTCGGCTTTCACTTTTTACAATCATATTCTCCGTGGAAATGCTGGACGCGTAATGCAATTTGTTTTTACTCATACTAGTCCTGGGACATTAAGGCTGCAAAGGATTTAAGTGCTTTACTTACAGATCACTTACGGATCCAACTAATAAGTACTTAGAATTAACAAACCAACAAAAAATGGCTGCATTATTGGTTTGTATGAGATGATGGGAGCAGTTAATTAATTCCCTATGAATAAAATAGAAAAAAAATGAGCCCTGTAAGGAAAGTACTTTATCTACTTTATAGTGGTACTTTAGTACTTTATCTTTAAAACAGCTGAATATACTGAAAAGACATTTTTTTTTTTTACACTCACACCTATCATCTAGCCCAAAGTAAGTAGCCTAAGCATTTGTGTTATGGATACTAGATGACGGACATATTTTTAATATAACTATGTATATAAATGTTGAAACTACATAAACATATACACAACCATGACTCGGAAACAAACATTTGTGTTCATCACAAAGTTTGCCCCTACCAGGATTCGAACCTGGGACCTCTTGGCCAATACCCAGCAATCTGAGCATTCGACCAAGGCGGCCGTCGAACATTGCTTTATTTTTAAAAAGAAATATGAGTGCATTTACACGTTTCTTAAAAAACTTACCCGAATTAACCAGAAAGCGAGAAAACAAAAAATTAACCTGTAAAAACATAGGGTCAGCCCCTCCAGGGCCCATTTTGCTACATGACTAATCAGTCTTTCAGCTGGGAGCGAAAAAATAAGGTAGAACATGCCAGCATTGACACACCTTAACAGAGGTGTCGTTAAAGTCTTCTTAGGGGTATTGTGTATACCAAAAACACTTCAAGACACCCATAAATTATGGTGAAGGACAAACCACCAACATCAGCATACTCAAATAGATACCAGAAGACTGTGATGGCAAAAAGTCAATCCGTCTCTTTTTCACCAAGCATGATTGAGCAACCAACAACCACAAATTACAATTCTCCCATTTCCTCCATTAATAATTGACTGGATATTAAGCGTCGAATTGTTCACTTCCGTCCTCGAATCGAGCAATAAGCAAGCTCCCTCTATTTTTCAGAGGGCCAATTCGTCGTAGGAGTATCGCCATATTTATCTCGGGAGCAGTTAGCACCGATTATCGAAGCAGTTAAGACAGATTTATCTTGACAATAAAAGTAAACATGGCCGCTTTCAACCATAGCCCATTAGTACAAGGGATTCTGTGTTGGCTGGTCCAAGTCTTGAGAGGCTGAAGGCGGGACCAGTCGTGTTTCAGAAGAGGAAAGTTCAAGTAGAGAAAAGTGTTAAAGTAAGAAAACTTATTAAAACCATATTTGTAACCATATTAATATTATATTCTCGAAATACACCACATTACATATACTCGCGATAAATCTATCTTTTTACATACATACATACATAAATCACGCCTACATCTCCGAAGGGGCAGGCAGAGGTGAACTAGCACCCACGTCTCGCCAGTTATGTTAGGTCCCATGTAATAGGTGGCGAGCCTATTGCAATTTATCGGGCACAAAAGTCGCAGTAGGTATATAGCTAGGTGGTATAAGAGGAACGCTTCTGCCCAATCCTCATCACTGATTTATCCTTAGTCGCCTTGTACGACACCCACGGGAGAGATTTGGGGTGGTGACAATTGTATTCTACTCTGCCGTCACCACACGGCCAATCAATCACGGCAAATCAATCTTTTTGCAGATGAAAAACAGCAATAATAACACTATCGTAATTGCGCATAGAGCTAGAGAACTTTGGTACAAAACTCATATCTCAACAAAAAGAACTAGTGGATCTAAACATCTACCTATATTCTTCCGTTCATAGGGTAGATATGTGCCCCAGCAGTGGGAATATTAAGGGGCTGGTGAAGATATCGATGATGATAAACTATGTCATCAAATTTTAAATTAATCACACCAAGAACTTTAGAGCTGTTCCCGTTACTATAGTTAATCAGTTAGATGGTGAAGTAAAAAGTATTGAAGGGAATCTGTGTAGTTCTTATATTTCTCTTCTTTATATTAACGGTTAAATAAATCTCAGCATGTTTTCAAAAGTCACAAAACAATTTTCCAATTTCTCATCTACTCCACTGGCTACCATATCCTCCTTTACACAATCCATCCATCTCTTCTTTGATCTTCCTCTCCTTCTACGTCCTTCCACGTTCATGCCTAATATTCTTCTGCCAACATAGCTTTCATCTCTATGCATAATAGAGAACTCACTCAGAATCTCAATAGCAACATAAAAACCAAAAAGTGTACCGATAGATATTTATGCCGTATGCTGTAAAGATTTTAGCAAAGACGTGTTGAGTGAGGAATAGGAATGGGCAGCAGCGTTCCTCTTATACCACCTAGCAATAGTACTGCGACTTTTGTGCCCGATAAATGGAAATAGGCTCGCCACATTTTACATGGGACCTAACATAATTGGCGAAGCGTGGGTGCTAGTTCACGTCTGCCTACCTCTTCGGGGATATAGGCGTGATTTATGTATGTATGTGTTGAGTGAGACAACTCCAGAATCCGCTTCATCTTGCCACTTGGTCCGAGAAACGTATTAGTTGATGGGAGGGCAAGGTTTGGGAGAAATGTTTTCGACTTTCGCCTTGAAAGCGCAAACGTTATGATTATCCAAGAGTGGGAACTAGCTAGCTAGTGAGTCGAGCCTCCATGTGACGATGTCTATTATCCGAATTTGTAGGTACCAACTGGGTTGTTTGCTGCAACTAAAAGGGCCCTTCAGGGCGTTGGCCCCAGTAAGTCGTGATACTAAAATCAGTTACGTATTTCTTGACGTCCATTGTACCGTTTGACTATTGTATTTTTGTTTCTTTATCAATATTATATTTTGCGTAACTCTATAATATTTACAAAAGTTCAAAAGAAAAGAGCCGTATTGAGGGTCCAGTGGGTACCATGTTTTTGAAAGGAGGTCAAATTGGTTAGGAATCGGAAATTTGTGTTCAATTATCCAGGTCCTGTTGGTACCAAACCAAAATAACATCTTTACGAGCTATATTTTTATTTTATGGACACGACACAACGTCAAACAGGTGCTTACAATAGTTTTTTCTTCCATCCATCAATTCTTACCTCATAAAACCTAAGATCTTGGAAGATGTCCTCAACTTTCTCCAGCAGTGGCAACATCAATAATAAGCACCACCATCTCCCATTGGACTGTTCTAAGTCCTGATAGACACACACGTAAAATGTGATTAAATAATTCCTAACGCTGTGGATTTTTCGGCAATTAGACCAAAGAATATCGCCAGTCTGAGAACATTTAAATTATGGCATAATAACTACAAATGGCTAGTCTGGCATATAAAAATATTCGGTAAAAAATATAATTACCAAATAATCTTAACTAAATAACTATTTAATAAAAAACATGAAGTCTTTGGAGCTGCTCAGTTTCTTAAAGATACACTTTCAGATTGTAAACGGTCACCCATCTTGGATGTCACCACGAAACTGCTGCTATGTTTGTGTATGATGAAAACAAATCCACACCTCCATCCGATAGCGAAAACCATTAAAACGCAACAAAACCCATTCACGTAGACTGTACCATCATAATATTTTAAACAATTAAATTGTACGACGTAATAACAGCGACAAAGTTCCTCAAATACATAAAGCTGTGCCCTAAACACTAAAACGCCGGTAGAAAACAATACACCGCATAATTATACCACGTGTGCCCATAAAAACTCCGCAAACTGCCCCATCAAATATTTTGCACCTATCAACCGAGTGGGTGAACTATAAAAAAGTTGTTTTATCCCCTGATATTTTCTGAGCGCTTTCTGCGATTTCCATTGCTGCTCTCGAAGGCCCGCTGACGCAGTGTCGTTGTGGAGCCGTCAATGGTCCGGCATGTCATTAGTGATGTATGCATGCGTCTAAAAGGGGGTTTTATTACGGGCACAGTTTTATAGTTCCGCCTACGGCCGCGGTGGCGAGCGACGCTGCTTGCAAGTTTTGGGGAATTAGACGGAGCCACGGAGCGAGCGGGATTGGATTCGTATTTGATACGAGAGGAAGGCGAAGGAAGTATGAAAGCGTCACGAGCTGAATTTTGGAAATGGACCATTTAATCTCTTGCTTCATCATTTGTGATAGGCGCAGTCAGCGATTTCTTCTCTATTCTAACATGTTTCTTACACACCCATATATCACGTTTATTATTCCCACTATATTTTAAATAGAAGACTTGGAAATCATTCTTTGATGTATCTCCTATTTCATTCGATTTTATTTGTAATTAACGCAGGATAGGGGAGAATAGAATTAGGGATAGGGATAGACAGAGGTAAATTAACACCCACGTTTCGCCAATGAAGTTAGGTCCTATGTAATGAGTGCCCATTACTCTTCGCTCTACGTCTTTACCCTTAGTCGCCTGGATGACGCCCGCGAGAGAGATAGGAGTGGTGACAACTGTATTCTGCTCAGTCTTCAACATACGACATAATTATATAATCATATTATTTCGTCATCGCCCTGCCCTAATGCCCTTCTTTCTCCTCTCATTTGTCACTCATCATCTCCTCATCCACATCCATCACCCACATATCAAACCTCACACAATCCATCCATCTTTTAAGTGGTCTTCCTCTACTTCGACATCCATTAACATTCATGTCCATAACTTTTTAACTCACACTCATTGCATCCCGTCTCATAAAATGTCCATACCAAGCTAAACGGCTCAGTTTTATCTTTTTGGTCACTGGCGCCACTTTCAGACTCGACTCCCTCTTACGTACTCATTCCTTATCTTATCCATTTTTGTCACTCCGCACATCCATATCAACATTCTCATCTCTGCCAATTTTCTTTCATTCATCATCAATTATTTGAAATAAAACAAATCAATTATGTTGTAGGCACTGCTCAACAATGTCTAAGGATAGTTTATGCATACCTACTTCATGTTCCATCAGCCTGCATTCTTATAATACCTACTGACATATTCTTTGTATTGTAGTTTTTCAATGACTTACTTAATTATGGTCATCCGTCATAACATAAATTGCATAGAAATCGTCAGCATTATTAGAATGATCGCCGATACAACATAAAGCAAAATTAATAAAAAATTCTTTAGATAAAATTGATAAGTGTATGTATGTAAATTAATAATCGAACACAAAATAAAAGCGAAAACTATCAGACGCCGCGCGCACCGCCGATCTCCCGGCCTGCCGTCCGGCCCGGCCTAATCCGGCCGCTTTACGACCGCCTTTGTCGTCGTCGCCGGATGCCCGCCATTTCCATTTATCCCCGGTATTGTGCCCGCGCACTTTATGGCCCCGATTTGGTTCGGCCGTATCTCGCGTCACGTGTGATTTGTGACTTGCCACCGTTTTAATTCGGCCGCGCGAAGAGATTGTTTCGGTTGGGGCGCTCATTGAATTTGTAAGTGACATGGCGCTAAAGGTCCCTCTCTGCCTACTAGACCGTTCCGTCATAGTGAAAATTCCGTTTCTTCATATCGACCCGGCTAGCATGACCACCGAAACACGATATGATGTAGCCATTTATCGCTTTGAACTATCGGTGTTGTCATGCTAGGCGGGCTGGTATGGTAGCCGTGTGGTGACGGCAGAGCAGAATACCTTACCACTCCTCTCTCGTGGGTGTCGTACAAGGCGACTAAGGGTAAAGACAGCGATGAGTAGGCAGCAGCATTCCTCTCATACCACCTAGCAATATACTGCGATTTATGTGCCCGATATATGGCAAAAGGCTCGCGACCTATTACATGGGACCTAACTTATTTGGCGAAAATGTGGAAATTCACATCTATCTACCCCTTCGAGGATATAGGCGTGATTTATATAAGTATGACGGCCGCCTTGGTCGAATGCTCAGATTGCTGGGTATTGGCCAAGAGGTCCCGCGGGTTCGAATCCTGGTAGGGGCAAACTTTGTGATGACCACAAATGTTTGTTCCCGAGTCATGGTTGTGTATATGTTTATGTAGTATATTTTCAACATTTATATACATAATTATATTAAAAATATGTCCGTCATCTAGTATCCATAACACAAGTGCTTATGCTACTTACTTTGGGCTAGATGATAGGTGTGAGTGTAAAAATATTTATTATTATTATTATGTATGTATGGTATGAACAGTATAAGTCAAGACGCTAGATATCAAAACCCGTTTGTCCAAGGGAAAATAGGGGAGTGCGCATAATGCCTCAGTCTATAACGATAGGTCTCCACCGTCACCGGCCATGCACGGAGCGTATCCGCACCGGCACAATATTCGACTCGAATTCAGTGCCTGTACGCTATGTACATAACCGGTAAGAGAACGGTCTAGTGCGCGTTGGTTCATAGAAATCGTACGTATATATATAAATCACGTCTATATCCCCGAAGGGATAGGCAGAGGTGAACTAGCACCCACGTTTCGCCAACTATGTCAAGTCCCATGTAATAGGTGGCGAGCCTATTGCCATTTATTGGGCACAAAATTCGCAGTACAATGCTAGATGGTATAAGAGTAACGCTGCTGCCCATTCCTCATCACTGATTTATCCTTAGTCGCCTTGTAACACCCATGGGAGAGATTTGGGGTGGTGACAATTGTATTCCACTCTGCCGTCACCACACGGCTAATATAGGTACCTAAATTGAATGAAAGAATATTTTATGTAAATTAAATTTAAACTAAACAATTAACTAAGTTCTAAAGCATAAGGTATCAGTTGTGGATTATTATAGCAAACATGAATAATTCATGTTTTGTCCTATAATTTAATCAAGGGACCCTTAAAATTAAGAGTCTTTAGTGAAAATTGTTATGAGAGAGCTTCCGATCGCTTATGTAATCAACTATTATAGTTAGTTGCCTATGTAAGTAAGTATATTGCTAGGTGGTATAAGAGGAATGCTGCTACCCATACCTACTCATGGCTGCCTTGTATGACACCCACGGGAGAAATGGGTGCAAGCAATTCTATACCGCTCTGCCGTCACCACACGGCTAAAACAATTGAAGAATAACATGTTGTAAATTCTATTAGGAAGTGTTTACGAATGCCGTACAAGATTCCTTGGAAGCTCTGACTCTTTCAGAGCTCCTCTAACGATGGGTCCCAATGTTCTATCAACCTGATAGACGTATAATACTAACGCTTAGGTGCTCAGCAACTTCTGTCATTTATTGTATATAACAAAAAATACCAGGCAGCTGAACTTTAGTAAGCTTACGTTTAACAGTAGAAAGAATATTGGGACCCGCCGTTAATTCGTAAGAGCCACATCGAGTCCTATCGAATACAATAAACGTAAGTATTCTCTTCGACTACCGCCATTCGGAGAGCGCGCAGAAGATGCCTACGCGGACATGTTTTATGAATGGGGAGGCGACACGGACGCGGATTCCATTTCCTGAGAGGGGGAAAAGTTTACTTAAATCTATCCAAGTGGCCGGTGACGCGCTTACGGCTTCACGTGTCAGGTTTATCAGCAGTCGTCACGGAATTGGCACGCCTTCCAAAGAGAGTCATGTCAATTGTATTTTTCGGCGGCGACATAACGACCGAAGGCCCAATGTGTATCAAGTTTGACAGTTCAGTTCATCATCTTCAACTTCTGGTCCTTTTAATGTCCCCACTGCTGCGGCACGGGCCTTCCCTATGGATGAAAGAATATAGGAAGAATGGGCCAGCGTGGTGGCAGTGCGGGTATTAAGACTGCAGATGCACCCGGGACCAACGGTTTAATATGCCTTCCGAAGCATGGAGGAACTCGAGTTAATAAATTTTTGGTCACCATCCAATGACCGGTCTTAGCGAACGTTGCTTATTTTGTATATGCCACTGCGCTAGCGAGAAACCTTGCGGCATTTAATGGACTTGGTAAGCGATGACCTTGGAAGGATCTCAAGCCTTGCATTCGAGCATTCCCTGGGGAACTCTTCAAGAATAGACTACCTGGGATGGCAGAGAGGTATACAATGGTCACCACTCCTCCATCGTTCCCGCGGGTCGACTAAGCCGGCCGTCCAAATGATCCTATGAGTCGTTGCTGGCACCTTCTTCTGAAAAAAAACTGAACTTCTGAAATAAAACATGAAATCCATCTTATAATAAACCTGAAAGATCGTGGTTGGTTGAGTGGTACAGGCCGGTACTACCCGGATCACAGCGGGTGGGCGGCGCGGGTTCGATTCCTGCATCTGCAAATACTTCGAGCTTTTTCTAACCACAATATCTTTTGAAACCTGAAAGATTAAGCACATCAAAATTCCCAAACACCCTTCTCCGAATCGAAACCTTCAAACCGCATTTTCAAATTCTAACAATGTGAAGACAGCCGTGTGGTGACGGCAGAGTAGAATACAACTGTCACCACCCCAAATCTCTCCCGTGGGTGTCGTACAAAGCGACTAAGGATAAATTAGTAATGAGTAATGGCAGCAGCGTTCCACTTATGCCACCTAGCAATAGTACTGCGACTTTTGTGCCCGATAAATGGCAAGGGCTTGCCACCTCATCCATGGGACCTAACATAATTCTCATTGAGGAGTTCGCTAGTGCAGTGGCGTAGCGCTTTCGCTAAGGCCGGTCATTGGATGGGTGACCAAAAATTTACTATCTCGGGTTCCTCCGTGCTTCGGAAGGCACGTTAGGCCGTTGGTCCCGGCTGCATCTGTAGTCGTTAGTACCGACCAACCCGCACTGGGCCAGCGTATGGCCCAATCTCCCTATATTCTTCCATCCATAGGGAAGGCCCGTGCCCCAGCAGTGGGGACATTAAAGGTCTGGTGATGATGATAACATAATTAGCGAAACGTAGGTGCTAGTTCACCTCTGCCTGCATATAGGCCTGATGTATGTATGTAACAATGTAAACCTATGCACAGTAGTTTTGTTCGCAAATAACTACGTGGGTACGGCTCGATATTCCAAATTAACATTTATTACGCGTCATGTGTTACCATACGAAAGTAACAGCCGAAATGGACGAACCGAACGCGCAATCAGCCGTGAATGGGAGGCATTTCGCCGAGTTTGCGCCGCCATATTGTAATTCTAGTTGTGTGATTGTTTCGAAATTAATTTTATAACTGAAGGAGCTAGTTTCGATGGCGGAATTTTGATTAGACTACTGTGAGTTAGTTGACTTCGTGCGTGTTTTGATTTGAGCGGATTCTGCGAGTTCTGGGTCTTTTTGTGAATCCCATCGTTGTAATAATATTATATCCCATGTATTTCGATTTCCGTGCCCGATTTATGGCAATAAGGCTCGCCACCTATTTACACGGGACTTGACCACGTTGGCGAAACGTAGGTGTTAATTCTCCTCTGCATACTCCCGTCGGGGATATAGGCTTGTTTTATGTGTGTATGTATGCGTCGTTATATTTAGTTTGGTAAAGTTAACAATTTTGAATATAATGTAGGTCAACTTCAGAATACCAAAAATTGTCAAATTACTTCAAAAGATGGTCAACCTTAACTTGTTGATAAGTAAAGCACAAAGTCTCTGGCCTCGAAGTATATTTTCATAAAACACCTTAAATGTCTTACAAAGTTATGGTGTCAGCCGCAATACACATAGTCCGCTCGGTACAGTATATTGGTACAGTTTAAAGTAGCAATGCTACATAAATGTTATACAGTCAAATAAGTTGTATGTTATATTCTTCCATCCACAATGAAAGCATGTGCCCCAGCAGTGGGGAAAATAAAGGTCTACTAATGATGGTGATGCACCAGAACTTATGTAGTATCAGGCTCTCTTTATTTCTTTATCTCTTTAAGATGATATGAATCAAAAGGAAGTGGATGGCTTGATGACGTCTGACAGATATGAATGGTAGCGGAAACAAACTGCGCCGACCACAGATAGACTGGGAACAGGGCAGGCAGAAGAAGTATGGCTAGATAAGTTTTAAGTATCAGGCAATGCAACCAGAACCAATAGCTTAACCCTTTAGACTATGGTTCCTGGAGAACTTCCGATGGCCGGCGTAGCTCCAGAAGGGCGTTCCAAGGTTTAAACGGGTTTACGTTTAAACCTTGGAACGCCCGTCTGGAGCTAGCTGATGCTAAATCTGTCTTTCATTCAGAAAATAAAACTGACAGCATCGGTTCCGAACCATGACTAACTTTATTCCATGTTTTATAATAAGGAGGAGAGAGCATTGTATATACATATTTTATTGAATACCTCTTCAACCTACCCCTACGAACATACACCTGACGCATTCGGCCCATTGTAAAGTTTACCTTTGAAATACGTCTTGGAGGCATAGTGGGCTCTCCAGCAAACCCAATCCTCGAACCCTCCAAAGGATATCGAATGACTTTGATCTCAAATAATTACTCAGACGTATCGGCGGCGTGTAGTACAATGCCTCGACGGAATACTCCAGTAATTAAATTTGATATTGTTGAAACTACTTCGGCTTCGCGTTGTGGGTAACGTACTCGGAGCTCACTCGGCTCGCTGTTAAGAAAGTTGAAGAATGAGTCTCCCACAATGGGACACCGATTTCAGTCTTTGCCGCGGAGAATGGACAGAGTTTCAAAATGGGACAACATAAATCATCATTATCATCATTACTATCACTATGTAATATTTATTGTATATGACTGTTTGTTGAATTAAATAAATTAAGAAAAAAAAACACCAGCCCTTTATTGTCCGCACTGCTGGGGCACGCCGTCATGGAAGAATATGAGAATGGCCCACCAAGCTGGCCCAGTGTGGGTAGGTGGGTAGTGGTACTGCAGATGCAGCCGGGACCAGTGCCTTCCGAAGCACGCAGGAACTTAAGATAATAAATTTTTGGTCACCCATCCAATGCTCGAACATTGCTTAGTTTACGCAATCGCAGGTCAAACGGGCTATGCCACTGCGCTAGCGGGCTCCTCCTATTGTTGAGTAAATAATTAGAAATAACCTATGCAGTACGTGAAAACTCAGGCCATTATCGAAAGTGTCTGGGTGAGCTATACTGGTTAGTCACAATATGTCGGCGTTTGAGGTTTTATTTATTTGCTTATTCCATTAGAGGCAACTTTGCATAAAAGTAACTGCAGGCAATCAGGATCCCTTTTAAGCGGCAACCTTACTGCATGGCAATAAAGGCGATTTTATAGCCGCCGTGTTTACGGCTATGTCTCGTGAGCATTATTTTGACAAGTTGTAATGGGCTCGTACGTTGTGCTTTTTTTGTTTTGTTGTTATAATTTTCCCCTTTAACGGTAAGACGAAGGGATTTGCCGTCTAGCCAAGTCGGATATATTTACTTTTTTCTTGAAACTTGAGACATTATAATAAAAACTAAAATATTAGTTAATATTCCACCAGCTTTATTATGACAGTCGTCCGATAATAAAATAATGATGATTTTCAAGGCCGTGTGGTGACGGCAGAGTAGAATACAATTGTCACCACCCCAAATCTCTCCCGTGGGTGTCGTACAATGCGACAAAGGATAAAACAGTGATAAGAAATGGGTAGCAGCGTTCATCTTATACCTACCACCTAGCAATATACTGCGACATTTGTGCCCGATAAATGGCAATAGGCTCGCCACCTATTACATGGGACCTGACATAATTGGCGAAAAGTTGGTGGAAATTCACCTCTGCCTGCCCCTTCGGGGATATAGGCGTGATTTATGTATTATGATGATTTTCAAACTCGCATCTTATGTAAAACGGACAAACTGCCTAAAGCGAGTAGATTCGAATGTTCGAGCCACGAGTCGAACATTGGATTCAACCCGAGGAACAGAGTCAGCAGCGAGGCCACCTACATACAGAAGACGTCGACCAAGCGCACCGTCGGCAGTTTACACCCATGAGATACATACAAATAGCTATCAATGTGTACAGACAATGTAAACCAAATAAATACTGTAACTATTTATACAATAAATAGATTCCAATCGGCCATGTTGGATCTCACTCCTACCTTCCCGCTGCCTGCCAGGGCTTCTCCCTGGGGTAGCTACCTACCATATACCAGCTACCTGCCTGGGCTACTCCCTGGAGTAGTTCCTTTCCACCAACAATTCTGTACCTGCCGGAAGCGGCGCCTTACAGCCGCTCGTTCCCCGTTCGTACATCTATCCTTGAGAAGACTATAATAATGTAAGAATTCAAAAATCGTCATCTGTCTCCTTGAATGTTTTTTTTATGTGAGGCAGGGAAGCTCTTGCCCTTCATGTCACCTGATGGTAAGTGTCGATAAGGGATGAAGATGGCATCGAGCTTCACCTGGAACCCTCAACTACAGAGGGGCTGGCTATCTTATCACAATTGTCGGAACATAATAATGCTGTTAACATTATTATTATGGCGACAGATTTTGATGAGATGGTGGTAGCTAGCCAGGCAGACTTCAAGGAAGTCCTACTACTAATCGAGTGTATGGAAAGTATTACCTATTATACACACGAGAGTATCTGATTTATGCAACCAAAATCATGCGAATACTCGTATTTTTTTGCAAACAGCTTTTCGGAAGCAAATTGAACACTGATATTTCAAAAGCTACCCAAATTAAGCCGCTGAAAGAGATTCAGTATTTTAATGAGCAAATATTAATATAAGTCCATATTTTGGTTGCATACAGCTTACAAACCGTCCCCTTTATTACTTTGTACTTTTTGATTAAAATTCATATTAATAAAATATGTAATTAAGCCGAAATGATTTATAACGCCAAAAAATGTTCCACGATTATTATCTATACGAGTGTTATTTACTAAAGTACTTTTTACTCGTTTAGTACTTTGATTTAACAAACCGACTGACAAAAAACTTTGTTGGGTTTTATACAGTAGAGGTGGGAGCGAGTGGTATAACCAGTTAAAGTCATATATACATTACTACTATGTAATGAAAAAAATACTATACTAATCCCCGAATACTGAAACATACATACATACATAAATCACGCCTATATCCCCGAAGGTGTAGGCAGAGGACGTTTCGTCAATTATGTTAGGTCCCATGTAATAAGGGCGAGCCTATTGCCATTTATCGGGCACAAAAGATACTGATATCGGCAATACTGAAACGCTACTCAAAATTTGAGTCCCGCTTAACATTTAAGTATTGTCAAACTTGACGTTTTTTCCATACAAATTCTTAATGGTCCACTTAACTTTATAAGCATGGTTCCCGCATCACGACTATAATTTTTCGTACTTTTTTTTAACTACAATTCATAACTCTTTATGATAATTTTTCTAACATGATAGATATTGTTGAAATAAAAATTAAAAAAATAATAAATCAGCAGTGCTCAAAATTTGAGTGCCGTTTCTGTATTCGGGGGTATGTATTTTTTAATAATGTTAAGTTACCAGCGCAATGGGACCATAATGGCCCACGCTGGCTTATTATGGTGTGGGTTGCTGGGTGGGTACTAAAGATAAAAATGCCTTTGTAATATACATTTGTATGTAATATAAAAATATCATAATTCATATCCGACCCTACTTATTACCGCATATTAACATGAAACAGTTGCATTTTCATGCAGAATTAATTCAAGGGGTCAACACCCGACCACCAGAGCAAAGATTAATGATTGAACTGCACGATCCTAAACACGAACCTTTGTGCCATTTTGAACCTTATTTCAACTTACAAAAAAAGTCGAGTTTCCAATGGCGCAATACCACATTTTAGAGATCCCTAAGCCGTGTTGGTCGTTAGCAAAACCGCTGTGGCACGTGTTTTTTTAAACGTAATTTCGATGCAAGGAAATAAATTTACGAAAGGCAGAATAAATGTGTGTTATTGCTAATTGGGGTTGCCTTGATTAAAAACACCATGAACTGGCCTTTTTTAATTAAAAATAAAAAAATAAAGGAGCTAAACTCAAAATTGTACAGACAAGGCCGTTTTAGGTTGAGTCTATAAGTGTAGAGTTTTCAGGAACTATTATAAAAAATAAACATATTGTTTATTACATACATACATAAATTATGTCACGCTCTGTAGTAGGAATACCTGTGTACCAGCAGTGGGAACGTAAGGCCTACTAATAATAATGTTAAGGAGTTCAGGAGTGAAGGATGGTTGTATCGTCGTGACAAAAAAACTTATGCAAAATAAAATCTGCTAAAGAGAGAAAGGATTTTCCAAATATGTATTGACTTCAGAAGAGATTAAACAGAAGACAATTGAATTCTAATCCGTGGTTATCAAGAGGCAATTTGATATTATCGCTTTGAACATGATTATGTAGATTTTTATTCTTCTCAAACTATTCACATTTCACGTCTCATCTCAATGATAAAAGTACGTTATTCCTCTATCGTACAATAGTCCTCAGCTCGGACCCTATCACCAGTCGTAGGATATTAGTCCTTATCACAATGAACTGTGGTATATCAATCAACGTCAGGGTTCGGTAAGCTGGCTTGTCGTCCTTACCTAATTTATTGTCATCAGTCATCGGCTTACGTCAATCACTTTATTCTCGGATCCTATCATTATAATGCAACCTTTCATTTTCAATGGAGTCAAAATGTCTATCGTGTATCGAGTAATAATCTCTGTATGAGGTAAATTTTCGTTGTACCAACCGTATGGGTTGAGGTAAGAATGGGGATCAGACGCTTACCAAGAAATACCTGAACGTCCAAATACGTTGCTCAATCTATAAACCAAATAAGCTACGATTTTTATTAACTTAGCGATCGTGAAACTTTTATACGCACTACAACACATTTTTGAAGATTACTTGGAACAATTTGATCTGAATATTAGATATTTTTTAATATTTACACTAAAACATTCAAAGTGGTCTCTTGTAATGTAGCAGCTGACAAAATGTGAGTATTTTTCACAGTGTTTAATTTATTTTTAAAATAAAATCTAAAAGCCTTGTAAAAAAGTCAAAATGAAAACTTCAAGATACTACCCAAGTGCCTTTGCCAAGGGATCAGTAAGATAGTGTTTACAAATAACGACGAAAAGTTATTTAGACATCAGATGAATCACGACCTTCAATGCGGGACTATAAAAATTAATATGCAATGACAAAGTTCGTTATTCGGCAGAAATGCTGTGAATTTTCTGCTTAGGCATGTACTTATAAGCGAAACGTCGAGACATGACCAAAGAGCTACAAAGATTTAGCTAATTTTGATGTGGCATTTATAACAAAGTAAAATAGTCCTATACTGCGATTGATGTCCGATAGATGGCAATAGGCTCGCCACCTATTACATGGGACCTAGCTAAATTGGCGATAAGTGGGTGTTAATTCACCTCTGCCTACCCCTTAGGGGATATAGGCGTGATTTATGTATGTATGTAAAATAGTCCTGGCTGGTCAAGTGGCTAAGGGCAACCCGTATTGCCGAAGACGCGGGTTCGAGGTATAATTTTTTATCTAAATCTTTCTGACCTATTTCTATTTATTTGATTACAATAAATTTATTGCCAAGACCTTGAGCAGTATATTATATTGGAATGTCGTCATCCCAATCACTCTCTCCGTGATAGCGATGAGCAATTTTTTAGGGATCTAAACTGTTGACAGAGAATCCTTTATAGCATCTAGGTACCGTGTTTTAGCGATAAGTAATGCGCAGCAGAGTTCTTTTTAAACCATAGAGCAACATACTGCAACTTACGTGCGCGGAAGATGACAATAGGCTCGCTATATACCTTTTACATAGGACCTAACCTAATTTGGGAACAGTGGGTGTTAGTTCTCCTCTGCCTATTCCTTCGCGGATACAGTCGTGATTTATGTATGTATGTAAAGTTTAACTGCTGCACTCAGAGACGTCAATTAGATCTAGATTTAGATTATTTTATTTGACATTAAGTACTCATTAATGTTAATTGACGCCTATGAGTGCGGCAGTAAGAGTTCTTTAATGATCTACCGCCTCCTTTAGTACAGATTTCGTAGCTCCACGTGTCGTCAGACGGTAGGTACGTTCTGAGGGCGGCTAGATGCGGTGAGTGACCTGTGCCCGTGATATGCAATTACCACTGAATAGCTGCATTAGCTCATTGCTGTCCGGGTGAAAAATGACCGGGCACAACGTTCATGGCTCAATGCTCAACGCTTGAGCTGTTAAGAAAGAGAAAACTTCCATCCGCTTGACTGAGCATTCCTCAGTTATAAAAAAATAAAAATAAAAAAAATACTGTGACGTGATGTTGCAAACAGCTATTCAGTCTGGAGAGGGGGACAAAATCGATTGTGGATTTATGTTTCTGAAGGAAATCCACAATCCGAATCCGGATGGGTGACAATAATTATCTCGAGTTCCTCCGTGCTTCGGAAGGCACGTTAAGCCGTTGGTCCCAGATGTATCTGCAGTAGTTTATACCCACCAACCCGCACTGGGTCAGCGTGGTAGGATAAAGCTCAATCTCCCTATATTCATCCATCCATAGGGAAGGCTCGTGATCCAGCAGGGAACTGGTGATGATGATGATGATTCAAATGCCCCGCAACGTGCTATTGGTCTATATCGAGGAATGCCCTTTAGTCGACTTTTACGACACCCCTGGAGTGAGACGGGACTGGCACATTCTATGTTATTTTTTAAGTCCCTCCACTCCCACGCCCATTTTCTCGACAGTCTGCATTTTAATTCGGACTATTTAATTTTTTAAATAAAACAACTTTTACGGATAGGATTAGACTTGCGTATATTTAGGTGTTTGGCGGCTGTGGTCACGAGGAAAACTAACTAATTCGTAAAAGTTGTTTTATTTCAAATGTCTGTAGTGCTCGTGAAAATATAAGAAAACATTATGTTTAGTTTTTGTTTACATTTGGATGTGGTTATTCTGCCATTATTTTCCCATCAGACTGCCAACCTAATTGCGACGTAAACCCAATTTGCATCAGCTTCAGGAACGTACCTTCGGAGATGTCAGCAGAAGCAGTGGAAAGACAGAACATTAGCTAAACTAAAAGTATCCGTAATTAGAAAATGTATCTAAATCTCAGTATCGGCCACTTATAGATTTTCCCCTTGACGGCATTGTCCAGTGAGTGTGGGTTGGCTAGACGCTTCAGCTGCGAGCCTCTTGTTAGTGAGCAAGGTTGGCACTAACCAATAAAAAAGAATAAAAAAACCCACATTAAAGTCGAGTGACACACTGTTCTGGGAGATTCTGCTACGAGCTAATGTTCGAAAAAGGTTATTGGAAATGTAAGTTTTTATTTGTACTGAATTAGATTTTTTTGGGTATTGTTTTGTAACACTTCGATAAGTAAGCGTAAACAAACAGTGTTTAAATATGTTACTATTTCGAAAGATGTAGTACTGATGAATAATTTTAATTCCACGGATCTGTACTGAAATTAAGAAAACGCTGGACAGTTATGAACTTCCGCTTTAGGATTTGACATTTTTGTGGCCAGTTGCCTGCCTGACACAAACTTTCCTAGAGAATGTTGTGTCTGCTCCAATGATTACGATGATGGTGCAATGCTATTAAGCACAGGTCCAGAAATCTCCCTTAATCGCTTACACATACATACCTGCCTATATTCATCACGCCTTTAATATCCCCGAAAAGGTAGGCAGAGGTGAATTAACACCCACGTTTCGCTAATTAGGTAAGGTTCTATATAATAGCTGGCAGGCCAATTACCACCTTTTGGGCACGCAAGCGCAAAAAATGTACATTTGAAAGAATAATTCAAGTGCTTAAGCTACTCCCTACTATGTAATGGGTGGCAGTCCTATTGCCACCTATCCAGCACACAAACGCAAAAAAGTACATTTAAAAGAATCATTCAAGTGCGTAAGCTACTCACTTTGGGCTAGTGTAAGAAATATTTTATTTATTTATTTGTTGCAGCAGCAAGTGCCAACTGCCAACCCTATTCGACGTCGTTCCTTTTAATCTGTTCTTATTTCTGTGAAGTGTAGCGCATTTGTTCGACAACCTTATCCACCAGGAACATGATATTGTTACTCCTCATCTTCCCAAGCCGAAATCTTTAGGGTTTTGTAAATATGAATTATGTGCGGTGTGGTGACAGCAGAGTAGAATACACCACCCAAATTTCTCCCGTGGGTGGCGTAAATGGCGACTAAGGATCAAACAGTGATGAATAGGCAGCAGCGTTCCTCTTATACATACAAATATATACTTACATTTATTGTCCCCGATAAATGGAAGTATATATTTGTATGTATGTATGTAGATATATTTGTATTATATTTTTATATATTATTATCTAGTATCTAAGTTTTTATTTTATTATATATTTATTTTATTAGTACACGCGACATCCACGTTTCTCAGCATGTTTCCTATCACAGGTAGGTTGGAAGAGATTTCTTTTAGAAATAAACCAAACCTTTTGTACTATTTAAAAATTGTTATCTCTCCTATTATTGTAATACTCGTGTACAATAAATGATTAAAGAAATAAATGGCAATAGGCTCGCCACCTAACATAATTGGTGAAACGTGGGTGCTGATTCACCTCTGCCTTCCACTTCGGGGATACAGGCGTGATTTATGTATGTATGAATGTAATTATTTGCGGAAATCTCTCTTGACATGCAAGTGTACTAATCAGATATGAATAGTCGAATGTCTCATTCGACTTTGCACTTACCGTTGAAAGAATTAAGGTTGTAGAAATAGAGAAGTTCGATCTAGTCTAGTCTGACATGAAGTTGGCCTAACATTAGTTAAGGCCAATTATTAAATCCTCAAATCATCAGTGGGATATTATAATTATTTTTGGACGGTGAAAATTAAAATTTCCTTGCGATAATTTGAAGATTTTGGCTTTAGTTTTACAGCCAGCTGCCTGCCTGACACTATACCTCTTTGAGTACCTATACTATGAGCAATAAGAATTGTTAATAATTATTCCATACTTAATTAAGTGCCCAAAATTGATGCATGAGTCAGACCCAGAATTAGTTACAAGACCGATGTCAAAACAGACGAAGATGGCGTACAAAGGAAAGTAGAACTTTTTCATGACAAAGACTAATCTTTTGTTAATACTATGGAAGTTTTCCGCTGGTGATGATTCAGCGTCACTAAAACGCAGCTGTCAAATGTGTTTGGAACTACGCAGTGTCTTCGCAATGTAGGGCAAAGGGCTGCGCAACATTTCCGTGCAAAAGGGTTCCGCATGATATTCGATCCGTGTTGGGTGGGTGTACCCTAAAAATTGCACAGTTCCCTGTCAGTACATAGGTACCTATGTCGTGTAACCACGTACGTGGTTTCCTGAATTTCATCTGACCTATTTTTTTTGCAACATGTCTACCATTGAATTAAATGTGAATTTACAAAGATTTTGGTGGTTAGAAAAAGAATTGAGACAACAAGGTGTCTTGGGTGGCCGAGCGGTCAGGCACCTGCCCGGATAGCAGCGGACGCGGGTTCGATTCCCGCCTCAAGACCATAATTTTTCGAAATTCTTTTTCTAACCACCAAAATCTTTGTACTAATTTTTCTAACATTTATATAATGTTAAAATTAAAATCGAATAAATGTGAATTTTATTTTGTGTCAGTGTCAATGTATATTTTTAAAAAACCATCGGTTGCCATTTGATGTATCTTTACACTTTGTTTGACAAAAAATGTCTAGGCAATGAGGGTAGTTTCTGATAAAATATTCTAATAATAAAAGAATATATTGTAACATTATGAAAATGTTAAAATTAATATCGTAAATGACCAATTATCATAAAAGCGTTTTGAAATAGAGCATACAGGCGTTCAGAGTTTACCCACAAAATCGCACGCCATTTCTGAAACCAGGCATCTTCTTCTTCTCCCTGTTCTAATTCTACTCTAAGTAGGGTCTGCACAACTTGGCTTCTTCTTCCCCTCTCCTCTATTAGACTTGAGCTTAACATGAAGTCCCCTCTTCCTCACATCACATTTCACACAAACCATCTATCGCTTCTTCGATCTTCCTTTCATTCTAGATCCATACTTGTTAAGTATAGATTCTCTAAGTACGTAACATTTATTCCTCCTGATCACATGCCCGTACCACGCTAACCAGTTACTCCTCAACTTTTCGATCATCACCGCTACTTTCAGACTTCCTCTAAAGTGCTAATTTCTAATCCTGTCTTTCCTAGTCACACAAATCAATTTTAACATTCTCATTCACTCACTCTTCGCTTTCATTGTCCAACACTCTGATCCATACATTCTGAATCCAGTCATGTCAGCTTAATTGATATATTAATTATCTCATTCATGCATTATTATGGTACCTATTCATTATTACAGTTATGCGCACTATACCTGCCTTATTATAATTAGAACACATATGTCCATCCCTAAGGTTGTCTGGAAAAGATCGCTCTTAGCGACAAGAACGCGTCTTGTGCTCCGTTGTTAATGTTACTTCCTGTATTATTGTGTCCTTTATTTTGGTGTACAATAAAGTGTATTCTATTCTATTCTTAAATATTTCACTAACATCCATAACAAGACCACACATCAACTTGAACCCTACCGTCTGGACAATAACCCGCTAATTAGAGGGCCGCAATTAAAATATGACTCAATGCACTTTCATGTTCCTTTGTTGAAGCAATTATTAATGCGCATAATACACCTGTGAGTTTGACAAAGAAAATTATACTAAGTACACAAGGAAGCGCAGAATTGGCACGGCTTAAACATAATTACTTGGAGGTCGAGCCGCGTCATTAGCCCATCTAGGTCCCTTATAAGACAATAAGCTAGAATGTGACTATTGAAATAGTAAGTACCTATAATAAATAAATATTTTTACACTCAAACCTATCATCTAGCCCAAAGTAAGAAGCCTAAGCACTTGTGTTGTGGATACTAGATGACGGATATACATACATACATACATACATAAATCACGCCTATATCCCCGAAGGGGTAGGCAGAGGTGAACTAGCACCATGATGGATATATTTTAATATAATTATGTATATAAATGTTGAAAATATACTACATAAACATATACACAACTATGACTCAGAAACAAATATTAGTGTTTATCACAAAATTTGCCCCTACCAGGATTCGAACCCGAGACCTCTTGGCCAATAATCTGAGCATTCGACCAAGCCGGCCGTCATACGTACATAAAACACGCCTACATCCCCGAAGGGGTAGGCAGAGGCGAATTAACACCCACTTTTCGCCAATTAAGTTACGTCCTATTGCCAGGTGGCGAGCCTATTTATCTAGATTATGCCGGATGGGTTAGCTTGACACCAACCCCCTTTGGGAATGCTATTGTTGGTGGTTTGGAGGGCAAACCAAATCATTAAGAAATAACAACACGGGATAATCTCCCGTATTTGACATCTAGAACAATCTGTGGTCAGACGGGGCTGGCATATTCTACGTTATTTTTTTTTCGCTCCCATGCCAGTGTGAAAGACTTGAAGTGTGAACGTAAGAAGTGTTATATTATTAAAGCCTTCATTGGCTACCTCAAAGGCCAGGCGTAAGACTGCGTTCGCGTGGAAATTTCATGTTAACAGCTCCTTAATAAAGCTCACCAAAACACACAGATGGAAGGGCAGCGGTGAGCTCTGAAGCTGGGGTTTCACTGCCAGCGGGCGTTCGAGCGGGCCGGAAGGCGATTCGAAGCTTTAGAAACTGTTTATTTATACCACATAACGAACACCCCTGAATATTACACCAAGCCAACATACAAAGATTTCAGTGGTTAGAAAAAGTTTGAAAAAATTATGGTCTTGATGCGGAAATCGATAGTCATAAAAAAACACACGGGTACGAATTGAGTAACCTCCCCCGTTTTTTCGTCGGTTAAAATACTATGGCATAAACGAAAAGAGCGAAGAGAAAAGAAAAAAGTGAAAAGAAAAGGTCTTCTAAGCTGGCCTGGGAGCGAACACATAACGTAGAATAGGCCAGCACCTTTTTTTTTTTTTTTTTTCGGAGTGGACCACATTTACGCACCATATCAGCCGCTAGCTAAGCGGCTGACGTGTGTGGGACTCGCCCGTCTCTTTCGAGTCGGGAATACCCACTAAACCACTCCGGTGTTCCCCTAGCCCTTCAAGCGGGGAGAGTCTGGGAGAATAGGCCAGCCCCGACTCATCCCATGGGTGTCGTAAAAGTCGACTAAGGGAGATTGCCTGATGTAGACCAATAACCACATTGGGGCACCCGAATGGTGGAGCGCAAAAAAAATTTTGGAGATTTGGACATATTTCACCTTAGTGCACGTAAATACAAAGCTGCTGTCAAACTCATTAGCAGTAACGTGGACCCTCTTTTTGTTCATTAAGATTAAACCATTTTCACAATATTACACTAGCTTTATAATTTTCATAATCTGTAAAGTAGATTAAATAATTAATTTTCATAGTCTGTAAAATATTAGTTTAATCAAGTCCACAATGCATGCCGTGGCTGTCTTTAATTAAAAACTGTACTAAAATTGAGGTTTCGTAGCAAATTTCTAACTGTAATTATTGTAAGTACATGTTTTTGTTGACTGCCCTTAAATAATAAATAAATAAATAAATAAATACCCAAATAGGGTTGGTGTCAGGCAGGCAGCCGGCTGTAAAACCTATGCCAAAACCTTGAGCAGTATGAATTGCAATGTTGTCATTCCAATCACTCTCTCTATTCATCAGTCTCACGACATTTTTGAATAGAAGTGGAAACATACTGTGCCGAACCCAGATAGATTGGGAACTGGGAAGGGAGAAGCAGAAATGAAAAAGCGAAAAGAGGTACCAATGGCTGGATGGCCTACTTCGTGGTGTACCCAAGGCAGATAAACAGGGCACAGGGCAGAAAGATACACGCTCAGGCTTAAAATACATACCTACTAACATAAATTCCGCCTATATGCCCGAAGAGGTAAGCAGATGTGAATTAAATACCCACTTTTCGCCAATTAAGTTAGGTCACGTGACGGAAATCGCAGTTCAATTTTTAGGTGGCATAAGAGGAACGCTGCTGTCCATAACTCTTTGCTGTCTTAACCTTAGTCGTCTTGTACGACACCCACAGGAGAGATGGGGATGTGACAATTGTATTCTGCTCTGTCGTCACCACATGGCTAATGCTATGGTCTCATTAAATATTTAATCTTTTTCTTTCTTCCCCCATACAAGTTGATCGGACAGTAAGGCAAAATGTATGGGAAATTCGAAAATTAATTTACAATTTTGATTATAATAAGCAAAGCATTTTTTTAATAATTTGACGGCCGCCTTGGTTGAATGCTCAGATTGCTGGGGTATTGACCGAGAGGTCCCGGGTTCGAATCCTGGTAGGGGCAAACTTTGTGATGACCACAAATGTTTGTTTCCGAGTCTTGGACGTGTATATGTTTATGTAGTATATTTTCAACAGTTATATACATAATTGGCGTGATTTATGTATGTATGTATGTATGTATATACATAATTATATTAAAAATATGTCCGTCATCTAGTATCCATAACACAAGTGCTTAGGCTACTTACTTTGGGCTAGATGATAGGTGTAAATGTAAAAATATTTATTTTTATTTTATTTTTATGATTTTTATTTCTGTTACATGTTGTATAACTTTAGCTTCGTTCGATATTGTAGCTTAGCTCTGTAGTTCGCGTTGTGAACCAAAGTATTTAAAGGGGTGAAATCATACTCGCTCGGTTCGCTCGTCCGCCCGCTGTCAGTGAGACCCCCGCTTTATTGGGAGCCAACTCAACTGTGTAACAGGTCGTCTGGGCGGCGCGGGGTGAACGCCTAGTGTAGAATAGGCCCCGTCGGGTCACTCACACCCGTCTGTGTCACATACGGCTCAGAACGACGTCAAACAAATTGTTGGAACAAATTTGCTTTCCATACATCATCGCCAGCCTTTTTTATGTCCCATCTGCTTGGGCACGGGCCTTCGTTGAAGATGGAAGAATATAGGGAGATTGAGCCATAACCCACCACGCTGGCCCAGTGCGGGTTGGTGACTGCAGATGCTTTCCATACAACGTGAATAAATCTTTTTGCGGTCTGAACAGTTTGTCTGTTCTGCGTCCTATAATTAGAAATCTGTAGATTTATGTTACAATCTAAACCAGTTTTGACTTAATTCAGGTAAGGTATTCAGATAGTTGAGTTTTGGAGGAGGTTAAAGTTAAGAAGGTTTTTCATTAACCTAACTTCAAGTTCCTCCGTGCATTTGTAATCGGTTTGGTTAGTGGTAGGACTTCTTAAGTCCGCCTGGCTAGCTACCAGCATCTTATCAAAACTATCACCATAATAATAACGTTAACAGGTTTATTAGGTTCCGACAATTTGTGATAAGATCCGGCGCCTCTGCGGTTAAATGTTCCAGGTGAAGTTCGATTCCATCTTCGGTCCTTATCGTCACTTAGCATCAAGTGTGATGCAGGCAAAGAACTTCCCTGTCTGCCAAAAAAAGAAATTCTGCACCGAGTCCTTAGCGGCCGTGTGTCACGTGTGTATCTATCGAAACTTCTCGGCAGACAAATGAATTCGCAAGTTCTCCAAACTTAGTCTCGAGTATTGTCCAATGGACTTTGACGGCTTGATATTTCATTTCGGTATCTCGAGTGTCGTGTTAGTATCACTCGAAGAAGGAACTATTCGTACGGTTAAGCAGTTTCGGAGTATTCGCTAATTTGTCATCAAGGGTGGAGATCGTGTACGTGATATACTGGCGTTTGAGTTGAGTTATTAGATGTACTATGTTGGAGTTTGGTGGTGTTGCTAGCTTGTTAGTAATCTAACTAAGTAATATTGACAGGCCTTTCATAAGACCAAAAATGTATTATCACGAGTTCCTCCGTGCTTCGGAAGGCACATTAAGCCATTTGCAGTCGTTAATAACCACCAACTCGCACTGGGACAGCGTGGTGGGTTATGGCCCATTCTCCCTATATTCTTCCATCGCGGTCATTAAAATGCTGTCGATGATGATGAGTGGGAAAAATAAAAGAAACATACTTAATTTTTTTTTCAAATAACTTATAAAAGTCAAGACCCTTTAATACATTAGGTAGGACTGTGATAAAATATCTAATTAATATGGAGATACGTGAAATTAAAGGTTGTACGCAGTCAGTGATTTTTTTTAAAGTTTTTATTTGTTTTAAAATATATTATTATGGAAAATATTCTGTCTCATTTTTATAGCTAAACGACATTTTTTGCTAACGATATATTTTATACAACACAACGCAACATCAGATAGCGTTAATAAAAACATCAAATAGGCATAAAGTGTATAAATACGAGTAAATAGTGTTTGTCCGTCTGTGAGGAGCGGTAATAACTTTATATTAATGCAATAAATGAAGCCATTCCAAAGATTTCGTAATGATTACCTGGAAGTGACATTTCGAAACAGTTGGTCCTTTCAAAAGAGTTTAATTAAAAACTTGTCCATGAAAAGTTTAAGAGTAGGAAAATTATAACAATAATCCCTGATACGATAAGTCTATAATTTTCTTCATTTAAAAGGAAATCTGACCGACTGACTGGCGTACCAACTCACAGCCCAAACTGCTAGGATAAGAAACATAAAATTTTGCATCATGTTTCCTTTTGCTGTGTAATTGAGCACTGAGAAAGGATTTTTGGAAATGTTACCCCCTAAGGGGATGAAATGAGGGATGAAAGTTTGTTTGGAACTTTGTCATACATTATACAGATAATCCATTCAAGTCTTCTCTCTGCCCTGTTTCCAGCCTATCTGAGGTCAGCACAGTATGTTTCCTCTTCCATTTAAATCCGTGAGACGTCATCAAGCCTTTTGGTCAAGAAAGGTCTGGCACCTTTCCTATATCATAGATATGATAGAGATGATTGAATGTATAAAAAAGAAGTAAAGAAGGAACGGAACACGGAACGGACTATGTCGAGAGGTGATTGGGATAACAATATTCCAATCCATACTGCTCGAAGTTTTTACAACTGACCGTCTGTCTGGCGCCAATCCTCTTTAGGTTGGTTAGGTAAGCTAAATATAATAAAAAAAGGTAAGTTTAGTTCACGCGAATTTCAGCCGCTTTCCGGAGAATTGCAAAAGGCTTGCCCCTTTGACATGGAACTTGCAATAAGATGACGAAACGCGGTTAATAAAATTAACACCTCAGCCTACCCTTAGGGAAAAAACGCGTGAGTTATGTATGTATGTAGTATGAATTAGTCGACACAAATATTACGTGCCATCTCCATACGCTCTATGGCCGCAATCATTTAATTTTATACGCGCGATAAACATGCGCACAGTTTCCGTATATAACGCGCACACCAAGGTTGCGCGGGCGCATCGCTTGCGTTGAAACGTAAATATTGCCGGCGAGGCCAATAATAATCCCTTTTTGGCATTGCAACATAATTCTACATAGTACTGTGCATAATAATTATGCATAGTACTGTCTTTACCTAGTTATGATGTATTATACATACACTCATCAACAATGTCTAAGGATAACTTTTATGTACACCTACTGCATGTTGCCATGTGGTATGATGCCGTGTGGTGACGGCAGAGTAGAATACAATTATCACCACCATAAATATCTCCCGCGGTGGCCACTAAGGATAAATCAGTGATGAGGCATGGGCAGCAGCGTTCCTCTTATAGCACCTAGCAATGCACTGCGATTTTTATGCTCGATAAATGGCAATTGGCTCGCCACTTATTACATGGGACCTGACATCGTTGGTGAACGTGGGTGCTAGTTCACCTCTGCCGACCCCTTCGGGGATATAGGCGTGATTTATGTATTATATGTATGTAGGACTATAATTTTTCTATTTCTGATCACAATTTTCTTAAATATAAAATAAATAAAATACGTTTGCTAGAGAAAGAAAAATGGGAATAATTTTATTTATCAGCATTATTGTGTTCCGACAATTGTGATAAGATAGCCATCCCTCAGTGGTTCAGGTTTCCAGGTGAAGCTCGATTCTATCTTCGGCACTTATCATCACTTGCCATCAGGTGAGATGAAGGGCAAGAGCTTCCCTGTCTAACATAAAATAGGGGGAATATAGTCGTAACATCTCCCAATTGATACAAGAGTCAGGGGCCTACCGCCTAACTCGATTGCTAAAGCTAAAGCTATAGTTTATGACGTCATGCTGTCATTTCGCACCAAATGTACCTAAACTATTAGCGTTAGCTTTGAACGAATGATCACCGAATGATTTTGTAAGAATTTGGCACAAAATCCGTGCCGCCTAAAAATTCAGGATGGCTGCTATAGCCGTAAGCAGTGCATTGCAATATAGCTATCATCAGCAATCGAGTTAGGCGGTATGCCCCCGGTTCCAACGTCTGCCTTGAACTTGCAGTAAAGAGCGCGGCAATGGCGGCCCACGCGCTCGCCGGTCACCGCACCGACTCGCGCGCATCTCATCCTTCCGCGTATGACTTGCTTTACGACGAGTCATAACAAAACCGCTGAAATTCGCGCAGCTCGAAATTACTCTATAAAACTCTCATAAAACACACAGGTACCTACCTCTTTATTTAAAACATGGACTAAAGTTAGTCGTAGTTTAAAATTGATGCTAACTCTGTCTTACATACATACATAAATCACTACATACATATTCCTAAAGGAGTAAGCAGAGGTGAATTAGCATCCACGTTTCGCCAATTAGATTAGATCCTTTGTAATAGGTGGCGAGCTTATTGTCATATATCGGGCACATAAACCGCAGTATATGCTAGGTGGCATGAGAGGAGGAGATATAATTAGAACATCGAGATAGGCATCTGCCCGGAATGCATAGGACGCGGGTTCGATTCCCGCATCAAGGCTACAATTTTTCGGACTTTTTCCAAGCTCAATATTCTTTGTACTATTTTTTTTAACATTTATATTATAATGGTTACAGTTAAGCAGCGATGAGTAATGGGTACCAGCTTATATCACCTAGCAACATACTGCGATTGACGTGCCCGATAGATGGCAATAGTCTTGCCACCTATTAGATGGGACAGGACATAAATAGGCGAGATTTATGTATGTAATTACAATCAAAATAATATTGCGACAAAATTGTTGACAGAAACAATGACGGCTCATAAAACGAAAACTGCAGGAGTAAGGTCGATGAGTGTCTGTCTTTTATTTAGAGTTATGAAAGATGAACTGACAGACGACCGGGTGAAGGCCGCTGAGTCAACGGCTATTGGACCCAGTCAACACAGTATGCCCAGAACAGTAATACGTCTCGAAATGTAGAAAAATTAGTACAAAGATTTTGGTGGTTAGAAAAAGAATTTCGTATAATTATGGTCTTGATGCGGGAATCGAACCCGCGTCCGCTGCTATCCGGGCAGGTGCCTGACCGCTCAGCCAACCAAGACACTAATTAACTTGCCGAAATTCTTCTAACCTTTACACTTCACGTTGTAAGCCAACGGGTACCTCTAAAGTTAATTGACGTCTCTGAGTGCGGCAGTTAATGTCAAAGACTAGCGACTAGTTTTGAATTGTTATTTTTTAACACTAACTTTAATGAGTATTTAATGTCAAAATTTTTCATTCAAATCTAGTCCATAGACCCGGCAAGAATAGCGACTAGTTTAGAATTGTCATTTTTTGACGTTAAGTACTCATTAACGTTGTTTGACGTCTCTGAGTGCGGCAGTAAGCACCTACTCGTTAAAGTTAATTGAAGTCTTTGAGGGCAGTAGGATTATTAGATGTCTGCGCAACTCAGCTTCACCAGCCCTTTTAATATCCCCACAGGCCTTCCCTATGGATGGAAGATTATATGGAGATATGCCCCTGTATTTTATGTCAATGTGTGCGTCACAGTGCGTGTCTAAACGGTGCCGAGTACGAAAGCACACATTCTAATGGACAGCGGCCAGTTTGTATGAGACGTATTACTGCAAAGATTTTGGTGGTTTGAACATTTATATACTGCGCTAGCGAATTTCTCTGGGACTGGGCTGGGACATAGCTTTCAAGATACACGTTAATTTTATGACTCTCCCATCCCAACCCCGCGATTAAAAACCTAACTAACTGCCGCACTCAGAGACGTCAAATAACGTTGATGAGTTCTTAACGTCAAAAAATTACAATTCAAAACTAGTCTATATTCTTGCCGGGTCTATGGTCTAGATTTTAATGAAAATTTTTGACATTAAATACTCATTAAAGTTAATTCACGTCTCTGAGTGCGGCAGTAAATGAAATTTAAAACGAATGTAATCGAGATAGAGTGACGGGGAAAATTTCAGGGGCGGCAAAAAAAAAGTTGCTGTAATTAAATTTAGGGAAATGTCCGAAAGAAATCATCAGCATGGAAATTGCAATATTAAATGAGACTTGGGAGCGTCAATTTCAGATAATTAATCCTTTCGGGTTCCCCGAAAAGAGTTTTGTAATTGATATTAATTAGAATAATGAGTGATGGCACCTCAGAAGGTTCCAGATCATTTTCAAAGGAATTGTTTTTAAGTCGTCTCGTCATGTAGGTACTTATGGATCGGAATATTGGGCTGTGAAAAAGACGGATGAAAGAGAATTGCATTCGGCAGAGATGAGAATGTTGAGGTGGATGTGTATGTGATATGGAATGAGTACCTAAGAGGGAGTCTGAAAGTGGCGCCAGTGACAGAAAGGTTGAAAGGGAGCCGTTTAACTTGATAAGAACTGAATGCCATGAATGTGTGTGAAAAAAGTACCTAATGAACATGAAAGTAGAGGAAGTGCCAGTGAAAAGATGGATGGATTGTGTAAGTTATGGTGAGGAAGTGATATGGTGTAGATGAAGATATGACGAGAGAACGAAGACAGTGGAGAAAGAAGAGATAGGTACTGCCGACCCCGAATAGGATGGGATAAGGGTAGGGTGATGATCAATTGTTAATAGCGTTCCTAAAATAACATCCATTATAAAAGCATTTATTTAATATAAACACTAACAGTACTGTCGTGTGAAGACAGGGCTATGCAGAATTAAATTGTCACCACTCCTTTCTCTGGCAGTGTCAAAGGTATTATAAATATGGTGCGGAATGATATTAAACATATTAAAGTTCTTAGTCTTCGTACCGCGAGAGTGGTAGCGCAAAGAGGTGGTGACAATTGTATTCCAATTAGCTGTCACCACACGAATGGGAGATGCAGGCGTTAATTTTATTTACAGTTTGGAGAATGACGTCTGAGAACACCATCTATCGTTTCATATCAACTAATCTTTGAGACCAGTAGAGTTCGTGAAGTGTCAGAACAATATATCAATGTAGTGAGTAAACGTCTGTCAGCGTTGTTGTCTTAAGAATACCTCGATGTTGTTTTAACGATGATAATGAAAAATCTAATAATCATCACCACCATCCCTTTACAATACCTATTACTGGGAGAACAGGCTTTAGAAGGGTTGGAAGAAGGGCCAAAAACGATCCCGCTATTTCAATGTGGATTGGTGGGTATTAAATACTGCAAAATTCAATAAAGACCAAAAAATTAAAGTGCCTTATGGAGTATGAAAAGTCTTCGGGTAATGCATTTTTGGTCATCCATCCAATGACCGGCATTAGCGATCACTGTTTAGTTCATGAAATCCCCAGTCGAGGTCGCTATGCTACTGCGCTATCGAGCTTCTCAAACCAGTAATATATCGTTAATTAAAGATGTTAAATCTGTTTATGGCATTATTGGTCCTTCTTGAGTTGTTTTATTTGTTTTGAGGTTGAAAAAGATACATTTACCTCTCATCAAAATCAGAAGCTCATGCCGTTCTGAATACGGACAATATTTAAAACGAAACCTGAGATCAACACTTTTTTGTTTTGTTTCAAATAAAGCTTGGTATACACACTTTCTTACTATCTTTATTTAATAATATATTTCATATAGGTAGTAGCAAGTGGTAAGAAGTGATCTCTGACTACCTCGGTGGGAGAAAGGCATGAATTATGTATTTTCAATATCGTTTTTTTTCGATTTATCCTACTATGGCAACCATTTGTTAGTACAATTGCAAGCTTATACACTAGAGTAAGTAATAATTAATCGATGAATAAATCTTCTCCTTGCCCTATTCCCTGTCTATCTGGGGTCGGCGCAATATTTTTCTTCTTCCAACCATATAGGTCAGACATACTCAAGCCATCCAATCCCTTTTGCTTCATATCATCCAACACATAGGAAAGGAGCTAGTGAGGAATGAATGTATAGAAAAGAGCCTGAACGGCCCATGTCAAGAGATCGATGAACGGAGAGAGTGATTGGTATGACAAGATACCAATCCACACTGCTCAAGGTTTTGGCTTAAGTTTTACAGCCGGCCGCCTGCCAGACATCAACTCTCTTTGGGTGTGCTGTTGTTGATGGTTTACGTTCTTTCATACAGGTCAGCCTCCTACACTTTAGAGGTAAAATAGGCGTAATTTTTTGTATATGTAAAAAATAAAATGTGTAAGAAAATGTCTCGTGTGCACCGCGCCTAACTGGTATTATTTTCAAAGGACATGTTTCAAGTCGTGGAGACTTGTCATGTGATCTTTGCATTCGTTTGTTTTTTTGCTCTTTCGGCCTCTCCGGTGTTTATTGGAACAGAAGACGTAACGCAGACAGGACACGCGTTTTTTTTTGGGATAAACTTTTTGGAATTGTGAGTTTAGCTACCTTCGCTTATAAGTTAGATCGATGTAGGTAACTGCGTTATTTATTTAAATAGCTTATTATGGAGACGACAACATTTTTTTTTCTACATACATAAATCACGCCTATGTCCCCGAAGGGGTAGGCAGAGGTGAATTAACACCCACTTTTCGCCAATTATGGCATTTTTTTTTCTCATGTATAGAAATGTCATTATTTGGGAAAAAAGAACACGCAGAGTATCGAATTTATGGACAAAGAAAATCAAATCCACTGCTGACGCGTTTTTTGAATTTGGAATATTACACCGCCCCAGCAATGTTGTATGAAAATCCTTTGCTGGCGGGTTGTTTAAATTTGGAATATTACAGCGTTTCAGCAATTTTGTATGAAACGGCGTGCTGGAGTTATTGTGTTAGCTCTTCTATGCCGGCAATGGCAATTAAAATGTTTATAGCGTAAATAGCCAAGTTGTCGGTTCTGAGCAGTATTCTTTGACCTCCTGCTATAGGTGAAAGCGATATCGCAAGAAAAGAGTTGCGAGTCTGTCTGTCGCAGCCTTGTACTGTTAATCTGTTTATTTAAATTATTATGACAAAAAATCGGACACATTTTACAGGCATGGCGACGAAGGTGCTAATTGCAATAATAAATAATTTAAAACCTCCCGTGCTAATGATAATGTTAACAACGTATAAACAACAAAGTAATTTTGTTCACCGTGTGGTGACGGCAGAGTAGAATACAATTGTCACCACCCCAAATCTCTCCCGTGGGTGTCGTACAAGGATAAACAGTGATGAGGAATGGGTAGCAGAGTTCCTCTTAAACAACCTAGCAAAGCACTGCGACTTTTGTGCCCGATAAATGGCAATAGCCACTTATTACATGGGACCTAATATAATTGGCGAAACGTGGGTGCTAGTTCACCTCTGCCTACACCTTCGGGTATATAGGTGTGATTTATGTATGTATGTAATTTTATTATTTATGGTTGACTAATTTCTGCAATTTACCATCTTCCATGTTTCCAGGTTATCTGTAGTGACAAGTATGTTTCCTCTTCCATTCATATTATCCTTAATTTCATACATACATAAATCACGCCTTTCTAGGTTGCTTTTAGAGCTGTTTTAGCAGCCACGTTTCGCTAGCTCAATTCAGGACCCATGTAATAGGGGGCGAACCAACAAACAATCACGGAACTTTAATCTATGCTAGATGATGCACTAGGGACGCTGCTGCCCATTGCTTGTTGTGTTACAATAATTCTTAGTCGCCTTGTACGACACTAATGAGAGATAAGGGGTGGTGACAACTGTTTTCTTCTCTGGCGTTACCACACGGTATTTCTGTTTTTAACACCATTGATCCATAAGTCACGCCTAACCTGTAGGCAGAGGTGAATTAACACCTACGTTTCGCCAATTACGTTAATAATAATAAATATTTTTACACTCACACCTATCATCTAGCCCAAAGTGAGTAGCCTAAGCACTTGTGTTATGGATACTAGATGACGGACATATTTTTAATATAATTATGTATATAAATTTTGGAACATACTACATAAACATATACACAACCATGACTCGGAAACAAACATTTGTGGTCATCACAAAGTTTGCCCCTGCCAGGATTCGAACCCGTGACCTCCTGGCGAATACCCAGCAATCTGAGCTTTCGACCAAGGCGGTCGTCATTCATTAGGCCGTCCCATGTTGTCGCAAATCACAGTTCATTGCTAAGGAGGAACGCTGCTGCCCATGACTCATTGCTGGTTTAACCCTTAGTGGCCTTGTACGACACCCGCGAGGGAGATGGGGGGTGCGGTGATTATTGTATCTATTCTGTTCTGTCGTGACCACACGGCACAAGATATTTTTAATGTATTATAAACATTTAAGCTTTTTTAAGCTCAAAACATGTCCACTTCCAACGGCCTTTGCTACCAACCTTTTAATTAAAACAACAATCCCAGTTTCACCTCTGTTAATAAACAAATTAAAGAGGATAATGAGTCTATTTGGACGCCATCACCGTTGCTCGTGTATGAATAATTGAAATATGAATATTAAGTGGACAATTATTCCGTGAATATTGTATCATCATACAAGCAAGACAACGACAAAACATGATGAGCTCTTTAGAATTGATTATTGTAGCCATAATAATTGGCCGTGTGGTGACGGCAGAGTAGAATACAATTGTCACCACCCCAAGTCTCTCCCGTGGGTGTCGTACAAGGCGACTAAGGATAAATCAGCGATGAGGAATGGGCAGCAGCGTTCCTCTTATGCTACCTAGCAATAGTACTGCGACTTTTGTGCCCGATAAATGGCAATAGGCTCGCCACCTATTACATGGGACCTAACATAATTGGCGAAACGCGGGTGCTAGTTCACCCCTTCGGGGATATAGGCGTGATTTATGTATGTATATATGTATGTAATACTTGGGCAGAAGCTCGATAGCGCAGTGGCATATCTCACTCGGTGATTGCGTAAACTAAGCAAAGGCCGGTCATTAAATGGGTGTTCAGTTCTTCCATGCTATAGAATGCACGTTAAGCCATTGGTCCCGGCCTACCTTCCTATTTTTTGGGAATATAATCTTGTACCTCTCAGCACTTATAGTATAATAGTATGTTAATAATTCCAAAACAAAATTAACTGATTTATGAGCTATATTAAAACTTCACAAACTTAACAATATTTAATCGAAATGTAATTAATTCACAGTTTCAACATTTCTTATTTAAGCCTGAATGTAGTTATTTCTGTTACCTACATGTTGTATAGAAATGGAATTGTGCTTGAAACGCTGTCGTAGCAAAATTATAAATTGGAGCTGAAGCTTCTTCTAATCTTCCATCCATAGGAAAGGCCCGTGTCCCAGCAGTGGGAACATTAAAGGGCTGGTGATGATGATGATGATGATTGATGGCACCTTGCGTTGGCTGTTTCAGCTGTTGAATGTATGTATGTGCATCCCGCGTCTGTTTCAGCTGTAGACACAACACGCGACACGCTTCGTTAACACGGGAACGGGATTAGTAATTTGCGGGGCGTCAATTTTACGGCCCAGTTCCATCGAATGCAACGGATGGATTCGCGAAAGTGCATTGTCACATCCTGAATAATACATTGGCGGTTTGACGACACACGGGACCCGATTGCGGCCGGGCAAGACACGGATAGCGAAGAACAAGCGCTTTGAACGTGATTTGTGTTGCCGTATTATTTGGGAGGAGCTCAGTGGCGCTTCCCTCCGATTGCGTAAACTAAACAATGTTTGCTAAGGCCGGTCATTGGTTGGTTGACCAAAAATATATTATCTCGAGCTTCACCGTGCTTCGAATGACACGTTTAGCCGTTGGTCCCGACTGCATTATCTCAAATTCAAGCCGAACAGGTGCTCTATGGATGTTCAGGGGCAATTCATAGTCGCGTAGCAGTAAAGGTACAGGATTTCGTGACAAAAGTGGAGTAATGTTTAGAAACTTCAAGAAGGAGATTTCCGAAGGAGCGAAGATTGCGTATGTAATATATCGTGGCCTTAGAGGTAAAACTCACTAGTGATATTATGACCAATTTTCACTTTTTTGATAATCGTTATCAAAATACACCAGAGGAAAAAATCTGTAAGTAACTAATGCCGTATTTCCCGAATATTTATTTCTTTAACTGTGTCTAAACAATCATGCAAAACTTTTAACCCTAACAACATCCTAATTAGCTGAATTTCACTTATTGCCGCACTCAGAGATGACAAATAACGTTAATGGAACTTAACGTCAAAAAATGACAATTCAAAACTAGTCCATATTCTTGCCGGGTCTATGGTCTAGATTTAAATGAAAAATTTTGACATTAAATACTCATTAAAGTTAATTGACGTCTCTGAGTGCGGCAGTTAGTGATTTTTATCTTTAAACTGGCGAGACTTCGTTTGGAAACACTCCGCGTGCACGCACGAAATAAGACGCCGCGTGTCCCCACTTAATTAGGCCCTCGCGTTTCATCTTACTTTGTCACTTTGTTCGCGGAAACACGCAGCCAAACAAAGAGGGTCTGTCAAAGGACATCGTCGCATACACACAGGGAATTGGAGCAAACCTGACCGCGCTGATTGTGCTGAAAAATTGAGAAAATCTGACCCAGAATTCTGTTTGTTTTCTCTCCAACCGCGTTGCCAAGGTTCTGACGCACCGGCAACCCTAATTTTCTTTTTGCTCTGCCGTCAATTAATAATTGGAAAACTCGAAAACATCTGATGTTCCTCTCAAATATGTATATCTGTCAATGTAACTATTGATTCATATTGATACAGGTATAGTGCGTTTCATCTTAAAGTTCCTATGCCGCAAAGTTGGTAGTTGTTGCGGCGTCCAGCCTCCATGGTTGAATCTATGGCCGGCGACTTGACAAGACATAGCACTGACTGACGGGACTAAGAAAAAAAAGACGGTTTTTTGACTACGACTCGACCAAGACTGTGTGATCCGATGAAAATAGTGGTTTTATTCAAATAATCCCTCTCTGACGACAAGACCGAACAAAGTGGTCCTTCGAGTTGACAGAACCGGCAGATGGTGGTGACGAGAAGCTTAGCTCGAGCAATGACATCGAAGAGTGCAACCGCTGACCTGGATGGACATGACGGACAGTCCGCCCGGGCCAGTCGGCCGACCTCGCCTAGCCCCTCGAATCGTTCTGCCACAAGCTCCGCTTCGACAGTCAAACGACAGAAGATTCTTAGACTACAGTTAGAAGCAGCGGAGCAGCGTGCCCAAATAGAGAGACAGCTGTTAGCTGAAAAATTAGCAATTGAGACCCAAGCTGTAGAGGAGGAGTCAGACGACGACATGAAGCATCCTATTGGTTCACGCACTCACTCCTGTGCATCACTCCTCCGGACGCAAAACGCAAGTAACAATCATACCAATTTGGATTCTAACAAACAAAATTATCAGCAGTATAGTCATATTCACCCTTCTGTACCACAAGACATACCCTCGCAATCACTAGAACATCATATGACAAAGTTCCTGGCCCGCCAGACAAGTGCAAAGGAATTGCCACAGTTTTCCGGAGACCCGGAAGAATGGGCTCTGTTTTACCACACATTCACCAGTACAACCAAATTATGCGGCTATAGCGACGACGAGAATATAGCGCAGCTCTCACGTTGCCTAAAAGGACGTGCTCGTGATGCAGTCTCTGCCCTGCTGGTGAGTTCTTCAAATCTAAAAACTATCATCGAAACATTAAAATTGCGTTTTGGCCGACCAGAATACATTATTGAAATAATGGTAAACAGAATTCGTAGTATGAAAGACATACGTCATGACGACATCAATCAAATAATAGAGTTTGCCACACACGTACAGAATGTCGTTGCGACAATGAAAGTGACCGAAGAAGTCGGACATCTCTCGAACCCGACACTGATTAGAGAGATTATTAACAAATTACCGTCGACATTAAAATATCAATGGAGTTTCCATATTTCGAGCTTGTTGATTAAAAATGTTACACTGAATGACGTCTCTGAGTGGTTAATGATGGTGGCCAATGCAGTCTCGCATATCTCTCCGATGACGACGAAGGTGGACAACCAGACTGTAAGAATGCAACCAACGCGACCCGACCGACACTGGAGATACTTCAACGTCTACATTTTTACTATGCAACGACGGACATAAAATACACGATTGTGACGACTTCAAGCGTATGACGATAGATGACCGTTGGAAGCTAGTCACAGACAAGAAATTATGCTTCTCATGTTTATCGGGGCGACACCAATTGAAAGCCTGCAAAAAGAAGTATAAGTGTGGTGTTACGAACTGTACAAGAGCACATCACACCCTTCTTCACGCCGAGCCTCGCATGCAGACCGACGATATCGAGCATGCGGTAGCCCATGCCGCACCTGCTAGCAAAGACAAATCGCAGGTTTTGTTGAAAGTCGTACCGGTAGTGGTATGTGGGGAAAAACAAAACGTGAACACATTTGCGCTTCTAGACGAAGGAGCAGCGGTGACTCTGGTGGACTCTTCGCTGCTTGACCGCGCCGGCGTGACAGGACCTACGGCTCCGCTTCGACTCCGCGGTGCATCTGGAATGATGACCTCTGAACCGGACTCTAAAATAGTTTCGTTCGCAATAAAAGGTGTACGCGGAAATAATGTATATAATGTAAATAGTGCTAGAAGTGTGAATTGTTTAAAATTGTCTGTAAATAGTTTTGATTATAAAAAATATGTAAATAAATTTCCGTACTTGACTGACTATTTACATGACTTTGACGTACGACCAGACAAAATTGAGTTACTGATTGGACAAGACAATATCGACTTAATAGTAACTAGACAAATTGTACATATTGACAAAAATGGCCCCATGATTTCCAGAACCAATCTGGGGTATGTTGCTCATGGGAACATGACCTTAGGTGGTGTACCGAGCGACGCAGCGCTGCTACATATGTGTGCCTGCGACGAGCTTTTGGAAATGGTAAGGCAGTCTTTCTCCACAGATGCATTCGGCGTCAAGGCTGCACTCGACACTCCTCGTTCCCGGGAGGATCAGCTAGCGCTGGATATTATGGACCGGACAACGCGACTTCTTCCTGAAGGCAGATATGAGACGGGGCTGCTATGGAAGTCGGACGACTTGACGCTTCCAGACAGCCTGCCACAAGCTACTAAGCGGTTCAAGAACACTCAGCTGAAGATGCGCAAGTCCGAAGACTTCGCCTCAAAATATAGGGAACGATTTCTAGACAACATAGCCAAAGGATACGTCTCAAAGTCGCAGCAAGAAGACGCGGCTCTTAGGACGAAGAAGAGCTGGTGGCTGCCGCATTTTGCAGTATACAACCCCAATAAGCCGAAATTGCGCCTTGTCTTAGACTGTGCAGCGAAGTCAGAAGGAAAGTCACTTGATGATTTCTTATTGACGGGGCCTGACCTACTGACATCGCTGCCAGGCGTACTTTTGGGTTTCCGTATAGGTAGGGTTGCAGTGACAGGTGACATTCAGGAAATGTTTCACAGGGTAATCATCAGACCTGAAGACAGACAAGCCCAACGTCTCCTGTGGGAAGATGGTGAGTATGTTATGAACGTCATGACGTTCGGTGCCGTGTGCTCTCCATCCTCCTCACAGTACGTCAAGAACTTGAACGCGCGAAGGTATGAGACTAGTCATCCTCATGCCTGCCGAGCGATTGTCGACCATCATTCATCATCATCATCATCATTCAGCCGAGAGACGCCCACTGTTGGGCATAGGCCTCCCCCAAGGATCTCCAAACCGGTCGGTCCTGCGCTGCCCGCATCCAACGGCTTCCCGCGACCTTCACCAGATCGTCGGTCCACCTTGTGGGGGGCCTTCCAACGCTGCGTCTCCCGGTTCGTGGCCGCCATTCGAGGACCTTTCCGCCCCAACGGCCGTCAGTCCTCCTCGCAATGTGCCCTGCCCACTGCCATCATTACGTCGATGATTTTATCTACTCGCTAAATGACGAGGATGAACTTATACAGCTTGTCAATGACGTCATCACCATTCATGGCTCGGGTGGGTTTTTTATCCGGAATTTCGTGTCCAACTCCAAACGACTTCTTACCCACATCTCTGAAGATCGACTGTCCTCATCAGGCATGAAGGTGATAAGTGACGACAAGGATCAAGTAGAAGAGAGGGTCCTAGGTGTAAGGTGGAACCCTGATGGAGACTACTTCGGGTTTCGGCTCAACTTCATCAACATCTCCGAAGAGCTGAAATCGGGAAAGAGGCCAACGAAGCGGGAGGTTTTGAAGGTCGTGATGTCCGTCTTCGACCCATTAGGTTTTCTGCTTTACATCTGTGTAAAAGGCCGTATCCTCCTAGGCCGTGAGCGGGTTCTTAACGAGTTACGCAGACGATTTTGGGTCCTTAACGGACGTACCGCCGTAAAGAAGACGTGGAACGACTGCCAGACCTGCAAGAATGCCCGAGCCAGGTCTTCGCCCCCCCTGATGGGGCAACTTCCCGAATTCAGACTCCAAGGAGGACAGCGACCGTTCAGTACCACAGGACTCGACTATTTCGGCCCTGTGACAGTGAAGGTCGGACGGAGACATGAAAAACGTTGGGGGGCTCTGTACACATGTCTGACAGTTCGTGCCGTCTACGTCGACCTCGTGAGCGACCTGACGACCACCTCTGTCATTTTAAGTTTACGACGCTTCATAGCGAGACGTGGGTGTCCGTCTACGATCTACAGTGACAACGCGACGACGTTCCACGGAGCTGACCGCGAGCTAAAATCCTCAGTGGAAGCGATTGACCGCGAGCAATTGCTACAATTCGGGAGTGTCCGGAATATTGACTGGAAGTTTATCCCTCCGAATGCCCCGCACATGGGGGGCTGTTGGGAGCGACTAATAAGGAGTATCAAAACTGCCTTACGCGTCACTTTAAAAGAAAGGACGCCTAACGAACAGACGCTAACGACCTTACTTGCGGAGGCAGAGAACTTTGTCAATAGCCGCCCGCTGACCTACGTACCGATTGACAATGACGACGACCTGCCTTTAACTCCAAATGACTTTTTGATGACTGGGACAATTTTGACTGAGCGATCATTTGGACAGTTCGCTGACGGTGACTTGCTACGTCGCTCCTGGCGGGAGTCTCAAAGACTTGCTGACCTTTTATGGAAGCGCTGGGTGAAAGAATATTTGCCCACCCTGACAAGACGGACCAAGTGGTTTAGAAACACGGGCACGCCCTTAGCTGTTGGAGACGTCGTTGTGGTGGCGGATGACCAGCTACCGAGGGGGCAGTGGCCGCGGGGACGTATTGTCAGGGTGCACCCAGGCAGAGACGGCCAGGTGCGCGTAGCTGACGTGCAAACAGGACGGGGACTTTACAAACGGCCAGCGACTAAGCTGTGCAGGCTGGACGTCGGCTCCTCAACTTGAGTATCAGCCTTCTGATACTGGGGGTGGGAATGTTGCGGCGTCCAGCCTCCATGGTTGAATCTATGGCCGGCGACTTGACAAGACATAGCACTGACTGACGGGACTAAGAAAAAAAAGACGGTTTTTTGACTACGACTCGACCAAGACTGTGTGATCCGATGAAAATAGTGGTTTTATTCAAATAATCCCTCTCTGACGACAAGACCGAACAGTAGTACTGCAAGAAAATGATACCATGTCAACTTTATTGTACTACCTTTAATTCAGGGAGTTTTTTTTCAATTAACTAGATAAACAATTAAGCATCTATCTTATTTTGTTACTTATAACTACTAGCGGTATTAAGTAGTAGTTACATATTAGTTTTTTTTATGAAAGTCATAAGCCAAAGCTCGTGAAAATTTGCGTGAACAGTTAGTTCATGATATTAAAAATGTGATAGAAATTAGATAGATAAATATAAATTGTAGTGACGTAAGAAGGATAGACTCATAAAGTGAAAAAAGGTTAAATTATAATAAAATATTATATTTATTATGATTAACAATAATTGTGTTCATCTAACATGTCTACATTTGGCATGTCCTTACTCTTGTCAGTCGTTAAATCGTTATTAGTACTATTTATTTACAGTTATAATACTAAAATAAATATATTTAATTTCTTTATCAAACACTTAATAAAACTGATACTGGTAACCCAATTTAATGGCGGCAATCCGAACTTGTACACACTATTAAGGATTATGCGGGACCTCATTACGTTTTTCACGTTCACAAAAGACCTTAGCTTATAACACAATTAATCTTTCATCACTTTTCAATGTTTTGGAAATGATTTCCTCAAAGATTTTCTATAAAACATAAAAAAACCTGCAAATATGACTTACGTGTTGATGTTGATGACAGACATTGTAGCCACCATCACGGCATAGGAACTATAAGATGAAACGCAGTATACATAAATTACGCCCAATTCCCCTAAGGGATAGGCAGATGTAAATTAACACCCACGTTTCGCTAATTAGATTATGTCCCGTGCATCTATCGCCATCTACGCTGCTGCCCATCACTCATCGCTGCCTCAAGTCTACACAAATAGTCAAAGCACATTTTGATTTCATAAAATAGTTTAATACTTTTCGCTTTACTGTTTCATAAGAAAATAGGGTACAAGTGGCATTGTGTATTTGATTGGAGGTCCAAAACACCAAACCGTCTTTACCCTTAGTCGCCTTGTACGATACCCACGGGAGGGATTGGGGGTGATGAAAATTAATTGTATTCAGCTCTGCCATCACCACACGGTTACAGCTCGACTCACACATCTTTTTACTCTGCCATCATTTAATTGGAAACCTCGAAAACGCCTTCAAATGTATATCCAAAAATTATGCCTATTTATCGCAGAGGTGGATTATATTAGTTAGATCCCATGTGAGCCTATTGCCATCCAAGGGGCACGCAATTCGCAATATATTACTAGGTGGTAGAAGAGGAATGCTGCTTTTTACTCATCGTTGTCATCAGTGCCGTGTGGTGACGGCAGAGTAGAATACAATTGTCACCACCCCAAATCTCTCCCGTGGGTGTCGTACAAGGCGACTAAGGATAAATCAGTAATGAGGAATGGGCAGCAGCGTTCCTCTTATACCTACCACCTAGCAAAGTACTGCGACTTTTGTGCCCGAAAAATGGCAATAGGCTCGCCATCTATTACATGGGACCTAACATAACTGGCGAGACGTGGGTGCTAGTTCACCTCTGCCTACCCCTTCGGGGATATAGGCGTGATTTATGTATGTATGTATGTATGTATGTTGCCTTTACCTTTAGCCGCCTTATGGGTACGATACACCAAGCGGGAGAGATGGGGTGGTGTCAATTGCTTTGCCGTCACCACGCGGCACGGCATGTCAATATCATTTCGAATTCTATTCATCGCCTGGCATTTGCCGTGCAGAATGCAAAGAGCAGCTACAATTATTCCGTATGCAATAATGAATGTCTACATATTGTTTTTCAATTTGTTTATTTAAAAGAGCTCTTGAATGTAGGTACGTGGAACAGGCGTTCCCGCAGACCAAGATTAACGGTCGCACTGTAATGTAAAGCTGGATATTTAAATTGTGCATTTTATTCTGCTGACATTAACTTTTTGCGGATTCAAATAATGATGCTGTGTCGTTGTATTAGCTTAACTAAAACCGTTGAGTGCAGCGATCTTCTATCTAGATAATATCTTTCATTGAATACAGGATAGATGCAACTAAAAAAATACTCGAAATCAAATGTGTGTCAATCACTTATCTCAAATTTCTTATTAGACGGTTGTTTGACATGTTTTTCTGCCAATCTATATTGTAGGTATGTTTGCTCTTCCATTCATATCGATCAGACGTCATCAAGCCACTCCCTTTTGATTCATATCATCCATCACACCGGATAGGTGCTCGTGATGAATGAATACAGAAAAGAGACACAACGGATCATGTCAAGAGACCGATGAACGGAGAGAGCAATTGGAATGAGAACATTATCCAATCCATACTGTTTTACAGCCGGCCGTCTGCCTGATTCCAACCCTCTTTGGGCATACTATTGTTGGTGGTTTGCCCTCCACCATTTGGGTGCCCCAAGGTGCATATTGGTCTACACCGGGCAATCTCCCTTAGTTGAATTTTACGACACCCATGGGATGAGTCGGGGCTGGCTTATTCTACGTTATTTGTTCGCTCCCAGGCCAGCATAGAAGACCCCGCACTCATAATATTTTCTACAGCATGTTAATGTAGCACTTCGACTTTCTCGGCGTCGATAAATGACTTGTGATGAGAGCGATTGCACGTCAACATCGGCCGCAGACGTATTGCGAAATTGGAACAGGCAGACAGACGGCGCGATAATGACAATGATGGGCGGGAGTTGAAGCTCGTTTAGTGATTCATCGTTTGTGCGACCGACAGTACCTACACTCCATTGGAAAACAATTAGCCGACTTGCTTCTTGGCCTCATCAGGACATTGAGGAGGCAAAAAACAAACAAACAGTGTATTATTACAAAAAACATATTTTCTGTAAGCACATTCCCACACACAAAAAAAAAAACAAATTTGGTGAGATTTTTGGAAAGCAATTATAGGTTTTAGCTGCATGGCAGAACAGTGACCTAACTCTGCAAGCCGATTGCAATCGTCTTAGTCTACCTCATTCGGTATGATAGCAACAAACACAAAACCGATTCCAATTTATTTAAAGAGTAGCCCCTCAGATCAGAATACAATTGTTACCACACCTATCTCTCCCGCGGATGTCGCGCAAGGCGACTAAGGGTATTGCGTAATCTAAGCCAATTTCACTAAGGTCGGTCATTGGATGGGTGACCAAAAATTTACTATCTTGAGTTCCTCCGTGCTTCAGAAGGCACGTTAAGCCGTTGGTCTCAACTGCATCTGCAGTCGTTAATACCCAGCAACTCGTATGTGGGTAATGGGTGGGTAACCCCAGTATCCCTATAAGTATTCTTCCATCCACAGAGAATGCCAGTGCCCCAGCATTGGGGACATTAAAGGGCTGATGATGTACATACCTAATATAATAAATATACCAATGAGTAAGAATACTACTCAGGCGGCAACAGACATTAATACAGGAGCATTTACCTCGCGATCGCCAGATAACGTTACAAAAACCCTTTGAAATTACAAGAACTTAACGCATCATAACAAAATCTTATAATTAGAATCGCAATAAGTCCCGTTCAAACCCATGCCAATTAGGGAACACTGCGTAACGAGAAGAAAATTAAATGTTGCAACACTGATAAAGAGGCGAAAGGCGAAAATTCCGGAACGAATAAAAAAACATCATAAAACATCACTATATGCACTAAAATGTCAACCACCTTTCAGTTTAATTTCGGTGCAGAAGTGAACCTTATTTCGTTGCACACACGGTCGACCCTGAACGCACTCAAGTGCATTGCCACCGAAAGTATTGTCTTCATAAAAAAATTAGGACGTACAAAGACCGCGTGCGCAAGAGTGATGGCGGGCGGACGTGTAAGTCTCAGACTACTGAACATAAAAGACATCAATATTGCATTTTTTCTTCACCTTCGATTTCGTAACCTTAAAAAGGGTGATCACTGGTTTAGTACCTTATAATAAATGTACTGAATATGTTTAGTAATATATCATTTTTTTAATATATGCATGTAAGGTATGTAGAGGTTAAATGTTGTAGTATGTTAGTATGTTATACAAATTAGGGTTTATAAAAGGAATTAAGAAATATTTTTCATTAATTATTGATACATCCCTGTGCCATATTATGTGTAATGAAATCTGATACAAACCTAACCTAGCGCTACTTAATTAAAAAGGGGTAATGCAGATTTAATATTAATATAAATAATAATTACCTACTCCAACTCACCTGTTCAGTATAAATGAAGCCCAAACCTGAGAGCAGCCTGTTCAATCACATACTGAATTGGACCTTAGTTACGTCTCTATAAAAATACATTAATCGGATTTTCAAAAATTCTAGTGTAAAAAATACACTAAAGTATAAGTAGTCTATTATCAGTAATAAACATAACTATTGTACAACTCTTCAGATTACGAAATAAGTAACTCGATACACAAAATAAGTAACAAAAGTACCAAACGAAAATGTTACCTTTTAAATCTAGTACAGAATTTATTTCCATTCGATAGCTGGGGATTGTATTTCAAGTCCTTAATTATGAATAGTCTCAAGCCTCCTGTCTGGGGCGTCGACTCGACGCGGAGGGCCTACGAACTGAAATAAAATGATTTATTATTTCTTTGATGTCCAAAAGAGTTAACGGGATTATTCATTGTTATTAGGAAAAAAGCATTCAAGGAAAAATATTACAACTTAAAACGGCATAAAGTAAAATACTGTCTGTAAAATTGTCTGTTTCAAACGCGATTGCCTTAGTAACTGTCTGTTTTTCAAAAAGACCCAATTGTCACTTAATAAAAAATAACCCAAAATATCCGTACATAAAAATATACAATGTCAAAATATTAAAAAGTTACAAAAAAGGATTTTTTTATGAAATTATGCCGTGAAGCGGGAAGATATCCTCTTTTTTTTAATATCTATTTAAGCCCCCATAGACCAGCAATCTAGCCAAGTGGCCAATCTATGGAACGCATAGAATACAAAATGTATGAAACTGGCGTATTATGCCGTGTGGTGACGGCAGAGTAGAATACAATTGTCACCACCCCAAATCTCTCCTGTGGGTGTCGTACAAGGCGACTAAGGATAAATTAGTGATAACGGCAGAGGCAGATATGGGCAGCAGTGTTCCTCTTATACCACCTAGGAATGTACTGCGACTTTTGTGCCCGATAAATGGCAATAGGCTCGCCCCCTATTACATGGGACCTAACATAATTGGCGAAACCTGGGTGCTAGTTCACCTCTGCCTACCCCTTCGGGGATATGGCCGTGATTTATGTATGTATATATGTATGAAACTGGCGTATTACATAGAAAACGAATACGTCAGTTTCATACTTTTGTTTTCTATGCGTTCGAATAGATAAACCATTTGGTTAGGCCCTCAGTTGCCAATCTACCGAACGCATGAGAATACAAATGACGTAAGAAACTGACGTATTACATAGAAAGCAATACGTCAGTTTCATACTTAGATAAATAAATGACATAGCCATGTTGTTTCCTTTTTATTCCGTCTTTGTCAAATGTAAGAGTAGATGTCAAAAATTGCATTCTATTTGTTAGAATAAATTGGCCACTTGTCTTATCTAGACGCCCTGGTGTTTAATACAGACTGCAGACAAGAGACAAGACAACTCACCACATTTCCAACCATTCTAAATCGACTTTTACGAAAAACACATTGAGGTCGAAAATCGATTTGAGATATTTCACAGTTTTGTATAGTCTGATGTGTTGTTGACGTTACGTTAATTGCAGTAATAGTTTCCTAATTACACCCAAAGTTTCCACACCTGATGCAGAGCCACTCACTTAACAATATTCTTGGAGCGTTCGTAAATGCTATATATGGATACTCCATTCCATACACGCTATGCGAAGTATGGAGCTACCATTTAGCTCTTGGTACACTATCATCATTACTTGTCTTGTTCTAGCACGACAGGTAGCTGAGAAATGTTGATATAAACACTTAGTTAAAACAGTGATCAGGACTGGGCAACAACTTTCTTCATACAGATATAAATATCTAATACAAAATATTATAATATAATTGTAGCCAAAATGTAAAGTTATTTAAGTAGTTGAAAACTGTAAGTCATTTTTACGTTCGTCTGTTGCCTGCAAAAGTCATAAGCCCTTTTTTATGCAAGACAGGGAAGCTCTTCCCCTTCATCTCATCTGATGGTAAGTGACGATAAGGGCCGACGCTGGAATTGAGCTTAACCTAGAACCCTCAACCACAGAGGGGCTGGCTAGCCTATCACAAGTGTCGGAACACAACAATGCTTTTATCATTATTATTATGGTGACAGATTTTGATAAGATGGTGGTAGCTAGCCAGGCGAACTTTAAGAAAGTCCTACCACCAAACCGACTACAAATTTGTACCCCCCTGGGGATCGAACCCGGGACATCTAGAGCTTAATTCCGAACGGCGAACCACTTGACCACGGAGGTGGTTAAATTTACATCATCGTCAAAAGCACGCTATTGAACTAAGTCCCCGGGTCCAATCATGGCGTTGATGCATTTTCACCATGAAACAGCCAATACCAATAAGTTGAGTTTGTGTCTGAAACAAGAAACGTTTCAGCCACAATCTCAACTACAAACCCATGATAATTCAATAACCGGCGTCTCAGTAAATCAAATAAATATACTTTTGGCAGTAGCGTTCAGGTTTAAAGCCAAAACATGTGAAACATCAAATGCACACAGCTCCCAAGTGATATATGAAGCAAGCTTATTATTTTTAACCATTAAAATTACGAATGGTCATATTTTTTGCGTGCAGTGAAGCATTTTTGGCAGAACGCCTAGCTTAGCGCCATGTATAGCGTTTTATTTCGCCGGCGTAACCGCACATTGGGCTGTAAATCAATTTTTGCATTAAGTAATTGAATTTATGAGCTGTTTATTGCTTTGGGAAATCGCTGTTAAGCGACTAGTGTTTATGTCGATGGGTTTTTGGTACGCTCGACTAGATAATTCTTTATGATGCTGTGGTAGGTGATTCGGATGGATAGGTTGTGATTTTAATTAATAAGGTGAGCTAATATTGTGCCTATGGCGTGTGGTGATGGAAGGGCAGTAAAGCATTGTCGTCTTATATCATGGAATTGTCAGAGGTCAGTTTGGATGAAGTTCAAGCTGGCCTGTTACCGAAAAAAAATCTGCCAGTACTGACTTACGCAGGGGTGTCGTAAAAGTCGACTAAGGGAATGTCTGATGTACACCAATGTAAGCCGTGTGGTGACGGCAGAGTAGAATACAATTGTCACCACCCCAAATCTTTCCCGTGGGTGTCGTACAAGGCGACTAAGGATAAATCAATGATGAGGAACGGGCAGCAGCGATCCTGTTATACCACCTAGCAATAGAAGTGTACTACGACTTTTGTGCCCGATAAATGGCAATAGGCTCGATACCTATTACATGGGACCTAACGTAACTGGCGAAACGTGGGTGCTAGTTTCGCCTCTGCGTACCCCTTCGGGGGTATAGGCGTGATTTATGTATGTATGTATGATGTACACCAATAAGCACCTTGGCGAATTAAGCGAATCGATTGCAATCTTGTCATCCCAATTTTTCTCTCTGTACATTGGGCTCTTGAAATGGTTCTTACCATTACTGTTCTTAATTACTTACCTTCCTTTCTGTATATTCATTCATTACTACCACATATATTTTGCGATGAATGATATTAATGCAAAGAAGTATCGTCTTAAAGGTTGATGATATAATGTTCTTTTATATTTGCACGAGCACTACACTTTTGAAACAAATAACTTTTACCGACTTCACTCGCGTATATTGAGGTGTTATTTTGTGTAATATTATTTTAAACTGAAGTTACGATTATTTTGCAGGCGGCCGTGGTGATTTCAAAAGGTATTGGATGAACTTGTAACTGGGAAGCAATATGATGATGATCTATGTTGTCGGTTCCATAAAAGGATACGGCTCTTCTTTCCATTTCAAGCTTTTATAATTCCGAACGCCGTCAGACTTCGTAGTAAAACGCACTATTCATCAGTCGGATGCAGGGAATGCTTTTTCTAAATAAATCAATCACGGACCTCGACCGAATTCACTACGAAAGCTGCACTCTCGTCCAACAAAAGCGCGTAGACTCAATACGAATGCGGGAACCGCAATCCGCTTCTTAGATACCTACAAAAGAGACGCAACTTGAAAAGGAATCCAATAATTGTCTTGCCAAATCATATGACTGTTTTCAACCACTCGTAACTTTAGAGGTAAATTAACAATTTAGTTCAAACATATATTAACTCATCGCTGTCTTTACCTTTAGTCGCAATGCCACGGGATTAATGGGGGGTGGTGACCATTGTATTTTGCTCTGCCGTCATCAGTCAGACGGGACACGGAAACATCTGACCCTATACAGTGTGTTTGGCATCGAACTTACGATACTTGATCCACGTATTGTATGTATTATTTGGTTATTTTTTTAATTTTTTTTGTTATTGTAATCTACTTTAAAAACCTGGCCGTTGACATATCATGTTTTTTCTTCTATTTTATTCGCAATAAACTGTGATAACTAATAAACATAAAATTATTACCGCTATTCAGACAAATTATTTAGAAACGGTCTAACAAATACAGTTCAAAATTTTGAAAAGAAAACCCCTGTTCATAATATTCCATTGGTGTGTGACCAAGAAAGATTATTTTTACAAAAAGATGTGAATAAGCTAAAATAGTAGCGATTATGTAAAATAAAAACTACTCCAGGGATAGCCCCGGCAAGTCGCTGATTGATGGAAAGAAGCTACCCCAGGGAGTAGCCCTGGCTGGCAGCGGGGAGGTAGGAGTGAGATCCAACACGGTCGATTGGAATCTGATTTATTGGATAAATAATATAGCTTATATATAATTCCGCCACGTGGTGACGGCAGAGTAGAATACAATTGTCACCACCCCAAATCTCTCCCGTGGGTGTCGTACAAGGCGACTAAGGATAAATCAGTGATGAGGAATGGGCAGCAGCGTTCCTCTTATACCACCTAGCAATAGTAGTGCAACTTTTGTGCCCGTTGAATGGCAATAGGCTCGCCACCTTATTACATGGGATCTAACATAATTGGCGAAACGTGGGTGCTAGTTCACCTCTGCCTACCTCTTCGGGGATATAGGCGTGATTTATGTATGTATGTATGTATATATAATTCACTTGGTTTGTACACATTGATAGCTGTTAGTACGAGTATGTCTCTCATGGGTGTAAACTGCCGACAGTGCGCTTGGTCGACGTCTTCTGTATGTAGGTGGCCTCGCTGCTGACTCTGCTCCTCTGAGTCCAATGTTCGACTCGTGGCTCGAACACGCATGTGGGTAACATAAAATGGTAAAAAAACGACTCTCAGTGAGCTCGTGAAAATATGAATAATGAAATTTTAAAATGGCTCCCATTCATAGGGATGACGGTTGCGACCCGTATTTGTATGGTTTTTTGTCGATAAAATTATACATACAATACGTGGATAAAGTATCGGACGGCCGATGCCAAACACACTGTATAAACTGGGAACAGGGATAGAAATGATGATAATATAGAAATGCCACTCGGGGTGCGCTATTAGGGGTGAACTATTCGCCCCCTTAGTCTTATGACACCCATGTAAAGAGGGTTAGTGCCCCATTATCACCACAACTCTGCTTCAATTTCTTTCTGTACTCATAATTAATGTTCTATCATTTGCTTTCGTGTCCAATGCTAGATTTCTACAAAAAACTATTCATAATTCAGTTTGAAAACGGGTAAAACACTAACATTATTTCCAAGCCTCGAACTATTAGCTTGTTGACCAAACATAATAAGAGTCGATTCACATCGGAAACATCACGGCATCATGTCTAACAACCCCGTACAGTCACCAACAAACATGTAGTACTATTTCAGTTAGCAGGTATCCAAGTGCATGGCAATAAGGTTGAATTTTGCAGTGAAATTGGTTTTGTTGCCGTGGTTACTTTTGCATGTGAACCCTAATGGTTGTCAATCGGCCTCTGTGACATTTAGGTGAATTATGTTCACCTAAATATCATAGAGGTCGATTGCATTTATGTGTATTGCTGGGATATGCAGTAGCGTTCTTAAAATTGTTAATAATAACATTCGAGTGGTTGACTTGGAGGATAATTGTTGAGGTCTTTGAAATTGAAGGACATATATACGAAATGAGGATTGTTTATGGTAGTTCTATCTAGGGCCAACTATTTTTTTTGACGTGGCTCGTGCAATTTATCTTTCCATATAAAATTTAATTTTTTTTTCTCAAAACCTTTTAATACTTTTCCCCTAATGAGTTATGTCTAGACGTGTCGTAACACATTTTGTTCCTCGAAAGTAAAGTACAAGTCGTGGCGTTTCACTTACGTAGGATCTTTCATCGTAGAGATCATCACAAAGTTTTAATATGGCAAAAAAATTGACTTTTTACAGATGAAAAATGCAATAACTGCACATGTTGCGTTTTTCGTCTGTGACAATTTTTAGATAAAAAATTTGGCTAAATAGGTTAAGACTGTAGTGTTAAGTACCTAGAGCATTTAATAGTTATTTGTTGCACGTGAGTGCAAAGTCGTTTTTTAACCGCGTGCTCAATTTTGATGACCGAGCTAGCGAAGGATTCTAAAATTGTAGCGAGTGATTCAAAAATTAGAATCCTGAGCGATAGCGAGGGAATCAAAAGAGCACAAGGTGAAAAATCTTTGCACTCGAGTGCAAAACGTAACTTTTCATCCCCCCCCCAACGATGAAATTGCAAAATACAAAAAAAAAAAACAATCACAACAACTTCTGTTTTCACCCAGAAACTTCCACAACACCCTCCAATTAACCCAAACACACTCTCAACACCCACCCAGAAACACCCACAACATTCACACCCGCAATACACACCCATCCACTCAGACACACCCAAAAAACACCAATTCACCCAGAAACACCCACAAAACACCCATTCAACCAGAAACACCCACAAAACACCCATTCACCCAGAAACACCCAAAAAACACCCATTTACCCAGAAACACCCAAAAAACACCCATTCACCCAGAAACACACACAAAACACCCATTCACCCAGAAACACCCACAAAACACCCATTCAGCCAGAAACACCCACAAAACACCCATTCACCCAGAAACACCCAGACACACCCACAAAACACCCATTCACCTAGACACACCCACAAAACACCCATTCACCCAGACACACTTCCAACACCCACCCATCCACCCAGCCACACCCGCAAAATTTATCCAGACACACCTGTTAGTACCTAATAAAAATTACCGTCCCTAATGGAGTTCCGAGACGGTCAATCAGCTTGAGTCAAGCACGTTGATTTTCTGTATGTTTTTGTTCCGTTGCTAGCGTAAACAAATCAAACAAACCTAAAAAGCTTTTAAATGCTTGACTGAAGCATCAAGCAAGCATTGTAGACGATCAAAATGTTTAAAGCAAGATTGACGCCAAGCTGATTGACCGCCACGGAACTCCAAGGTTTTAACAAATTTATGACGTGAAAAGAAAATGGTGCGTGCAAAGCAAATTACAATAAAAGTACACCAAGAAGGTTCCGAGTCTGAGTTTTTAACAAATTAAATAGGTTGCATGATAATTTCGCCGCCATGGAGGTAGAAATAAATAGGTATAATGATGTTTTGAATTCACAAACTCATTGCACACGATGTTCTAAATTCAAATTTACTTTATCCTCTAGAGGATAAAAACGGCTTTTGCACTCAGATATCGAAGAGCAAAAACGCTTTTTCCGAGATAGTGGGATGAAAAAATTTTTTTCACTTCTCATGCTCTGAAAGTGCTTATTTGTGCAGGATATAGGCTGCACAAAATAGAATTTTGTGCTCTAGAGCATTAACGTATCTACTCATAAATGTGTCTATATTAAGGCAAAGAAAATGAGCTATGCAGCCAAACACAATAAGAAATTCAGAGATAGAATTTGTTATTTTATTATTTACTTAAATTTATTTGCCTAATGTGTTTTTAAGACATTCTTTCTTTTTGACATTTTTCCTTCAATATTCAAAACTGTACTAATTTTAGTTTGAATTTTAAGAAATAATGAATATGTGTATAATAATGAAATGTTATGATAAACTACTGTTTTATTTCCTCGCAATCGAAATGAAAAGCAGAGTTTCTAACTCGTCCACAAAACCATTTTTATCCTCGACATTACTATCAGTCTCGCTAAAAGTCTCGGGCAAAAATGATACGTTTTGTGCACTTGATGGAAAATCTACTATTATTGACCACGAGAGCATGCCAACTTCTGGAATAACACAACGAGCAGACAAGTTTGAGCTTGGCTAATGTCCACCCCAGGGCCATGATGAAAATGCACGAAGATTATTAGGCGATATGACATTGATGCCGCCCCTCCTTTGGGGGCAAAGGAGTCATAACTCAGCTTGTCAGTGCATCGGGCTCCCATTTAAAAGTCGATAGCAATTGACGTGTGGACCTGAGGGGAAATTGGAATATTGCTGGCTGCAACGTGAATTAGACGACCGGCCGCCATTACGGTGTGTTTGTGGGTAGTTGTAGTTATAGCCTTTTTCACGCTTATTAATGCATTGCGGATTGGAATGTGTTGATTGATCTATTTAGCCATCGCGATGGCTAAATACGATAGTAAAATAACTCCTAACGATGCATCGTTAGGAGCTAGTTTCAAAGGCGGGGATATTTTAAGGTCAGTAGTTACATACATATAAGTACATACGTACATCACACAACTTTTCATAATTTTGTTTCGACAACTTGTGAAAAGATAGCCAGCCCCTCTGTGGTTGAGAGTTCCAGGTTAAGCTCGATTTCATCTTTGGCCCTTGGCTTTTCGTCACTGTCTGACATAAAAAATAAGAGGTAAATTAAACAGTCACGTTTCGCCGATTATGTTAGGTTCCATGAAATAGGGAGCGAGCCTATTGCCACTAGTCTAGCCTATTGACATTGTTACGTTTTAAGTCAGTAACTATCTAGAAAGGTGTTTATTTGTAAAGTACATTCCGTCCAATTAGCAAAGAGTCAATTTGGGTTTTACTGTACAAGTTTTGGTTGCGGTATAGTCCAATAAAATTTTATGCGTTCTTTTTATAGTAAACCTAACTACGTTTGTGTCTCTATTTTATGTTTATTATTTGGGATATCAAATTTCAGATGAAGATAGTAAATTATAAGAATCTACATGAAACTTGCCGTGTGGTGACGGCAGAGTAGAATACAATTGTCACCACCCCAAATCGCTCCCGTGGGTGTCGTACAAGGCGACTAAGGATAAATCAGTGATGAGGAATGGGCAGCAGCGTTCCTCTTATACCTACCACCTAGCAAAGTACTGCGACTTTTGTGCCCGATAAATGGCAATAGGCTCGCCACCTATTACATGGGACCTAACATAATTGGCGAAACGCGGGTGCTAGTTCACCTCTGCCTACCCCTTCGGGCGTGATTTATGTATGTATGTATGTACATGAAACGTCTTACGACATTCGCCTTAATTTTGAAGTATAAAATAAGTGATAAATGTAATGATAAACTTAGGGCCTGTTTCATAATCGACAAGTAAGTTCGAAGTAGCTTACTTTGCAGTTCAATTGACATGTATTTCATATTACAACTGTCAAATGATCTGCGAAGTAAGCAACTTAGAACTTACTTTTCGATTGTGAAACAGGCCCTTAGTCTGTTATAGAGGTTATGCTAAACGAAACCAAAATTAGCTTATTGGCTCTTTCCAAAGATGTATATGCAATATTTATCATTTAATAAAGTAATGTAAAGTGATAGAAAAAACATAGAATATACCAGTAACAACCCATAAGCACTTCAAGGCATCAGAATGGTCGACGGTAAACCACTAACTACAGCATACCCAAAAATGCTGGTTACAGGAAGGGGGCTGGCTGTAAAACTTGCCAAAACTTTGAGCAGTATGGATTGGAATTTTGTCGTCGCAATGGCTCTCTCTGAAGGTCTCTCGACATGGTCTTTCCCATCACTGTTCTATTTATTTATTTATCTGTAGCACTTTTCCTGTGTTTTCCAGTCCAATACCCAACACTACGACGAGGATAACATTTTAACGACAAACCCAATATTATATTCACAGAACATTCACAACCAATAAATCCGAATTGCAAATAGTCCAACAATTCCAATATACATTGAAACAATGTTTTAAATATTGCTCAAAGCCAAAGGGTATATTTGAATATGACTGTGTGTTCGACAGCAAAGCAGAATCTGTAACCAACTGCGGATGACATATTGAAACATTTGAAGGTTTATTTGCGCTTTTTTATACACGCAATGTTGTGACGGCAGAGCTGAATACAATAATCACCACCCCCAATTTCTCCCACGGTTTTTGTACACGGCTACTAAGGGTTGAATCAGTAATGAGGAATAGGCAGTACCGTTCCGTTAAACTATACCACTTAATAATGCACTACGATTTACGTTTCCGATGCATGGCAATAAGCTCGGCCAGTATTACAAGGATTCAAACCTAATTACCGAGATGTATAGGTGTGATTTAGAATGAAAATGATGCAGTATAATTCCCTTGGGTCACCAAGTATATGCTGTATGTGTATGCTGGCCTGGGAGCGAACAAATAACGTAGAATAGGCCAGCCCCGACTCATCCCATGGGTGTCGTAAAAGTCAACTAAGGGAGATTGCCCGGTGTAGACCATTAAGCACCTAGGTTGTGGCACCCAAATGGTGGAGGGCAAACCACCAACAACAGCATACCCAAAGAGGGTTAGTGTCAGGCACACGGCCGGCTGTAAAACCTAAGCCAAAACTTTGAGCAGTATGGATTGGAATGTTGTCATTCCAATCACTCCCTCCGTTCATCATTCTCTCGACATAGTCCGTTCCGTCTCTTTTCTATACATTCATTCATCACTAGCACCGTTACGGTGTGATGGATGATAAGAATCAAAAGGGGGTGGATGGCTTGATGACGTCTGACCGATATGAATGGAAGAGGAAACATACTGCGCCGACCCAAGATAGGCTAGGAACAGGGCAGGAAGAAAAAGAAGACTTCGCGTGGTGACTGAAGAGTAGATTACAGTTTTCAGCACCCAACATCACAACCCGTGGGTGTCGCAAGAGAATAAGGACCTGTGGTATTCATCGGAGGGTAGTTCACGGCTGGCAAATAAACCATCCCTGATAGGATTCTCTGCTGCGCCGACCCCAGATAATCTAGGAACAGGGCCCGTAGCCAAGTGGCAATCGTTTCATAAAGATGACGTGTCGAAGTTCGTCACGATCGGCCATATTGCTTTGGTGTCTACAGCGTCTTAGCTTGCGCCACCAACATAACTAGGAACTTACGAAGACGATTTTGGTCACGTGATTTCACGACGACTTACGTCAAATCCCATACATTTTGCTTTATCGAACTTCGTTATCTTTGTCGGTATGTTGCTTTGTCTAGGCCCCCTGGGCAGAAAGAAATTTAATGCAACGTGAAGGTATCAAAATGAAACAATGTCAAAGTAAGATAATCCAAACAATTTTATTTTAGTTTTATTTTATGATCTTAGGATAGCTTACAGCTTTCTTTAGTACATAGTTAACAAGTATATATCTATAAGCAGCTAGATAAGGTTAGCTTGTCTGTTCTTTTGCTAATTAGCTCTATGCATGTTTTCACCCTCGTTCAAAAAAGGTCGCGTGAACCGTACTAAGCACTCATAACTACTTATTATGCAAATGTCTACCTTCATTATAGCGGCGCAAGTAAGTTATTTCTATGACCCAAAAGCATAAAACGAAACAGTTTATATGCCACTATAAAACAGCGAGGCGAACCCAAACGCTTTTCTCAAATCATAATGTTATTTAAAAAAAAACAAGCGAACACTTAATAAAATTGTTTCCAGGTTTTCCTTTCCGATTAGCTGCCTTATTGCAAGGTGTTAAGAGCTTGGTGGTTTCGCGTCGCGTGACTGTGCACCTCTAAATAATAGATTAGTGAATATAAAACGTGCGATGGGTCACCCTCTTCCTATGCAAACACGGGAAGCCTGTGCATTTCGATAAAAAAACGTAAAGCGTAAGTCGCGCTGTAATATTTCGAAGTTCTGTCAATCGTATTTCCACTCTTCAGATAGTTACATACATAAATCACGCCTATATCTGCGAAGGAGTAGGCTAATATTATGTTATCTACTAATTTTTAATTTCTATCACTCCATTATAATCTTGGTGATCGCAATTTTGGGTAAAATGCTGCAAAGAGGTGGCTGTCAACTTTTCCTTAACGACTACACACGGAACCGGGACCAGCGTGCCTTCTGAAGCACGGAGGAACTGAATACAATTTATTTTTGGTCACCCATCCCATGCATTCGACCGCACTAATGACTGCACTATCGATCTCTTTATTCTGTTCGAGATGACTAAATCGAAAGGTATTCTAGCGCGATTGTGTGAACTGTTCATGGTGTGAAACGTCGATTGACCTCGAGGTTTTGTTAAGACTAATTTGGCTAGAGCGACCCAGTTGTCTAGTGTTTTGATTTAAAAAGCAATGTCGCCTAAGATTCCAATCTTAACAAACATAAAAATGTTTCCATATCTATTCCGCTGTTCCAGGGAATAATGCATACATACATACATAAATTACGCCTATATACCCGAAGGGGTAGGCAGAGGTGAACTAGGACCCACGTTTCGCCTATTATGTCAGGTCCCATGTAATAGGTGGCGAGCCTATTGCCATTTATCTGGCACAAAAGTCGCAGTTCATTGCTAGGTGGTATAAGAGGAACGCTGCTGCCCATTCCTCATCACTGATTTTTCCTTAGTCGCCTTGTACGACATCCCACGGGAGAGATTTGGGGTGGTGACAATTGTATTCTACTCTGCCGTCACCACACGGCTACTAGGGAAGAATGCACCAACTGAATATACTGCATTTTTCGTTTGTAACATTATTTGAGGTTCTGCACATAAAATGTAGGCTAAGGGTTGGTAAATTTCTAATAATAATATACGAAATAGGCTATGTTTTTCTAAATTCAGTTGCAGTTACCGCCTGTGTTGAGATTAAAGATTTCAAGTTGCATTAGTCATATGACGCCAATACTATTTACGGATTAAAAACATTTACTCCCTTATTAAAAAACATGGACTGAAGGTAGTCATGGCTTAAAATTAACTAACTCTGTCTTTCATTCAGCAAATAAAAGTGACAGCATCGGTTTTAAACTAGGACTAACTTTAGTCCATGTTTTATAATAAGGCGGTTATAGACAAATAAATGTGTCTATTTCCGTCCCAGAGGCGAGTGTGATTGATATAACTATTTATTTGACTGACTGGCTAAATTTATGACCGGCTGATGCCTGATGATAGTCTTGGGAGCGATAACGGTCGTAACCCCCCCTTTCCCCCTAGCGGTGTGTTCACTGTAATTTACGGACATATTCCTCCTATATGCTGTACGCAATTACTAATTGCAACCCAGTCAACATATTTGTGCAAGATGGGGGGTGTTTGGCGCGTTTTGTGGTGTCAGTCAGATTTATTTTCGCTTATTCAAAAATTGTTACAGAGTGGATTTTGTGCAGTAAATCATGTGTGTTGTAAATAAGTGTTTTGATGTGTTTGATGTTGTGGTGAAGACCACTTTAAAAAGTGGTTTTGTCCACCTCATCAGGCACCATCATGAACTCTGTTACTATACCATATGTGACACCCATATTCTAACATAAATTCATTTCATTCATACATTTCACCAACTCAATATTTCATAAGACTACAGATAAAATATATACTAAAGACATGGCTGTATGGGCTAGACCCTTTGCCTTCCCTAAAATATAGGGAGATTAAAAAAAATAATTGTGCAAGATTATCAAGAATATCTGACATGAAACAAAAAACAAAAGTGGTACCTATGACAAGGTCATCAAGAAACTAAAGTGGGGATGGACAGTCCATATGATTAGAGGTCCGCATAAATAGCAGTACCAAAGAAAAAAAAAGCGCAACAGAGAAACACAGATCCGTAGCTGGAAAGATGATATAAATAATGCTGCAGGAACAACATGGATGAGGAAAGCACATGAGAGAAGGGAGTGAAAGTCTATCTTAAATCTTAAGCATGTGCACTTATAAAGTTCTGGTGAAGAAAAAGTCCTTGAAGACTTTGGTGCTTGAAGGAAGGCCTTCGAATGCGGCTTCATATATTCCATCATATCAGAGCCATCATTGCCCCAGCTGATGTGTCACGAGCCTTCCTTGAGCAAGCCATTTTCATATTGAAAAGTTTTTGCAAGAAAGGTGCTAGTGAGGAATGCATGTATAGAAAAAAAGGCGGAAAAGACCATGTCGGGAAGAACAGTCATTGGATGGGTGACCGAAAATATGTTACCTGGAATTCCTCCGTGCCTCGGAAGGTCCGTTAAGCCACTGGTCCCGGCTGTATCTGTAGTCGTTAATCCTCACCAATCCGCTCTGGGCCAGCGGCAGCGTGGTGGGTTAAAGCTCATTCTCCCTATATTCATACAGAAGACAGTGGGGGGACATTAAAGGCCTGGTGATGATGTTGAAATTGCTGCTATAATTGCTTATCAATAAGTTAGTATAAGACTTGTAGACTTACACCCAATTGAATTAGCAATAAATAAGGAACCCTAGAAAACCAAGCAAAGTGCACAAGGTGGCATCCTCGTGAATGTCTCAAGCCGATTTTACTGTGGCAATAACGGCGCTTATAGCTGGCATGGAAACGAATCCTTGCAAGGCTCCAGCTTAACTGGCTATTCCGAACAGTCCTTCGTCAGAACGCTAAGAACCATCCTAAGAGGGCCCCCGCCATATCGTATTGTTGTATTTGACAAAACTTTTATTCGGAAAGGAAACGAGAGAGCCCATTCACGAAACACATTTAGCTAAAACGAAATTGGGATATCAATCAGAACGTTTGGTGTGGTTAATTCGAATTGCGCTTGCTAGCAATGCAGTCTGATTGCGCTTTTGCAGGATTTAATGAACGCTACGATCATTGAAATAAATACTATTTTTCTGTTTGTATAGTGTCTGACGGGCTTGACTGGCATTGTCGCAGTTCTTCTCTGTTCCAAATCAGATTTTTCTTTTAAAAGACATGTTTTCTTTTAAAAGACAGCTGTGTTTAAACACAGCTATTTACTTACCTCATACGAAACTCAGTTTAGTGACATTGCTGTGTGGTGACTGCGGAGAAGAATACAATTATTGTAATCTCTCTCGGGAGTGTCGTACAAGGCGACTAAGGGTCAGAAACAAAACGAGGAATAGGCATCAGCGTTCCTGATGCACTATGTAGACCTTGAGCAGTATGGATTGCAATTTTGCCATCCAAATCACTCTCACTCTCTCCGTTCATTGGTATCTTGACATGGTCCTTTTAATCACTTGTCCATACACTCATTCATCACCTTTCCGGTGTAATGGGTGATATGAATCAATGACGTCTGACGGACATTAATGGAAGAGGAAACATATGCCGACCCCAGATAAACTGGAAACAGCGTAAGAAGATTATGATGTATTCGATTTTAATTTTAACATTATATAAATGTTAGAAAAATTAGTACAAAGATATTAATGGTTAGAAAAAGAATTTCGAAAAATTATGATCTTGAGGCGGGAATCGAACCCGCGTCCGCTGCTATCCGGGCAGGTGCCTGACCGCTCGGCCACCCAAGACACTTATTAACTTGCCGAAATTCTTCCAACCTTTACACTTCACGTTGTGAGCCAACGGGTACCCTCGCAATGTAGAAATAAATTTCAAACATTCCAAAGCAGATATTTTTACAAATACCGTGCGTTCGGTTAAGCTTGGGTTTGCTTTATAAACTATTCGATTTTAATTTTAACATTATATAAATGTTAGAAAAATTAGTACAAAGATTTTAATGGTTAGAAAAAGAATTTCGAAAAATTATGATCTTGAGGCGGGAATCGAACCCGCGTCCGCTGCTATCCGGGCAGGTGCCTGACCGCTCGGCCACCCAAGACACTTATTAACTTGCCGAAATTCTTCCAACCTTTACACTTCACGTTGTGAGCCAACGGGTACCCTCGCAATGTAGAAATAAATTTCAAACATTCCAAAGCAGATATTTTTACAAATACCGTGCGTTCAGTTAAGCTTGGGTTTGCTTTATAAACTATTCGATTTTAATTTTAACATTATATAAATGTTAGAAAAATTAGTACAAAGATTTTAATGGTTAGAAAAAGAATTTCGAATTCGGGTTCGATTCCCGCCTCAAGATCATAATTTTTCGAAATTCTTTTTCTAACCATTAAAATCTTTGTACTAAGATTATGATGTTTAAATCGACTGGAATCAATTGCCTCAATTTACGAGGCCATACGAGGCCACTGCACCGAACTCATATTACCATAACCTCCATAGAGCACTTAATCTTTTGCAAGTGTCATGACATTTTGTGACTCCCATAACGTCGGCCAGAAAAAAGTTATAAAACATAAACCGCGGGCGGCATGAGCAGCCATAAAAGAATATTATCGCTGTAGCAACGGTCTCAGTTGAAGTTTTGGCATGCTACCTAATACCCCACAATTTATTTAGTCGCTAAACACCCTGTGTTTGAACTGCAAGCGGCTCGTAAAAACTTTTTGGTGAGCGGAGGGTAAATGTCTTCAATTTAAGTAGCGGAATTATTATTGATGTTTAGACGAAAACAGTGGCGAAGTGGTTTTTGTCTTGAATCATTTGTGAATTATTTACGTGATTAGCCTTGAATTTTATCCACTCGTTACCTAAATATACAGCATAAATCTACCTAAATCCTATAACTCTATGAAAGAAGTCATTTTGCACCGAATTCTAATGATTAACATGTAAAAGTCACTTTTGTTCAGAGGATTGATTTGATATGTTTTCTCTTTTTTTACGCTAAACAGGGAAGCTGTTGGCCTTCATCTCACCTGATGGTAAGTGACGATAAGGGCTGAAGATGGAATCGAACTTCATCCGGAACCCTCAACCACGGAGGGGCTGGCTATCTTATCGAACATTGTCGGAACACAACAATGCTGTTAACATTATTATTATGGCGACAGATTTTGTTAAGATGGTGGTAGCTAGCCAGGCGGACTTCAAAGAAGTCATACCACTAACCAAACCGAGCACAAAGTATTCTCCTGGGGATTGATTGAATCTAGGTCCTCGGAATTTTAATTCCAGTGGGCGAACCACTAGACAATGGAGATACAATTATAACAATTACTGAGAGAAACTTACACCGTTAACCTAAGATAAAAAATTAGGATGAAGAATATGTAATTAAGTGTCAATAACTCTTCGACATCACACTAACACCGTGTCGCACGATAAACATGATTGAGGCATCGCTAGTACTTCTGCCCTTATCTTTTTAAGAAGGCAAGTTGAGCCGAAGAATAAAAGTTTTTGAACGCGACTTGCACAATCTCTTACAGCAAGGTTCTCATCGTTTCCATTATCCCCCCGGCACCAGCTACAAATAACTAGATAACTCCTAACAACACAACAGCTGAGAGAAAAGGGAACAAACCGAGAGGTGCTCAACCTACGGATTTTTTTTTGGCGAGCGTCCGCCATTTCTTTTAATTAGGATTTAAACGGCGTGAAAGGGGTTGTCTACCCATCCCCCCCACCGTCTACAGTTCCGTCAACGTCTTAAGCGTTTGCGAGGATGCGTCTCATCTCATTAGCTTTAAGTGTTGGACGGCGGAGTAATCAGGGGAAGGAAATCGATGATGGAGAAAGTCTTTGAGTCCGTAATGTGTTATTGGTATAGGCTGTGATGAGCTTAATGATGGTGATAAAGGATTGCCAGTGTTTGTGATAAGTTTCGCACTATAATCGACTATTAGACGGCCGCCTTGGTCGAATGCTCAGATTGCTAGGTATTGGCCAAGAGGTCCCGAGTTCGAATCCTGGTAGGGGCAAACTTTGTGATGACCACAAATGTTTGTTTCCGAGTCATGGTTGTGTATATGTTTATGTTATATTAAAAAATTATATAAATTATATTAAAAAATATGTCCGCCATCAATTCACAAGTGCTTAGGCTACTTTGGGCTAGATGATAGGTGTGAGTGTAAAAAAAAAATATTAAAAAATATTTATAATCTTGCTAATACTTATGTTAGGTATAACAACATACTTATATGACGCCTATACACGATGGGTTTGGCACAGCTACACCCATATTTCGCCAATTTTGTTAAGTCCCGTGTAATAGGTGGCTAACCTATCACCATCTGGCGGGCACGTAAGTCGCAGTATATTGCTGGGTGGTATAAGAGGAATGTTGCTGCCCATTATTCGCTGTCTTACCCCTTAGTCGCCTTGTACGACACCCTTGGGAAGGATGGGGGTGGTGACAATGTATTCTACTCTGCGTCAGCACTCTTGAGTCCACAAATATGATAAGCAATATAAGTTGTCGCTTGAAAATATTTTATCATATTTCAAAGTTATGCCCTGTGTTGCGACATTTCTGTTTTCTTCTGTGATGGATGACATTAATTAAAATGGAGACCATACATAACCTGGGAATGTAAGTAAAAATTTTTGACAGCTTCTCTTACATTTAACATGATGAGGTCGCCATGTTGATTTATCTGAAATACGTCAGTTTTATACATTTGTATTGTATTCGTTTGAATACATTGGCCACTATCTAGATGGACAAGGCAGGTAGATCCTGATCATTCCAGCCGACATAAATGTTATTATTAGAGTCTGCATTTAGCATAAATCCAAATCCAGCACAGACTGGGTACCACCAAAAATTGTGACTGTGCCAAACAGTTCAGCCATGAAAAAGGGCGGAAGTGAAAGTACTTTTTAGTCTAAGTGTGCATTTTTATATTCAAAAGGACGTTGAGTAGTCTCCGATCCTTGCAATATTAAACATCATCATTATCATTGCCAGCCCTTTAACATCCCCACTGCTGGGGCTCAAGTCTTACCTATAGATGCTATATAGGGAGAATGGGCCATAGCACACCACGCTGGCCCAGTGCAGATTCGTGAGTATGAATAACTGCAGATGCAGCCGGGTCCAACGGATTAATGGGTCTTCCGAAGCATGGAGGAACTCGATATAATAAATTGTTGATCACCCACCCACCATCGGGGATAAATAGTTGCAATTTGTGCCATCTACCAGGAAAGCTGCTGCCCATTCCTCATTGGTGATAGGTAATAAAGAAATAGTGTAAGAAATAGTTATTATCAACGTGACTAATGATGAGAACCGTGATCTAACTCGATCTAATCTTTTATCTTGTATTCGTCACCAAAACGATAACGTCTATTTGCAGGGGGCGACTTAAAAACGTTAGTTACAAGAGCAGCAGCGTTATTTCCGTTTAGCGCCGACTCGGCGACATCTCCTCGGACAATAGAACTTTATGCGGCGATCAAAGTTAATGGGGAGGAAATTAAGTCGTATCAGGATGCGCTTTTTTTTCAGCCGGGACGCTGGGAATATTTTTTTAAGGCGGTGTCGCGTTTACTTTGTGTTTTTTTTCTTCGCAACATTATTTATCACTATTGGTCGCCAGCGGATTCGCTCGCGTTAATGTCGGTTGTTATATAGCCATATAGTCTTTCTCAATAAATGGACTATCCAACACAAAAAGAATTGCGTTTAACCAACCAAGCAAACAAACAAACTCTTCAGCTTTATAACATTAGTAAAGATTAAGGTCATCACCAGCCTGTACGCTGTAAAACCTAAACCAGAACCTTGAGCAGTATGGATTGGAATGTTGTCATCCCAATCACTCTCGGTTCATCGGTCTCTCGACATGGTCCTTTCCGTCTCTTTTCTATAAACCACTAGCACTGTGATGGGTGACATTATGAATCAAAAGGGAATAGAAGGTTTGATGACGATATAAATGGAAGATAAAACACTGCGCCGACCTCAGATAGACTGGGAATAGGAAAGGTAGAAGACGAAGGTCGTCACCAGCCCTTTCATTCTCCCACTGCCGACCTCTAGTAGTAGTCAGCTTAGTGATGTGAACCAACTCTTCAGAAAGATGATTAAATAAATATAAATTCTACAGAAAAAACTGCAACTATAGGTACATAAAATTACATTATCAGTAAAATTTAAAAGGGCGGAAGGTCTTTAACTCCTCTATACATTTCAAAGTATTATATACAACAATTCTGCTATTCCAGGAACCAGATAATTGAAGTGCCTGAGTCAGGGGACAAAGTGAAGGAATCCTTTTATGCAAGAATGCCCCTCATGCAATATGAGTCATTTAGGCTGTTTTTAATGACGATAATTACTAAAGAGACCTAAGCGCAGATGTTCCTTAAGCGTTGTCTAGAATACCGTGGTAATTCAAGAACCTACATACATACCTACATACTTGAATCATCCCCATATCATAAATTACATCATCACGGCCATATCGTAGGCAGAGGTTATGAATCACCCACGTTTCGCCAATAATGTTAGGTCTCATGTGACGAGTCTATTGCCATCTATCGGACTCGTAAGTCACAGTATGTTGCTAGGTGATATAAGAGGAACGCTGCTGCCTTGGCTGTCTTGAACCTTAGTCGCCTTGGAGACGGGAGAGATTGGTGTAGTGACAATGGTATTCTGCTCTGCCGTCACCACAGTTCACGAACCCATTATTTCGTAAGCTAAAAGAAGTATAATCTCTTAAAGTAAGCTGTTAGGCCACAATAAAAAATCTCTCAATTGCTTCCGATGAAGGTACTGACCTCCCCAACACTTATATTGTTCACGTGAGTCACGTATTACACCCTACGCATCGTTTTCAATTGTGCGTATTCTTCGCTGGTTCATATTGGTGCACCTATGTTGGAAGCCGTAGAGTTAGTGGCAATAGCAATATCGATAACTACTTATTCTTATTTAGATGTGTTTCTATCTGGTGCTGTAGCTTTAATCTTTAGCGTAAGTTGGAATCAATAACACTTGTTTTTAGAAAAAATATGATTTACCTACTTAATTGTAATTGTCATCTTTGAACGCTAACAGAATAATAATCAAAATACAAATAAAGATGTTACATACATACATACATAAATCACGCCTATATCCCCGAAGGGGTAGGCAGAGGTAAACTAGCACCCACATTTCGCCAATTATGTTAGGTCCCATGTAATAGGTGGCGAGCCTATTGCCATATATCGGGCACAAAAGTGTCGCAGTACATTGCTAGGTGGTATAAGAGGAACGCTGCTGCATCATTGATTGATCCCTCATCACTGATTTATCCTTAGTCGCCTTGTACGACACCCACAGGAGAGATTTGGGGTGGTGACAATTGTATTCTACTCTGCCGTCACCACACGGCCCAATAAAGATGTTGTTGTCTAATATTCAAGTAACAAACAAATAGTTGTACGATCTAATGTTCTTTGACAAAGTTTTAATAGACCTAATAGACAATCGAGAAGGGATGTGGATGAATGAATTGGATATTTTTTACTATCTAGCTTTTTAAAATATTACTTTGTATCCCTTTTTCATTTTATTGTACTTAACAGTAATAGTTCAATTAAATTTAAAATTGATTATCATGATTTCGTTTAATGTAAATTTACGATATATACGAATTATTCAATTGTCGCTGCGCCTGACAGGGTCCAAAAAACCCACTGCAACTAATATATAATATGTTGTAAATATTATTTTGATTTGATGAATTTACAAAATTATTAATTGATGACATAGAAGAAAAAGCCAAAAAGGTATCGACAATCGGTGATAAATTCTCTATTGCATAATATCTTTTTTCCATCGATGCAAATATAAGTCGATCGCAACCAAGGACAAACCTTGCACTTCGCCTTGCGATAATGTATGTTAATTAGGCGATAGCGTTCCAACCTTGAAACTTTACGCCTTTTAAGTCGTATTTAATTTGTTTGTGTCATTCCTGGAAGTAATTTGAATAGTTATTAGTGACTTCGTAAGGATTACAATTCAAGAAATATAGGTGATTGCTCGTCTGAGACCGGGATTGAAAATTTAATTTGTTTTTAATTTCCGGTTTAGTGCAAAGTTACATTATGAAAATTGAGTATGTTTCTCCATAAAATATGTTATTACAATCATATTCATTGAAATCAGAAGCTGAAGATATTATAAAGGATTATTATTATGAAATAGTCAATTGGTATATTGTTTTTGTGTCGTCTAGTAGTAACGTAGGTCATATTAGGCGTAAAAAGTGAAAATGATATTCCTTATCTTTGATAACGTAGAAAGAGACGAAGGCCCAGAAGGATTGTGTATAGAAGGATATGATAGTGAGGGGAGTAGATGAGAAATTGGTGTAGAAAAAGATAACGCTGTACCGCCTATAGCGGAATAAGGGCAGGAAAAAGAAGAACTAATTGTTAGGCTAACTATCATTGGAACAACGGACCCTTAGCGACATTCTCTTCAAAAGCTAATCAGGATTCCGAGTACTCCTAAAATTATCGTTGGCGGAGAAATTCTTGGTAATCCAAAGATTCGCGCCAAAGGGAAGCTTAATTCTGAACCAGGTTTAGCGCAAGGCCAGCCGGTTTGTTGACCCCTCAATGTTCGTAAGTTTGTGACAGACGAAATTGAATGTGCAATTTAATTATATTTACTAATAGCATGTAAGTACTGAGTTTACAGCAAGAATCAATCATCAGTTAACTCACGAAAGAGATATTTTTAAGCCAACCCTTACCTATAAACCTCATCATCATCATCACCAGCCTTTTTATGTCCCCACTGCTGGGGCACAGGACTTCCCTATGAACGACCTGCAATTTCGTTGACTAAGCAATGTTCTCAAGAACCGGTTATTGGATGAATGACCAACAAATGTATATAAATCCTCCTTCATGCATCGAAAGACAGTCGTTGGTCTTGGCTACATCTGTCTGTAGTTGTAAATACCTTCTAATACATACTTCATAGGGGGGTAACGGGCTAATGGCCCGTTACCCTAATATTCTGCCCATATTTCTTAATCATAATTTTGGTCGCATTCTTAGGTATTAAACGACTGCTGATGCAAGCGGGATTAATGTCTTAACGTGCCCTCCGAAGCCGAAGCTCGACTTAGTACATTTTTGGTCACCCATTTAATGACCGGCCTTAGCGAACATTGCTTAGTTTATGCAATCACAGGTCGAGCCCGCTTTGCTACTGTGCTCTCTTCGAGCTCTTCTATACACCTACAAACACATAAATTAAGAGTCTCATGATCCACCGAAGGTTGCTTTCAGCTCCATCTACAGTCGTTAATCCACACTGGGCGAGCGTGGCGGGTTAAGGCCCTATATTCTTAAATCCATGGGTGCCCATTTGTGTCCCAGCAGTGGGGGTAGGCTGGTTATGATAAAAAAATTACAATTTAGAGTTCCGCTTTAGCCTTACGCTACCATTCCCTATCTGTTCATATTTTTCTTCCATAAAGCTATATCTAACAGTGGTCGCCCGCGGCTTCGCTCGCGTTAATGTCGGTTGTATATGACAAGCGAATTAAGCCTTCCTTGATAGATGGACTATCCAACACAAAAATAATTTTTCAATTTGAGTCAGCAGTTTCTGAGGTTAGCGCGTTCAACCAACCAACCAAACAAACAAACTCTTCAGCTTTATAATATTATTAATAGATTAAGACAATGAGTATTTTTTCTTCAGGAAGCGTCATGACTTGATGAATCATTCGTCCGCCTAGTAACTGAATGTAAGCCGAAGAAGACCGTCCGTATCAAGCCTAATCCGTTAAAAGTTTTAACTGCTGTCAGCTGAGTATGTCATGACTGTTTTGCGCTAATTTTGGTGTACCGGCCTTAGTCCAGTCAAGGCCAATGGCGCAGTTTAATGCACTTGGGGGCTGGCGTAAGATAGGAGCTGAAGCGGGTTGCTAAAATAAAAAATATATGTTTTCAAGAAACACAGACAATATTAAATTATTGTTTTTAGTGCTGGCCACACCACTGTCTATGGGCCAAAAAGTCCCGTGGTCATATCCTGGTGAGGCAAATTTTTGTGTAGGGTCCACAAAATTTAATTTTGTTCTAGAGTCGTAGGTAAATAGATAATATAAACATAAATGGATTGTTTTAAATGTGTATTGGCGATATAAGCATATTATGTGCTTTGTGAACAATTTGTATGTTGGTTCATCACAAAACATCTGTCATTATCAGGATTCGAACCTAATTCTTTCGGGTAGCAGCACAGGGCACAGCACTAATAACTGTGTCACTGGGTCCTTGAAGATAAATCAAATTTTCTTACTCTGATATTCGTTTAAGTTGTGATAACGTAGGTTAATATTTATCTTCAGTGATTGAGATAGATTTTTAGTATCATAACTCAATGTTCTTGTAATAATAAGAAAATTATTTCGCTCACAAACGATAAAATATATATATAGACATAAAAAGGAATAATGTTTATTCTACGTCTGATATACCACAAAGTTTGTTGATATCATTAAGTTTTTGATAACATTCAAGTACATTAACTTTCTAGAACTCTAAAATACGAATGGAATACCTAACTAATTTGTAAATTCAACAAAATCAGCCGATCGTCTGCCTCTTTGTACATTTGTATCTGGTCTGTTTTCATGTTATTAGATACCTTCTACATAATTATTTGGTTTTTCTAAGCCAGTCACTCGAAAACTTCGTTTCATTAACGATCTAGGTAAGTATATCAAAACCTTTTGTTTTGTTTTTGCTTTTATTACAAAAGCAGTATAGGTACGGTGTTAAGACGAGGGATATCTCCCGGGACGTTCCATGGTTCACTGAAACTTTTTCAGCGAAAATAATTATTTCTTTTCAATATTCCAGGACCGCATTCGGTACCCACATCAAAACTTACTACCTTTAACGCTTTTCCCTCGCTATCTACATTTACGAAATTACATAATAGAGCGTATGTAGCCGAACTTCTATTTTTTCCCCTAGGGGTAGGCAGAGGTGTAATAACACACACGTTTCGCTATTAATAATTATGTTAGGGCATGGGCCATGTCATTGTAAGTAATATGGCCAATAGGTGGTGAGCTATCGGGCACGCAAATCGTAGTATATTGCTAGGAATAACAGGGCCGCTACTACCCATTTCTCATCGCTGTTATTAACCTCAGTCGCCCTGAACACGGGAGAGATGGGGGTGGTGACAATTGAATTCTGCTCAGCCACCACACGACAACGCTATAGGCGCTTTGATTTAAAACCTAACCAGCCAAAATCTCGTAACTTGCACCACGCAAAGAGACGTGATAATTTTGTACACCAAGCCGAAGGTGAGAGCGGCGTATTTATAAACAAGTCTCCTTACTCTGTGGGTTTTGTTGGTGCGCTTCCTGTTTTGCATATGTTTTATTAGGCTACGTCATTTGCAGTTATAAATGTTATCGTTTATATGTCCCTTTTGACGGCAGGCGAATGCTTCAAACGCTTTCACGGATTCCGGGCCTGAGTTGCGGCTCGGTGGATGTCGCTGAAAATAACTTTCGTTTTTGCCGCGTCTGTGCTTCCTACTTCTGTAGTTGATTGCTAGTCCTTATCATTGGTATATTATCATGGTTCTTTTACTGAATTAAACTGAAATCAAAACTAAAGTTTGGTATTTAGCTGTGTGGTGATGGCAGAGCAGAATTAAAGCGGTCCAGAACCCACCCACACCCCGATCCACAGACGAAACGCTGACCCCGACGCATTCAATGCCAAAGTTGACACTAATCGCGTCAGAGTCCTTAGACAGTATTTCTCTTATAGAAAAAAACACAACTGAAAAAATACTAAGTAGTGTATGATATTGAGGCTTACTTTTGCGATAAAATAACTCGACGCATTTTAAAGTCTATTTTGATTTTAAGAAGCGGTGCAATCAGGGAATTTCTCAGTTGACCAATTTTGACAATATTCCACAGCAATAAGGTCAAAATATGTTGCCACCAGGAACAGCTCCGATAGCACCTCCACACCCATCTCAGCCAGAGTAAGAAACCGCGTAAACCCTAAGCCAATCAAAACGCGTCACGTTCTAAGCCAGTAAAAAAAAAAAAAACTAAATCCCCAGAAGTGTAATTGAACAACAGTGTTTCCTAGTAAACTGAGGCAATACATAAATCAATATCGGTGTTAGGCTGCGTTCTCACCAGAGGTGTGCGAGGGAAATGTGTCGTACTGGAGAAATGTGTGCGGGTCTCCAACAAACATGTGCGAGCAAAAAGCAACGTCGCTATAGTCCCACAACTTCGTGCGCGACCTTATATCCCCGCATCGTCCGCCCCCGCTGGCATGCGCCACCGTCTCTCATACCGCAGGAGGGTCGCGCACGAAGTTGTCGGTCTATAAGGCCGGTCATTGGATGGCTGACTAAAAATTTATTATCTCGAGTTCCTCCGTGCTTCGAAAGGCACGTTAAGCCGTTTGGTCCCGGCTGCATCTGCCGTCGTTAATACCCACCAATCCGCCCTGGGCCATCAGCGTGGTGGGTTATGGCCCAATCTCCCTATATTCTTCCATCCACAGGGAAGGCCGGTGCCCCAGCAGCGGGGACATTAAAAGGGCTGGTGATGATGATGAACTTTTGTTTTCCAATGACCCTTAACTATTTTCCACTCATTCTACTTCCAACAATCCATTAATGTCCGAGAATGCGTTGCGATAAATGTGTTTGATTCCATTGGTTCTCCTCAAACGCATCTCCGGTGAAAACCCAGCCTTATGGTCCGTCGTCCTTTGTAACCGAAATTTGGACTGTTATATTTTTACGATGGCCACACTCATGCTTGCGCCATTATCGCCAGCTACGCTTTGATAGGGCATAAAACGGACGCAGCTGCGACGCCCAAGTCCCCAATGCCTGGAATGGCTGAGGAAGTTTCGGGGAAAGGTGATTATTACGTTACGACCCTGATGACCTGGGTGGCCAGGCAAGTGACAAATGATACGACGTGTTCATCTAATGAATGTCAATCTTTACTATATACACACATAAATCATGCCTATATCCCCGAAGGGTTAGGCAGAGGTGAATTAACGCTCTTACAATGGTTAGGCCCCATGTAATAGATGGCGAGCCTATTGTCATTTATCGGGCAATGAAATCGCATTATATTGCTAGGTCTAAGAGGTCTTTTAACTCTTAGTCACCTTGTACGACACCCGCCGGAGATATTTGGGGTGGTGACAATTGTATTCTATTCTGTCGTCAACACAAGGCATACTACTACATCAGTTTCATTAATTAAACGTCAATATCATATATTTTATTCTATTCGGTCAAATAGATGGCGACTTGACTAGGCCCCTAGAACTCCGAACTCAGTCCCCACTTAGGGGCCTTCCCCTATGGAAGAATAATTAGGTAGAATGGGCCATAACCCACCACGTTAGTCCAGTACGAGTTGGTGGGTAAATCACATACACATGCTTTGGTCTGCCTTCCCCTTATACTGAAGATCCTCCGTACTATGAGCCACGCCCTAATCGCCTTGGGGTCTACCGGTTAAGCATTTCTCGTATATTCCGCTGGCTTTGTCACCGTCGACCCTAAAACATTATGGGCCCTTTGTATGCTGATGTGCACAAATACTCAATTAGAAGCGTAGTGATGATAAAATTTTATGCTGCTATAAAAAAAAGAAAGCCGTATGTCCAATTAATGGACGGAACATAAATTTAAAATTACTTAGGTATTCTACTTGAGCATCTCTGTGCTTCCTTAGTAATAATTAAATCGGAGTTTTGATTTTTTTAACTATCTGTACCTACATACAGTGTTAGGGCCGGTTTTTTGATGCATAGTTAACTGTTAACCAATTGTTAAATATTGTTACTTATCTTTAAATACATACCTACATAAATCACGCCTATATCCCCGAAGGGGTAGGCAGAGGTGAACCAGCACCCGCGTTTCGCCAATTATGTCATGTCCCATGTAATAGGTGGCGAGCCTATTGCCATTTATCGGGCACAAAAGTCGCAGTAAATTGCTAGGTTGTACGAGTATAAGAGGAACGCTGCTGCCCATTCCTCAGCACTGATTTATCCTTAGTCGCCTTGTACGACACCCACGGGAGAGATTTGGGATGGTGACAATTGTATTCTACTCTGCCGTCACCATTCGGCAAATCTTTAAATATCACTGATATTTAACAATACGTAACAATATCAGACGGATATTTGTCCATTAGTAACATTAGTAACTAAAGTTGTTACTAATGGTTACATATCACACTAATATTAAGCAATTAGTAACAGTTTTTAACAATTGGTTGAGTTAACTGTGGATCAAAAAACCGGCCCTTCGAGTTAATTTGAATTATAATATTGATTATGCGTTTCACATAGTTACGTTGATTGTATTTTAATAATATGAATGTCAACTATTCGTGTTGGATAAATTATTTATTTAGTATTGTAATATATTTTCTACAGCCATAGTGATACGCCTATATTCACCCCGAAGGGGTCGACAATTATGTTGGCTCCCGTGTAATAGGGGGCGAGCGTATTGCCGCCTAACGGACACATATCGAAGTATATTGTTGGGTAAAAGTGAAACGCTTTTACCTATTACCAATCGCTCTTTCTTTCTTTCTTTCTTTCTTTCCTTCTATCTTTAAAACCAACTAACTGTATTAGGCCTGGTACAAGTACACATAGGTACTGGCTTTTTATTTCAATGAAAATTAACAAACACATTGAGTATCAAAAAGAAAAAAAAAAGGTATTAATCAGACGGTTGCTTGTTTCAAGTTTTTTCAGACAGCTTTAACCCTAATTCTGATTCAACAACAAGTCGATTTCTGTTTTTGATTTTTTAACATTAATAATCTTAGTAAATCTTTCCGCGACCGCCGCCACCCACCGTCTAAAGGCGAACTTCTAGGTTCGTGAACCCCATTGAGTCACAGGTGAAGACATACATGAGTCACGTTAAGAGCGGCCCTTGAATCATAGGAATGCCAGTGCACTTGCATATTCGCTTATTGGATAACACTAAATCCTCTAGTCGAAGTCAATACCCGGTCTGCAACACTGCTATATTCATTAGTTAATGTCTGTTATATAGCCTATATATAGCCTTCCTTGTTAAATTGACTATCCAACACAAAAAGAATTTTTCAATTTGAACCAGTAGACTACGTGGTTCAAATTGGTTCAAAAAAAACGACCAAACAAAAAAGTCTTCAGCTTTATAATATTAGTATAGATTCACGCTTGAGCCACAGCTAATTCCGCTAATTAACTTTAGAGGACAATGCACAAATGATTCCTTGGCCTGAACTCGTAAAATCGTGTGGTTTCCCACAAAACCTAATTACGAGGTCGAGACATCTAGCCGTGTGGTGACGGCAGAGCAGAATATAATTGTCACCACCCCCATCTCCCCATGGGTGTCGTCGCCTAAGGGTAAACAGAGATGAGTAATGGCCCGGTGCATTCCTCTTATACCAACTAGTAATATATTGCGAATTTGTGTGCCCGATAGATGGCAATAGGCTCGCCTATTATATGGTACGTAAATTAATTGGATCTCGCTAGCGCAGTGACGCGCTCGGCCTGCGATTGCGTAAACTAAGCAATGTTCGCTAATGCTAAGCTCTCGTTGGTCCCGGCAGTATATGCAGTCGTTAATACCCACCAATCCGCACTGGGCCAGCGTGGCGGGTTGTGGCCCATTATTCCTATATTCTTCCGTCCATAGGGATGATCTGTGACCCAGCAGTGGGGACATTAAAGGGCTGGTGATGATGATTAATAGTCATAATTGACTTCAGTATTTTATCGTGCCGCAGCAGTTGACAATACATTTGTCGAAACTCATGTTTCTCGAATGAGGAATGGGCAGCTGCATTCCTGGAACCTAGCAATGACTAAAATTAACGTGATTGGTGAATGATAGATTATAGGTTAGCCTATGACACCTAACATAATTGTCTAAATATGAGTGTTAACACACTTCAGTCACCCTAGAGGAGTCTCTGAGGCATATAAGTGTGATGTTACTTTGGCCATACATTATTACCGTTAATTTTTAATATTTTAACTGCCACACTCAGAGAATGGCCGTGTGGTGACGGCAGAGTAGAATACAATTGTCACCACCCAAACCTCTCCCGTGGATGTCGTAGAAGGCGACTAAAGATAAATCAGTGATGAGGAATGGGCAGCAGCATTCCTCTTATACCTACCAACTAGCAAAGTACTGCGACTTTTGTGACCGATAAATGGCAATAGGCTCGCCACCTATTACATGGGACCTAGCCTAATTGGCGAAGCGTGGGTGCTAGTTCACCTCTGCCTACCCCTTCGGGGATATTGGCGTGAATTATATATGTATGTATGGACACTCAGAGAAGTCGGTTAACTTTAATGAGTATTTAATGTCATTAATTTTCATTAAAATCTAGACCATAGACCCGGCAAGAATAGGGACTAGTTTTGAGTTGTCATTTTTTGACGTTAAGTTCTCATTAACGTTGTTTGACGTCTCTGAGTACGGCAGTAACCCTATATGTGGTAACGTTTTTGCTATATGTACTACTCTTAAGTGTTTGCTTTGATATTTATATAAACTGCTTGTTCCCGCGACAACATATAAATCAGCCCTTAATTATTCGCATTCACAGAGCAATAAACATCCATTCTGCTATGTAATATATATGTCAATATTTCAATGTCAGCGGCAGACCACCATACGTGCCTATATCTCAAACAGGCAGACAGTCACGTAGACTTGCATCCGTCCACAGAATACAAATATCCCCTGAGAGGCATATGTGTTTTTTGATTGGCATGTAGCCAGGTTTTGGTGATTAGCGATAAATATGACCACTAAATCATTTGCATCGGATGGAAATACCAAAAAATATGATAATGTGATACGCACAATTTATTACTGACATTAAAATATTTGCTCCTTTATTAATAATGTTAGTGTCAACAACCTACTAGACGTAGGCATTTTCGTCGCATGAAAGATTGAAACACAATTAATCGTTGTACCCGAATATTCTCTTCTAAATGATATGATTGACGGCTGCTTAGTTCGGATGGTTAGATAGTTGGCTTTTGGCAATACAGGTCGCGGTTTAGAATCCTGTTTGTCATGTAAATAAATTACCAGTCAATAAGCACCTTGGGTACCCGAATGGTGGAGGTAAAACCACCAACAACAGCATACCCAAAGAGGGTTGGTGTCAGGCAGGCGGCCGGCTGTAAAACCTAAGCCAAAACCTTGAAAAATATGGTTTGGAATGTTGTCATCACAATCACTTCATTTGTCTCTCGACTGACTCATCTTGTTTTCTATAAATGCTTTCATCACTAGCACCTTTTCGGTGTGATGGATATGAATGAAAAGGAAGTGGATGGCTTGATGAAACATACTGTGCCAACCCCGGATAAACTGGGACTAGAGCAAAAAGAAGAACAAGTCTCAATTTGTCTCGCCACCTAGTTGTAGGTTCGACCTCGACGAGTTTAACCATCTTGAGGTGACCACTCTATGGTGACCTTTACCTAGCGATCTGCATGTGTACGGCATAATGGACATGTCCCTCCCAGTCCCATTTGAGCTTCCCGGTTTTAGCTCCTACATCGTTTATACATGTTTTTGAGGGCAGCGTTGAGAATAGGACAGAAATAAGGATGAAAGTTGGCAAAAATTGGTGACTACGCTTGAACAATTGTGGGTGCTAGTGAAATAATTATGCATGGTATCATACATACCATTGCCAAAAAACCCCGTCTCAGGCATCCATATTATGTAGTCCAGTTAGTTGTATGCAAACCCATCGGCTTCCCCGTAACCGCAGGCTTCCTACATGGTCCATTGTGCGCGTCAAGGCTATCGCGGTGCGGTCGGCGGGATCCGGCCTTTTTAAAAGGAATTGGTTATTATCGATACGTGCTAATCAAATGCTGACAGACAGGAAAATCTACTGTTTCCAAGAACATTTTTGGCTAGAAACTTTGTTAGCCGTTTTCGGCACAGTAATACTATAAAGCAGTATTGTGACTCGGTCGTATTTTTGAAACAAAAGCCACAGCTGCGCCAGCCGTGCGGCACGTCAAAATCCTATAGGACCGTGTCAAAAATCGCCCCTACTGTTTAAAAACCAACACACCGTCAATTCGTCACTGAGCTGCTGCACATTCGCTACACTGTTGCATGCCGAGCGTATGCTGAGATCTTGAGGCCTGCCGCCTAACTCTATTGCTGATTATAGCTATATAGCAATGCACTGCTAACGGCTATAGCAGCCACCCTGAATTTTTAGGCTGTACGGATTTTGTGCCAAATTCATACAAAATCATTCGGTGATCATTCGCTCAAAGCTATCGCTGATAGTTTAGGTACATTTGGTGCGACATGGCAGCATGACGACATAAACTTTAGCTTTTGCTTTAGCAATCGAGATAGGCGGTAGGCCCCCAGGGGCCGCGTAGGATAGCGCGCTTCGTTTGTATATAATATGAAGTCAAAATACTGGATAGATAGTGTTACCGTGTTTTCGGCCTCAAAAGCTCGTATTACTCTCATCAGAACGCCCAAGGTTAAATAGAGGGCAAAGAAAAGCCATGCTGGTAGTTTGTACGCTATCAGTACGGCCCCTTTATACTAGTAGCCAATCTATTCGAATGAATAGAATACAAATGTATGAATGTGACGTGTTACAGAGAAAAAAACATGGTGACCGTCTATTCATTCGGATAGATTGGTTACCTATCTAGAGGGGACGAAATTAAGAAGATATAGTTGGAATGTTGTAACATCAATCACCCTCTTCGTTCATCGGTCCCACATTCGTTTCTATACATAATTATTATTTAATATTCTTCACTAGTTTCTAAGAAGGAATAGAATAAAGCGGCTTGGTTAAAGTGTTAAAATACACACATCCATAAATCACGCCTTTCCCCCTAAGGGGCAGAGATCAGCACCCACGTTTCGCCAGCTTATTTCAGGTTCCATGTAATAAGTGCAGAGCGTATTTCCATCTACCGACCACGTGACTTATAGTTTGAATTCGGCAAAAATACGCTTCAGGGTGCGACCTATCTTGTCCCAATAATTCTCCTCGACTACCCTCCCTTTTCCCCTTACAATTCCCTCATCACAGCCATTAGGCGGTTATCCAATTTATTGCTCACTCGTTCCTTAACCGCCTACCTCGAGGAATGTCGGATGACAGTATTTTTATAATAGATCCCTTTGGGATATCCCCTGCCTCGAGCTGACTCCGCAACCCATTAAGACCGGAGCCGATACGTTGGCAATTATATTAAGACTACAGTAGCTTCGAGACGATTACGATATTACAATGTTGTTGGCAACGTTTTTTTCACAAGTACGTCGATATTATGAAATACACGTATGCAGAATACAACGGTGAATTTATCCCACATTTCGACACATATTTTTTAATCACTTCCGTGCTTTAGTGGTTCTTCCACCGGAATTAAGATCCCTAAGTCTCTGGTTCGATCTTCAAGGCAGTACTGATGAACGACTTGAGTGATTACCAATTACACAAGATTCATACTACTAAAGGATTAGATTTTATAGCTGCCCGCCCGCTTGACACTAACCATCTTAGGGTGCCATCTTTGGGTATACTGTTTTTTGTAGTCTGCCGTCTATTCAACCCCGGGCAATTTTCTTAAGTCGGCTTTGACACCCCTTGGGTGAATCGGGACTGGCACATCCTACCTTATTTTTTCACTTCCAAACCATAAAAGATCTTTAAAGACGACTACAGTTAACAAAATGAAATATCATATTGAATCAGTGTTCTTAGGACAACGCCTAGCAATGTCTGCTCGGAGCTTGCTCGGAATATTGCAATATTCAATGTAGAATATTTTACATGTATGCCAATAATAATTTGTTATCATTACATTTAGAAAAGATCGCGTTGCTTCCTGTGTCCAGTAGTTATAAGCACATTAGCCCGAATTGCGAGTGACGTGGCATCTGTGACCAACTTCAAGCCAAAACGCTTTCTTGTTGTTCCGATTTATAAGTGAAATCACCTAAGGCTGGAGTTCACCAACACTTAAACGGGCGATTAAAAGATAAACGTCAGTTTTTGACATTTTATCGTATGGATGAACTGTCAAACACTAACGATTATCTTTTAATCAGTTGTTTAAAGTCTCGGTGAACTCGGGCCTAAGTAAATCCAGTAGGGACTGCTATAGAGAAAATATTACAAAGAGTCGAGGCGAAAACTGTTACCATCCATTAATTCATCGTGCGGGTGCCGGGTCCATAGTGTGTCAGAGTGGGAAGGCAATGGTAGCGCTTGGGACTTGTGACCCAAGCGTAGGTTTAAGGGATCCCTTCACAACATGTCAACACTCACCTTCGCCACCCCGACTTCTCTCTGCCCAGCCATGTTTGCTAAGATTCCGTGAGAGCCGCCTTAGATACGCATTCCAGTGCAGATCTTACGAAAGCTCCAGGCAAGCCAAGTTCTTTGAGCAATGTATTAGGAATTCAGCTGGTATACCTCTTGCTCCACCATGCTCTAAAGCATACAAGCCATCAAGAAAAAAAATATAGTCATGATGCTGGAGTTTTCTAACATTTATATAATGTATTCGATTTTAATTTTAACATTATATAAATGTTAGAAAAATTATCACAAAGATTTTGGGGTTAGAAAAAGAATTTCGAAAAATTATGATTCCCGCCTCAAGATCATAATTTTTCGAAATTCTTTTTCTAACCCCAAAATCTTTGTGATTTATATAATGTTCAAATTACAAGTAATGTAGAAATTGTTTGTTAAATCAGAGTTTCAAAGGGGAAGTTTGAAAGTAGCGCCAGTGACTGAGAGCCTGCGGAGTGATAGACTTGGATGGTTCGGTCATGTCATGCGAAGAGATGAAAGCTATGTTGGCAGAAGAATGTTAAGTATGAACGTGGAAGGACGTAGAAGGAGAGGATGACCAAAGAAAAGATGGATGGATTGTGTAAAGGAGGATATGATAGCGCGAGGGGTGGATATGAGGATTAATGAAGGATAGAGAGGAATGGGAGAAGAAAACATGTTGTGCCGACCCCGCCTAGAGCGGGATAAGGGGAGGGAGAAGAAGTTTGTTAAATCAGAGTACTTATTGTTTTTTACAGCTTGTTTTTTGACAATGTTCGATTCCCACCTATTTGGATTTTGTCCTGACACGGGAAACTTTGACTTCATTTTGTTAGTAATATTTTTTCTACCATCTATAATTGTAATGTTCAAATTAAAATCAAATCACGGCTATTGTAGAGACCCAGCGTACCATGACCTTGTCTTAAGAAGACACCGAATTAAGACAGTCGCGAGCCAAAGGGGGGCGTGCGTTATTACAAGCTATTAGCTGCTTAATACTCCAGCCTCGTCTGTCATCTCAACAACTTAAAGAGCGATTACGATCTTCATTACGCCAGTGAATTCAGCCATCAACCTTTGACAGTTATTTTGGCTTTTTTTATTCGGGTTACGGTTCGTGGCGTATGTTGTATGTTTTGGTTGCTTTTTTGCTTTGTTGCGTGTTTTTTTACTGTTTTGGATTTGGAATGGCGTCGTTAGCGATCCAGATCCATGATCTTCGTTATTTGATTTAAAATTCATCAGTCATTGATAACTGTAAGGCTGCTGGAAGAGATTTATTTTAGAAATAAGCAGTACCTTTGTACAATTATCTGTGTGATGTATGTTTTCTATTGTAATTGTCTTTGTGTGTATATTAATTGTTAAATAAAAAATAAAAAAAGGAAAAGTAGGTTTGTTAACGCCGGATGGTTTTAAAAGCACATTTTATTCCGCATTTAAATCAAATCCACGGCTGATATAAAAACTAAGTCAACTACCAAAGCAGTCTTTGGACTTTGGTTTGGACTGACACTGCGGCCGACGTTGCTGGGTTTTGGGCGGATGTCGTTTAGGGTTGCTGCCGACACGATAAAAAGAAGAAGAGCAGTATGTCTGAGACAATAGACATACTGTATTGATCCAAAAATATTGAGACAATAGGCAGAAGCTGAAGAAAGTTCACGAAACTTGGTTGAGGATTTAGTCATACCTTCATCCCTACGATTTAGGCACAGCTATAAGTCATTTCGGCACTGCTGGGTTTAGATCCTTCGATCCACTTCTAATAAAGATTAAAATCGCAAATTTTCCATCGCCGGTTGCACTCACGATCGCTAAAAATGTACACCAACGGTTTTATCAAAGATGGCGTCTTACAAAAATTCACATGGTCCGCCGCGTGTTTATAACGCATAACGAACAAACCGACTTAAAAATCTTTAATTTCTAGCTATTTGAGTATCTACCGTATCATTACATTTACAAAGTCACTTTTATTTTCTTGGTGGTCTAAAAAAGGTCTGCATTAAAAAAAATGCCATGGCAAATGCAAATGGCCGTACCATGAAGTATTAGTGCGATCCAAACGCGGGTGACAAACCGGGACGCCGCTCTACTCGGCTCATAGCGTTGTCTCACTCTAACAATGGGATTTGAGTCGCGTTTAGAGTTGGTGGTAAGGCCCCAGATAGTAAATTGAATTTTTAACCAGCAGAAAGTATATATTTTTTTATATCAGTATTCCGATCAAATTCGAAAACTTATTAGAAGTTTAGCTTATGTGTCCTTTGATGTTCAGTAGCCGAGGTGGGAGGTAGGCCGACTTAGCACCTGTGGTCACGGGGAGTGTGCCAAAAGCGGCCATGGTCACGGGAACTTTGAAATAGACAGCTCGCTTATGTCTTTTTCTTCTTTTTATTGTTGCTTTGATGCGTATTAAGGCCGTAAAAGAGGATTTATTTCAAATATAGCTGTAAATGCAACCTCAAAGAACTTTACTTTTTGGTGCGTGCAAATGACCCATTAAACGGGGCTTATAATAAAAAATAAATGTTCCCAGCGATGCGATCGGAGCACTGTCAATACAACGGGAGCCATATTGGGTTTTATTACACGAAAATCGGGCGAGTAGCTCTTAAATTAATTTTAAACAGAAATTTAAATGGAACTTAATTAAAATATAATTTCGCGAAATTATCCGGCAATTTCGGCCATTGCATATTTCACAATTAGTCACTAATTTAATTTTGAGTTATGGAAAGCCGCTAAAAAGCTGTGCTTACGCTAAATCCGTGAATGCCTGTGCTGCATCGGTTTGCTCCTTGTGCGTTGGTGATAAAGCCTGTTTTTGCATACACCGGTTTTTAACAGGTAGCTCACACAGAATTCGTTATGACAAATTATTCTTTGAATGACTCCTATCCGTGTTTGATTATAAGGTATAGTTTTACTTTAAAGGATTTGAAGCAGAGTAGAATACAATTGTCACCACCCCAAATCTCTCCCGTGGGTGTCGTACAAGGCGGCTAAGGATAAATCAGCGATGAGGAATGGGCAACAGCGTTCCTCTTATATCACCTTGCAATAGTACTGCGAATTTTGTATCCGAAAAATGGCAATAGGCTCGCCACCTATTACATGAGACCTAACATAATTGGCGAAATGTGGGTGCTAATTCACCTCTGCCTACCCCTTCGGGGATATAGGCGTGATTTATGTATGTATGTAAACGATTTGTTCAAAGGATCGGTGTAGGTACCTGAATAATATATAAATTTCAATATTCGTCATTATTCGTAATTATTTACAGTGTTCGTCTGCTAGGGTAAATTGCGAAGACTTATCAATATTAAATATCCTTATTGTATAGGGGATTTAATGGCATCTTTCAGAAGTCCCTTATTTTTACATCTCTATCCTAATCTCTGATCTTCATTAAACAACTTTCATTGTTTTACTTTCTTCGGGGCGACATCAAATTCTATTACAGTTCTTGTGTTGTAATAGTACATTATATACCATACCATACCGATACCCAGATCGCAAGGATAAATAAACGATCTGAGACCTTCTTTTTTATCGTCCGAGGTAAAATCATAGATTTACGTCACCCCCTGCCTAGGAAGTGGGATTTTTCGTACGCGTAGCGGGCGAAGAAGTCCGCTTTATGGTCAGGTGTGACTTAAAATAACATAAGTACATAGTTTGTTACAAATCTCTACGGAAAGCGGACACTTGGTTGGCAATCAAACATGCAAATATGCATCGCAGGCCACTGATAATATGACGGAGAACGATTATGCTTTTAATATCTATTGAATAATATATGGCGGCACTGATGTGGAACGAAAGCGATAATCGCAGGCGTGTAAAATATTAAACACACAGCATTGAATACCTACTTATGCTTAGACAAACGTCGATTGTGGTCACGAATGTACGGTTACCATGACAAGTTTTCATTGGCTCAAATGCTGATTTTTTTAATTCATAATGTAACCAGAATTTGGGTTTTATAAATCAAAACTAGTTTGTAAGACTTTCAGGCAAAATTAACAAACCGTTTATTTGCAATGAATTTTTTTCCGTAATTAAAAACTTTGAAACGCTCTCCTGTAAAACTCAAAAAATGTCGCTTAAACCAAATAGGCTTTCACCCCTCGATTATGTATCTACATATATAAATTACGGCTGTACCCCGGAAGGGGTAGGCAGAGGTGAATTAACATCCACGTTTCGCCAATTAGATTAGATCCCATGTAGAGTATAATCAGTAATAGAGCCGCGGGAAAAAATAGTATCCTGTAAATCACGCCTTTTTAGGGCAGAATAAGGGTGCTTTTCCACCATGCGTTTTATATCCACCAATGATTTGGCATGACACGGTGGTGGACACTGATTCAACTTAACAAAATAATCTAAACTTGCAGTTGGGGTCTTTTTAAAAACGTAATTGACGGCCGGCTTGGTCGAATGGTCAGACCGTTGGCCAAGAGGTTCAGGGTTCGAATCCTGGTAAGGCCAAATTATTGCATGATGAGCACAAGCTTAAGCTGCTTACTTGGGGCTAGATGATAGGTGTGAATTTAAGAAGTATTTTATTTTATACTAATAATAAATTCAATTTTGTGTAATAATAATTTAAGTTATAATTTTAGTACTGCGACTTTTGTACCCGATAAATGGCAATAGGCTATTACATGGGACCTGACATATTTGGCGAAACGTGGGTGCTAGTTCACCTCTGCCTACCCCTTCGGGGATATAGGCGTGATTTATGTATGTATGTATGTATAATTTAAGTAACAAGTAATACGTTTATAGTTCCTGTGTACTAACTATACAAAGTTTATCATACTAGAATTTGTTTTATGTAAACGAAGCACTAATATCCTTAATATTTCAAAAAGATAAAGGCACAGATCTTGTTGCAACTTAATCACCTCCACCATGCCTCTAAATCAACGCAACGGTAATTACACTAAACAAGATAATCACGATCTACCCACTTAAAATCACAAATAGCGCCATCTAGCCGCAAGGCGATAAAACCTCGGCGCGCCAACATAAGTCCTAAATACCGATGTTATCTAATTACTTCGCGATAAAACTGCATCTTCAAAGTAAAGTACCTAGGGCACCCGCAGGTTCGTAACAAAGAGTACTCATTAACTTAGCAGTTCTATTCGAGCTACCAGCGTCGTCGAGTGTAATTCACATAGATTAAGTCGTCGAACAGACAGAAAAAGGTGCAGCTCAGTCGCCTTTTGTGCCTACACAAAACCTGGTAAAACAAGTAAAGTTTTGTTTTCTTTGGCCTGTAATAAATATTTAATCGCCTGTGACACTTAGGACCTGTTTCACAATCGATTAGTAAGTTCAAAGTAGCTTACTTTGCAGTTCAATTGACATATATTTCATATTACAAATCTCTCCCGTGGGTGTCGTACAAGGCGACCAAGGATAAATCAGTGATGAGGAATGGGCAGCAGCGTTCCTCTTATACCTACCACCTAGCAAAGTACTGCGACTTTTGTGCCCGATAAATGGCAATAGGCTCGCCACCTATTACATGGGACCTAACATAATTGGCGAAACGCGGGTGCTTGTTCACCTCTGCCTACCCCTTCGGGGATATAGGCGTGATTTATATATGTATGTATAATTGACGGCAGGCTTGGTCGAATGGTCAGACCGTTGGCCAAGAGGTCCAGGGTTCGAATCCTGGTAAGGCCAAATTATTGCATGATGAGTACAAGCTTAAGCTGCTTACTTGGGGCTAGATGATAGGTGTGAATTTAAGAAGTATTTTATTATATACTAATAATAAATTCAATTTTGTGTAATAATAATTTAAGTTATAATTTAAGTACTGCGACTTTTGTACCCGATAAATGGCAATAGGCTATTACATGGGACCTGACATATTTGGCGAAACGTGGGTGCTAGTTCACCTCTGCCTACCCCTTCGGGGATATAGGCGTGATTTATGTATGTATGTATGTATAATTTAAGTAACAAGTAATACGTTTATAGTTCCTGTGTACTAACTATACAAAGTTTATCATACTAGAATTTGTTTTATGTAAACGAAGCACTAATATCCTTAATATTTCAAAAAGATAAAGGCACAGATCTTGTTGCAACTTAATCACCTCCACCATGCCTCTAAATCAACGCAACGGTAATTACACTAAACAAGATAATCACGATCTACCCACTTAAAATCACAAATAGCGCCATCTAGCCGCAAGGCGATAAAACCTCGGCGCGCCAACATAAGTCCTAAATACCGATGTTATCTAATTACTTCACGATAAAACTGCATCTTCACAGTAAAGTACCTAGGGCACCCGCAGGTTGGTAACAAAGAGTACTCATTAACTTAGCAGTTCTATTCGAGCTACCAGCGTCGCCGAGTGTAATTCACATAGATTAAGTCGTCGAACAGACAGAAAAAGGTGTAGCTCAGTCGCCTTTTGTGCCTACACAAAACCTGGTAAAACAAGTAAAGTTTTGTTTTCTTTGGCCTGTAATAAATATTTAATCGCCTGTGACACTTAGGACCTGTTTCACAATCGATTAGTAAGTTCAAATTAGCTTACTTGGCAGTTCAATTGACATATATTTCATATTACAAACTGACAAATAATCTGCGAAATAAGCTACTTAGAACTTACTGGTCGATGGTGAAACAGGCCCTTAATATAATTGGCGAAGCGTGGCTTTTCACTACATTTCACCTACGCCAACCCCTAAATAGGCGTAATTTATGTATGTTTATTTATTTATCATGTCCATGGCCATCCAGATTAAATAACAAAATTACTTGAAAATTCCCCAATTTTTTAACGTTCACAACTAAAGCTATTTTTTTTTCTAAGCACAATATTTAAATACTAGTCACACCCATTTAAACACTTTCTGAAATTAAAACGGTCATCTTAAAAATTATAAATATGCAATCATAGTAGATTATATACCAACGGTCCTAGCAAAAATAATAGAGCTGCCTGCCAGTAGGCACTGCAAAACGCAACGCATAAAAGTACTTAGGGGCTTCTCGGAAAAGACGCAGGAGCGCTCCGAATGAGCTATATATTCGGGCTGGTACCTAGCCACAGTTTGGAGATTCTGAATTACAACAGCGCATATTAATTAAGACTTCAACAACGGCCGCGGGCAAAGAGTATCAAATGGCGCGCAGACATTTCCAGCGTACGAACGAGTAGAACGCCTAAGAAGTTTTTATATGCATTAAAAATTAAAGAAAAGGTTCCCAATACCTCCATAAATTATTTGTCCTGTCTCTCAAGCCAAGTAGGTAATCTTTTCGAACGAATAGAATACAAATGAATGAAACGGACGGATTACAGATGAAAAACCTTCGTGACAAAAGTAAGAGTAGTTGTCAAAAATTGACATTATTGTTCGATGGAACCGTTATATCGTTTGCCACTTGGCTGCCCCCCCCCCCTCCCCCTCCAATTTAACGTTCCACTGCCTGGGGATTAAACCTCGGATTCTAATTCCGGTAGACGAAGCACTAGACCAAAGACCCTCTCTTTGTAAATAAAAAATAAATAAACATTATATCATATATGCCGCGTAGAGACGGCAATGCAGAACATGGTTGTCACCAACCTTTTTTGCTTCGCAAGAGCCACTAAGCAATGTTCAAAGAAAGCTTACCTATCTATCTTGCCCCACCACCAACAATGTCTCGATACGAAAGCGCAAAAATAATTAAAAAAGAATCTATAAATTGTGTTAAAATATCCAAAACACGGACCAGCTGATTACATTCCTACGTTAATAATCTTTGCCCCCGTTTGCACACAACTGGGGAGATGGAAAATTTTAATAAAATATGTTCCACCGCGTAAACTGGCATCTCACGTCACGTCCTTACAGATCCTTTAAACACTTACAACGTGTACACTCACCGAGAGCCGCTTTGGGGCTACGTGATAGAGCTCAAAGTCGTCCGAACCAAGCGCAAAGCTAAGCTTGTCCCGCTAAACTACGCTACGCTATAAGGAAGAGATGTGCCACGATTATGAAATAGATATTAAAGTATTTTCTACTCATTTCTAGGTATAAATTGTTTGCGTAATTCACCGCAGTTTAAGCGTTTGTTGGCCGCGCACTTAACTGTGATGTACTTAGAGAAATAATTAATGTAATCAATTCTCTGGGAGGTCGACTGTGTCCCGTCTTTTACATGATTACTACTGTTTATTTTACTTTTCCCTGGTTTATCGTCAATGTCGTTTCAACATAGGGTCATAGGGTTATTTATGAATCACTTTCGATATTTTGCCAAGTGATAGATGGCGCACCAAGAACTCTTCCCACAAAGGAAACAGGGATGGTGCAACTTTTTTTGGAACAACAAATTACGCTACCTATCAAATTGCAGCGTTCCTCTTATACCACCCAGCAATGTACTGGGTTTTTAGTACATGGGACCTAACATAATTGGCGAAACTTGGGTGTTAATTCACCTCCGCCTACCCCTTGGTATGTATGTATGTATATACATCCATACAACCGACGGCGTCAAGCTTTATCTGATTAAAACAGATGGGCCTTTGTAACACTGTTAGCAGTGATGATACATGAATTTAAAATGCATTCCCATTCCGTTCCACTCATAAAACCATACAAGGTTGTTCCTGGTTTTGCAACATACTGACGCAAGGACATTTTGCGAGGCACGGTAGTACACGTGCCGGCCACATATTATAAATGGCGCGTGATATAGTTATATGTCTGTGTCCTGTAGTATACACAGTAGTGCGGAGATTGATATATTTAACATTCATACATACATAAATCACGCCTATATCACGTAGGTATAAGGTAGGCACTTTTCGTCAATTCAGTCAGGTACAGTTAGCATCATAAGTCGATTACCACTTTAGCCCTCTGTCATACAGAAGACAGCGAACGCGCAGTATTAATTGCCACCAATTTGTACGAACAACTATTGTGACAAGGTATTTAAGTGTTAATCTACTTATTATGCTGACTGGACCATGTTACAGGTGGCGAACTGGTGAACATATAGGGCACATAAATTGCAGTATATTGCTAGGTGGTAAAAGTGTGGTTGCCCATTACTCATCCCTTAGTCGCCTTGTACGATACCCACGGGAGAAATGGGGATGGTGACAATAATTGTATTCTGCTCTGCTGTCACCACACGGGTTGTATGGGCCCAACTTAATTGGCGTATAGTGCCTACCCTACGTAATATAAGCGTTATTTATTTATGTAATTGTATTCATCAGTGTATTGTAATCATAGCAGATATGAATAAACGAATTTTGACTTTGACTTTATATGACGTGATGACGTTTTTATAATGACGTTTAAAATATATGACGTTATGACGTGATGTCGACTGTACCACATAAGCCGCTCAGTCCAGATTGGAAAACTCAGCATGTATCACTCCCCAATCTTTGGCTGCCACTAACTAATCAAGTCTGAAACTTGAGGAATCTTCCAACCGCTAAGCCCCGGACCGACTCCGATACAGGCCAATTAAATTAATACGCATTAGGGTGCCGTAGGAGTTGTCTGGCTAAGCGGAGTGATTAATATCTAGTTCGGATAGCACCCGAATAGCTGATTCATTCGATCATTTGCCGAATATGTGGTGAGCTTCGGCGTATTCGTGGGGGGACACATTTCGTAGCGTCTCAAACGATTTATGGCGGGTCCCAATATTATATCCACAGTTAAAAGTACCTAAGCTTACTAAAGTTTAGCTCCCTTGCATAAATATCAGAAGATGCTAAGCAACTAAGCTGTAGTATGTCTATCTTTAACTTCTTCTTCTCACTGCCCTGTTCCCAGTCTATCTGGGGTCGGCGCAGTATGTTTCATCTTCCATTCATATCCGCCAGACGTCATCAAGCCATGAACTCCCTTTTGATTCATATCATCCATCACATCGTAAAGGTGCTAGTGATGAATGAATACATAGAAAAGAGACAGAACGGACCATGTCGAGAGACCGATGAACCGAGAGAGTGATTGGAATGACAACATTCCAATATATCGTCAATCTACGTCTATCTTCAACTGCTGATAAAATATTGGGACCACCCGTTAGCTGTATATTTTATACGGCTGACATACATACATACAGGAAGAGCGATTGTGAAATATTCTTCGATATTTTTTCCCACCGAAGGTGAAAATTAAGAATAATTACAAAAAAAACGAAGGTTGAAAGGACATGAATAAAATACTATAAAATACAGAGGGGCAGTCACTTACCGCGATCGCCTTGAGATTGAGGCCGGTCATCGGATGGGTGGCCAAACATATAGTATCTCGAGCCTCCTTCGTGCTTCGGAAGGCACGTTAAGCCGTTGGTCCCGGCTGTATAAGACGTAACCACCTGTTCACCTAGAATGCAAAAAAAATAATACATACTTACAATGAGTGCCGTGTGGTGACGGCAGAGTAGAATACAATTGTCACCTCCCCAAATCTCTCCCGTGGTTTTCGTACAAGGCGACTAAGGATAAATCAGTGATGAGGAATGGGCAGCAGCGTTCCTCTTTTAACACCTACAATGTACTGCGACTTTGGTGCCCGATAAATGGCAATAGGCTCGCCACCTATTACATGGGCCTTGACATAGTTGGCGAAACGTGGGTGCTAGTTCACTTCTGCCTACCCCTTCGGGAATATGGGCGTGATTTATGTATGTATGCTTACAATGACTTGTAAATTAAACGGAAAGACGCGACGAATATTGCGAAGATTGCACGCGTTTATTTTCGACATCGCGTCTCGCCGAAGATTAGCCTAACCGTCTAGAATCCTTAAAAAAACGTCATTAACAAAAATATATTGCACGAGTCGAGTTGAAATGATAACCGCCGCCTGCCTATCTGGTGGCGTCGCTTTACACGCGACGACCAATGTGCCATAATATTTTAATATCCGATTATACAACTCATATTATTATGTGTCCTTTCTAATAATTTTTATATATCACTAGCTGACAAGGCAAACGTTGTATTGCTCTTATCACCGGGGGGTAATAGCCTACAACCTATACTCATTTGGGTACAAATACATTATAATATCAAAAAAGAAAATCATAAAAACTGTCTAGATTTTTATATAAAAGAAGATACATTCATATATCACGCTTATTTTTCCCCAAACGGATATTCCCCTTATATCACAGCAATTTACGTGCCCGATAGAAGGCAATAGGCTATTACATAGCGACGCTACATAATTGGCGAATCGTGGATGTTAATTCACCTCTGCATGCACCCTTGGAGATAAAAAGTGTGATGTTTGTATGTATGCATGATAAAATTTTACTTAAGTACATACCTAATAATTATTATCGTGAATCAGATAAGGGAAGGGGAACGCCTAAGCTTCTTTCATAATTAAATTAAATGTCTACTAAGGCCAGGGCCAGGTCCAGAGTACTCGAAACTGACTTGCATGCAAAAGGATTTAATGAGATTGGATAAAGCGAAAGAAGTATGTAAGGATCTTGACAAGTTACAGTAGTGATCACCGACTTTTCCTGTGGGAGAAAAGCTTGATAATTATGTACTATGTATGTACAGTCGTGGTTATTATGTAAATTTTGCGTACAAAGATTTTGGGGTTAGAAAAAGAATTTCGAAAAATTATAAATAAAATATCTGCTTTGGAATGTTTGAAATTAATTTCTACATTGCGAGGGTACCTGTTGGCTTACAACGTGAAGTGTAAAGGTTAGAAGAATTTCGGCAAGTTAATTAGTGTCTTGGGTGGCCGAGCGGTCAGGCACCTGCCCGGATAGCAGCGGAAGCGGGTTCGATTCCCGCCTCAAGATCATAATTTTTCGAAATTCTTTTTCTAACCCCAAAATCTTTGTACTAATTTTTCTAACATTTATATAATTTTAAAATTAAAATCGAATAGTAAATTTTGCGTGTTATGGTGCTTCATGCTCACACCGTACAAGTAGTTGGAGCAAGTAAAGGCGCGAGCTATATGCGCAAGCAGCATGCTCAAGTTAGTTGATCAGTGCATAAACAAAAGCGCGGGCTACTTGCGCAAGTTACTTGGTCAAGCTACACGCGCATGCTGCCCGCGCGAGTACTTTGCTACATGCACTTGTAGAAGCTTCTTCTCCCTGCCCTGTTCCTAGTCTATCTGGGGTCGGCGCAGTATGTTTGTTCTTCCATTCATATCGGTCAGACGTCATCAAGCCATCCACTCCCTTTTGATTCATATCATCCATCACACCATAAAGTTTGGTTTTCCCTCCACCATTCGGGTGCCCCAAGGTGCTTATTGGTCTACACCGGGCAATCCCCCTTAGTCGACTTTTACGACACCCATGGGATGAGTCGGGGCTAGCCTATTCTACGTTATTTGTTCGCTCTCAGGCCAGCATACACATACAGCATTTTCATTCTAAATCACACCTATACGTCTCGGTAATTAGGTTTGAATCCTTGTAATACTGGCCGAGCTTATTGCCATGCATCGGAAACGTAAATCGTAGTGCATTATTAAGCCTATTCTCCAGTGTTCCGGACACCCCCTCCTTGGCGCTGACCCCGGCCTAAGCCGGGAGGCCCTGGGGGGAGACTGGTGAATTGCCTCGCGGCGGACCCCAGACTCTCTCCACTCAAAGTGCTAGGGAACACCGGAGTGGTTTAGTGGCGTATTCCCGACTGTAGATAGTAGGGCGAGTCCCACACACGTCAGTCGCCTAGCCAGCGGCTGGTATGGTGCGCAAAGGTATTCCAATCCATCGAAAAAAATAATAAAAAATGGACTGGCCTATTCTATTCTACGTTATTTGTTCGCTCCCAGGCCAGCATATAAGATTGCACTTCTACACATGTAGAAGCACCATTAGGTAAATCGTCTCGCGGTCGTGTCAACCTCGTCGCGTGTAAAAGACGCGTCCTCATCGTGCGTAACGCGATAGGCGGAAAAGATTGTATCTGCGTATTTATTTATTATCTGTGCTCACACGTCAACGGGCAGATGTTAGCGCTAGGGTACTTTGTGTAAGGTGGTTTTTATGGGGATTATTTATTTGTTTACATACAAAAGGCATCGCGAAAGGCTCACAATTGGTTGTCACGGTCCAGTGATGCCTGCACGGTGTTGACGCAGCATTAATTTGTACCTACCTTACTGCCGCACTCAGAGACGTCAATTAACTTCAATGAGTATTTAAAGTAAAAAATTTTCATCCAAATCTAGACCATAGACCCGGCATGAATAGCGACTAGTTTTAAATTGTCATTTTTTGACGTTAAGTATTCATTAACGTTTCTTGACGTCTCTGAGTGCGGCAGTTAATGTTTTATGAAGCCGAGTGATGGCGATAGAGCAGATTACGATTGTCACTACCCGTCATTTTACCCCCGGGTGTCGTACAAGGCGACCTAGGGTAAAGACACCGTGAAAAATGGGCACGTTCCTCTTGTATAACCTAACAATATACTGCGATTTACGTGCCCGATAGACGGCAATAGGCTCGCCACATGGGACCTGACCTAATTGGCGAAATCTGGGTGCTAATTCACCTCTGCCTATCCCTTGGGGGATATAGGGGTGATTTATGTATGTTTTCAGCCACTGAAAACGTCTCTCGGTATTTTAATGTTCTCCGTGCTAATTTTATTTTCTCCTCCATTGTTTTAGGTCTATTTAGGCCTTATCTAGGAAAATAAAGCGCTGAAGATGATATCCAATTACATTAATTAGTAATCAACACTAGTTTTAGACAACAGAAACCGTACTATGAATATTCTATAATTACATTGAAAGAAAAGTTGTTTTTGGTTTAAATTTGCGGCGTTGTATCGTACCGTTTCACAATTTTCATCTTCACTGCCTATTACTTCATTTCAGATCCTCGGCATTACAACCAGCGAAACACCCTGTGGTGAAGGTTTGAAGACCTGGTATCGTGGTATTCACAAAAGGGTGATTGACCTGCACTCCCCTTCTGAGATTGTGAAGCAGATAGAGATGGAAATGGAGAGACGAAATGGAGGTGTCAATCAAAATTGAGCCTGGTGTACAAGTTGAAGTGAGCATCGTCGACGCGTAGGCATAGCTGCCATTCTTTTTGTCCTCGACACAAAAACCCAGAGAACCTATGAATAGGAATACAATAATTCATGAAAAATCTAAGCCTGTCTTAAGCCACAGACTTAACGATAATTACAGTTTCATAACAAAGTAATTTATCTATTAAAATCTCATTTGCAGCACAAATATAATTATGGTTTATTAAAACAATCTAATAAAGACAACGAAAATAATTTCCTTTCTTTTTCATGGGCGCGTTCATTACACAGTCAACGCTCTGACAGTAGATTAAATTGCTAATGAGGTTTTAATTGTTCATTTTTTTTTATTTTGGTACCGCTCATGTTTGTTATTATTTCACTAAGTGCCCGTTTTTATAATTATCCAGGTGTGACAACTATAAATTAAATAGTATTTTTGGACAGCCAGTAACATTACGATGTTAGTTTAGTTAAGGTCACTTAACAGAAATGATTGCTAACATAGGTCATAATAATTATTATTGTTAAAAAGGCAGACAATGATAACTAACTTACAGGTACCAAAACTGTTAAAATAATTGAATTCTCAAACATTCCAGCATTGGTATTGGTAGGATACACAGCTTTTGCTATATTGACATAACACGCATTTTGTCACGAAATTTGTTTTGCCGCAAATAGCTTACAAAAAGTACACAGCTTCTCTAAGCAATTTGGAACAGCAAAAGTACTGCTTTCAGCAATATATTTTAAGTATTCAATGTTAAATCTATACTACAATTGGCGAAAAAGAAATACTGTCGCACCCATGTCCAACAAAAGTTGACATACTGCTCAAAAGCTCAAGTGCGCACCCGCCGTATCCAGCCACGAATAATTAAGATATAATTTGCAAACACTTTACTTTGTAATTTATATTTTTTTTAGGTTAGGAATAAATTAGGAAAGCGATTTTCCGCTTCATTATCTTCTGGAAACAAAGATTACCAATTCACGACCGACGCGCTGGAATGGGCCAAAATTATTCCGAGTTTTCAAGGACACAACTGTTTTTAAATGAATCGCAGCCGAAGGTCTGTGTGGCAGGGGGGACAAGGAGGGAAGATATCTAGAATCAATAGATGAAAATAAAACCTTCAGGCTCTTCTAGTGTCTCTATTAATCTTGTTTTATTATTTCTAAGATCGTTACGTTTTCGGAGCTCCCATTGCGATAGTAAAGAGACTCTAATGCTTATTTAAATATTATTTTGATTTTTATTTGAACATTTATTTATTTTTTTAAACTTTATTGCATAAAATATACAAATAGTGAACCTATCGCTACACAGCAACATTATAATTATAAATGTTAGAAAAAATATTACAATAGGAAAATAGGTCAGATAAAGTCGAACAATTAAAGTCTTATTAGAAGGATTGCGTACGCGGGTTTGATTCCCGAATCAAGACTGTAATTTTTCGAACTTTTTCTGAAGCATTTTTCATCATTAGGTAAAGAAGGCTGCTGTCCATTACTCATTGCCCATTGCCCTTAGTCACCTTGTACGACACCCCTGTGAAAGTTGGGGGTGGTGACAATTGTATTCTGCTCTGCCATCACCACACGGCTTCTTGGGATCAAACAAATTTTACGAAATGTGGGTATATAATAATAATATAACTCTTCCTCTCCGGGAACGAATTGGCGTAAAATATACGTGTATGTATTGTCCATGTTCCTCGTACCTTATTATCTTTCGCATTATGCGTAAATCAGTGATTTTAAGCAAATTTTACGGTGCACAAACACAGTACAATAAACAAACAATAATCGTAGACACATCATCTGTACAAAACTCGCTATAACCCGTTGGTCCGCAAGATCTGATAACGGATTCTTTCATGAGAATAACTCTTCACGGAGTCAGTCGTACGTAGCAATTGCATTTTATGAATTAATTAAGTGTGCGTAATTTTACTAAGCAGGCCTACGATTAAAATATAAATGTTTTTTTTTTATATTATCAGTTTTAAAAGGGCATCGACTATCAGTTATGGATTTTGCATTTTTGAAATAGAGTTAGTAGTAGTTAGAGTTTCGGTGATTCAGATTGACCTACCACTTCTATTGTCTTGAATATTCATGATAATTATTTTATCTTTTTTTGTATATTTTACGCTCCTTATATTGAAACAATTATTTCACTGTTTAAAGTTGTAACTGAGTGTGGATATAAAATTTGATATTTCAGTTTACCAATCCCTATTACAATCATCAAGCCATCCACTCCCTTTTGGTTCATATCATCCATCACACGTGAAAGGTACTGGTAACGAATTAATGTATGAGAAAGAGACGGAGAATCGAGAGACCGATGAATGGAGAGAGTGATTGGGATGACAACATTTTTGGGTATGCTGTTTTTGATAGTTTGCTCTCCACCATTCGGTTGCCATTCGATGGCAGACCAATAAGCCTAACCTTGGGTAAGGCTTATTGGTCTGCCATACTTCATTGCTCCTAGGTTTTTTAAGCAACAACACAATCACATCAAAACTTTAGTGAGTACATATTATAGCCCCTGCATACCTTAACTTTACTTATGTAACAATTAAATCCTAATTAAATTAGCCACTTCATTTTCTTCACCGAAAAAAAAGTCACCCGGTGTATTAATTAGTGGCGTGCGTGTAAATCTTCACGGCCCTTAATTAAATTTACAAATAACATTTTCTACAAGGCACCCTATCTTACCAGCCTAGTTAATTCCCGTACGACACATTCTAACAAAACTGACACTAACTGTTGCACTCAGAGACGTCAAATAACTTTACTGAGTAAAATAACGTTACTGACTTAACGTCAAAAAATTACAATTCAAAACCAGTCGCTATTCTTGCCGGGTCTATGGTCTAGATTTGAATGAAAATGTTTGACATTAAATACTCTACTAATGTAAAGGAGACTAATAGAATTACTAGTGCGAATGATAACATATGAATTAGCATACAAAATGGCCGCTGGAACAAATGGCAGCGATAATGCCACCAGTGGTAATTTAAAATGCTGGGAATAGTTTGCCTGGTTGGCGGCTATCGTGACATCGCATTGGACATATATAACTACCTATTACTGTCGATGGGTTTTAATTCTGATAAACAGAAAGGTCAGTAGCAAAATCTAGTGTAACATATCCCACCCACCTATGAGCTGGGACCGTTTGAGATATAAGTTTTATGTTACAAAAAATTTGATCAGAAAAATTACAAATTTTCTTTTTTGTCCTGACTGGGGTACTATGACTGTACCTACCCCTTCAGGGAGGCGTGATTTCTGTATGTATTTTTTTACACGTGTGTTAGTATTATGTAGGTATTTATAAAAAATAGACGGTTAAATGAAATAAAAACAATTCTCCGTTTATATTTTTCTATAGGTTGAGACTAGATGTTATAGTAATACTCGCCAGTGTAGCAAAAAATCTTTTTAATTAAGAGTGAAACAGGCATTTAACCACGTCGGTGGGCCAAATACAGTCTCTAATAAAATAATCTCAATAGTTTCCCAAAATCGTAAATAATATTAAGTATTCAATCTACAGACGCTATGCTTTGAAATACAGAAATTATTTAATTAAAATTTTAAAAGAGCCGCCTCAATAGACACAAAATTGTTAAACTGATTTAATGGGAAATTAAAAACTGTCCCGCTCATTATAATGTTGCTTTGATGTGCTTTTTTTTAATTGTTAATTATTTTTATGTGTCGTATAATTTTTATTTGCTCCGTCGTAAATTGTAGCGATTTTGTGCGGCGCCGTCAGCGTTTTGAAAGAGCATGAGCTGTGTTGTCTAAACGTTTCGTAATTATTATACCTAATTATAGAACATGATTTGATTTTTTTGACGGCCGCCTTGGTCGAATGCTCAGATTGCTGGGTATTGGCCGAGAGGTCCCGGGTTCGAATCCTGGTAGGGGCAAACTTTGTGATGACCACAAATGTTTGTTTCCGAGTCGTGGTTGTGTATATGTTTATGTAGTATATTTTCAACATTTATATACATAATTATATTAAAAATATGTCCGTCATGTAGTATCCATAACACAAGTGCTTAGGCTACTTACTTTGGGCTAGATGATAGGTGTGAGTGTAAAAATAAATAAAAAAATGTCTCTCCTGCCCTGTTCCGAGTCTATCTGGGGTCGGCGCAGTATGTGTCCTCTTTCATTCATATCGGTCAGACGTCATCAAGCCATCCACTCCCTTTTGATTCATATCATCCAGCACACGGTAAAGGTGCTAGTGATGAATGAATGTATAGAAAAGAGACGGAACGGACCATGTCGGGAGACCGATGAACGGAGAAAGTGATTTGAATGACAACATTCCAATCCATACTGCTCAAAGTTTTGGCTTAGGTTTTACAGCCGGCCGCCTGCCTGACACTAACCCTCTTTGGGTATGCTGTTGTTGGTGGTTTGCCCTCCACCATTCGGGTGCCCCAAGTTGCTTATTAGTCTACACCGGGCAATCTCCCTTAGTCGACTTTTACGACACCCATGGAATGAGTCCTATGCTGGCCTATTGTACGTTATTTTTTCGCTCCTATACATTTCTATTCTATTCGTTCGAATACATTGGTGACTTCTCTATTTCCCCTGGGGCATTAAGTCCTCTTTCTCCAATTGTTTTGTCGCTCGTCCGTTTTGTCTTCAAGGCACTTTCCACCGTTGTCCAGTGGTCTTTCCTCAACTCTTCCAAATTATAACCTTTCAGTGTGAAATTCATTATTCTTTTGAACTAGACAGCCTAAGTAGGTACCTAACAACAAAGTCTAGGCTTATTATTAGTTAATAGAAACAAATTATCGCGACTTCGAAAGTAGTACTTAGAAGCGATAACCAATGATGCTTGGCGAACGCGAAGGAAATTCTACTGAATGCAGATAGTTTTGCATGGTGGCATGTGGCTTAGTTCCCTGTGTATGCCATCGCATAATAATTGTTATATTCTAGTAAATAGTATGGCCTGCACCATAGAAGATAAATTCAAAATTAGGTGAGAGAAAAGGGCTTTCCTTTTAATCAATGTTGTAACAATTTCAGACAAAACTCAGAGCAGTATACAACTGTCACTACCCCCACACCTCACCGGCGGGTGTCGTATAATGCGGCTAAGGGTAAGCATAAAAAAAAATATTAGAGGAACACTGCTGCCCATTATTTACGCATCGCTGTCGTTACCCTTAGTCGGCTTTTGTGACATCTGCGGATTGATTGGGGGGGTGACAACCGGCTGCTCTGCCGTCACCACACGGCACAACGTTCAAACAAAATTCAAATAATCACGCCACACTCCTTAATCCGGCCAACATCCGCTATGCAAATAGCGAAACATTGATTTTAATTTAATAGGCTATTACGATTGCGACTTAATTGCCATGCCCCCATAAATACAGCGTGCGGCGACATGTGCCGACTTGTCCAGGGACATACGGCCCCCTAATTAGGGGATGCCATTGAGCATTGTCGGCGACCGCCTTTGATCATGAACAGAAGGAATTTGGACTATGATAGCGCACATTAAAGTTGGAATTCCAACCCAATCGATGTTTTTACGCAGAAAAATTTAGGTGAATTTTTAGCAAAAATTGGACAGTTCTCAGCTCTCTTATTTCAGGTCTTCTTATGGATGAAAGTACATATTTATTTAGATAGAACAGGCCATAACTGACCACGCTGGCCCGATGCGCATTGCCAGTATACGACTGTATGTATAATTGAAGCCGGATCAATAGTTTATCGTACCTTCCGAAGCACGCAGGATACATTAAAGATCTAGGTGAATGGAAATAGGCTCTCCCACTATATTATACATGAACTCTAATAAGGTGGGGATACGAGGATGTTAAAACATCTGTGTCTATCCCTTAGAGGATAGAGGCGTCATTTATGTATATTTTTACATACATATACATAAGTCACGTTATATCCCCGAAGAGGTAGGTGAATTAACACCCATCGCCAATTATGTTAGGTCCCATGTAATAAATAAGTGGCGATTGCCATCTAAACTACTACTCATCGCTATTAACACTCAGTCGCCTCGTATAACACCCGCGACAGAGATGGGGGGTCGAGACAATTGTATTTTCCTCTGCTGTCACCACACGGCATGTATTTGAGTGCTCCATAAAATACTATGCACTATGACAGTATCCGGAAGTTGCAAGAATGCAAATATTCATTTCGCAATGCTACTCGTAAAGCTACCAATAGAGAGAGCGCTCGCAATTCCAGACCTATTGATACAAACAGCGGATATTTCTCGAATCCGTCTAAACAGGGAACCCTTTTAATTAAACACGACAGGTCCAATATACTGTTAATTTTAAACATTCCCCGAAATGTTGACTAGTGATGCGCTGTTCGGTATCCGTTCGGTATACACTGGTCAACTTTATCTAAGGATATTTTGTTGACCGTGTGGTGACGGCAGAGTAGAATACAATTGTCACCACCCCAAATCTCTCCCGTGGGTGTCGTACAAGGCGACTAAGGATAAATCAATGATGAGGAATTGGCAGCAGCGTTCCTCTTATATCACCTAGCAATAAAAATGTACTGCGACTTTTATGCTCGATAAATGGCAATAGGCACGCCACCTACTACATGGGACTTAACATAATTGGCGAAACGTGGGTGCTAGTTCACCTCTGCCTGCCCCTTCGGGGATATAGGCGTGATTTATGCATGTATGTATTTTGTTGACTTTACCTTATGTTGTATCGGCGATCGTTCTAAAAATACTGACGATTTCTATGCAATATTAGTCTATGTTAGGACGGATGACCATAATTAAGTAAGACATTAAAAAACTGCAAAGAATATGTCAGTATTAAAAGAATGGAGGCTGATAGAACATGTTCCGACAATTTGTGATTTACGACAATATTATGTGAAAGCGTGTTATGTGTTAGCGTATCCGAAAAACTCACGTCAGTAAATAATGCTTCCCATCACTACTGCTACCCACCTAGGGTATAAAATGACTGAAAGCAGGAATCCAAATTAAATCCTGCAAAAACAGTACCACCTGATAACTATTCGTTTCGCTATCATTTTAACAAAGAGGGATAATATTATTTACTACGCAAAATAAAGATTTGGCAAAGAAGAATTTTGATGAAAATTTTTGCTGTGCTCGAAATAATTTGATAGCCTTACCGAGCTTTTGAACTATGGCTCTTCCTATGTCAAAGCGAGACTTGATTTCGTGCAGATGGAGCGTTGTTTCAGAATAATTATGTAGCATAGGGGTATTGTTTTCTAGTTCATTTTCTTTTAAAGATGGAATTATATTTGGATACGATACTTCTTTTAGTCATTATCTTTCGTATTATATTTTGGAACAATGTTAGCAAGAGCTTTCTTTTTTTGACTACATTCTGAAGACTGTTTTCCACGTTGTTTTTGGATTCATTAGTTTAGTATAAAGCCTTTTGTACATTTGGGGAGTTCCGTACTGAGCAAGTTTGAGAAATTTAGATTGTGCAAGTGAACTGACTTAAAAAATTTATACGAGGAGTCATATACACTCGGTTCTAAATTTGATGCCAGGAGTCATTAGATGTAAAGGCAGCATCATCCAATTCTACCGAAATGGATGATGCTGTTTTTGGTTCCGCCTTTGGCATTACTCTATTGGTTATTGCTTATTTTTCTACAAACTAAATAAGTCAACCAATTAAGCTGATTTTTCACTGACAGACTGCATCCAAAGTTTGCATCTGTATGACTCATTGATAATCACATGAATACTTAACCCGTTCACGCCTGAGCTTCCACACCTCGAATTCTCGCTTCCAAAACTACACCTTAATATTTAATAGCGACCCGATACCCCTCCGCTGCTCTCACAACCGCATCTTAAGTGTGGTTTACAAATGAGTGTGCCTGCAAGATTAGCTGTATGGATCCCAGCTGAAAGGGAGTTAGTAATGTCGCCTGAACGATGATGAAATATTAAAATTTAATGAGCCGACTCGGCATTTATTTGTTCGGAAGATTTCGGAATATGTATTCGAAATTGCCAACTGCCCCAGTTGAGTTTGTTCACCGATCCGAAGGGCAAAAGGTTGACCGTAATTTTGGCAGGATTACGTCAGCAAATATAATTTTGCACGGGAATATTTTATATGTGGTCCGTACACGATGTTATTACGGTGATATAGGTGCGCTGCTAATACGAATTGTGTTGAATAAAATTGTTGGTTGGAGACTTTCGTTTCGTAATTACTGAATTTAAGGCTACAAAGTTATTTGAATAACATTCGTTTCTACGAAATAGGATTCAGGTCGGTACCTGGATTCTGTTTTGTGTTTACCTATTATACAAAAATACTTCAGTTCATTACTTTCTCTTGAAGTCGCATTTGGATTTATAATTTACACTGTTAAATATTACTAATACTACTATACTTACACAATAATAATACTACTATTAATATTTAAATAAATAAGTTTGTTTGCTTGACTATTGGAATCTAATTAGCAGATATTATGTTGTACAGGTAATAACAAAACTCCAAGGTGACTTATTACATTTCGCAGTATAAGACTTGAAGGAATTGAAAGAAAACAACTTTCACGTAAATAACTCGCTTATATTTATAATTAAGAGAGGCATTCCTCGAGACCAGGGAAGCTGTAATTTTTTATTTGTTTTTATTGCTAGACAGGGAAACTCTTGACTCTGGACAATGGTAAAAGTAATGATAAGTGCCGAAAACGGAATCGAGCTTAGTCTGAAATATAACCACAAATGAACTGGCTGTCATATCACAAATTGATGGAACATGCTGTATTATTTTTATACCCGTAGATGGTGAGTGGTGTGGACTGAACATTCCGGATGATTCTTCTCAGGACAGGGCCTCCTGGTAGTTTGCGAACGGATGGCGTAAATTTCTTGTCTTGACGATTCATAAGTGTATTGTAATCATACCAGATATGAATAAACGAATTTTGATTTGATTTGATTTGATTTGGATGGGGTGGTAGGTGGTGAAAACTTAAGACATAATTTAGACCCATAGGCCGCATGAAGGTTATGTTCGACTCTAATCCACCTCGATGTCATATCCTGGGCATCATACCATTCTGTTCAACAAAAACATAATATAAAAATTAGTTTGTGATTCTTACTGCCGCACTCGTCAAATACGTCAAACGTTATATACGTCAAATAACTTTAATGAGTATTTAAGGTCAAAAATATTTTCATTCAAATCGAGACCCAGCAAGAATAGCGACTAATTTTGAATTGTCATTTTTTGACGTTAAGTACTCATTAAGGTAATTTGACGTCTGTGAGTGTGGCAGTCTGAGGGCGGCAGTTAAACGCTGTACAGATTCTTACTAATAAGCTGAATCCACGAAGTCTTAAGAATTCCTGGATTATGATTCAGTGCTATGCTCAGCTTTTGCTTTTATTGATTTGGACATACTCCAGTGGCGAAGTAACGCACTGGCGTACTTAGAGGTCAAGTCGAGACTTGGCCGAGCCTGAAGTCTGAAAATATTGCGAAATTATTTTTATTTCTATTAAGTATTACAGTAATTGTAACCAGAAAAAAAACTTGAGAAAAAAGAAGATATTAGAAGACAAAGATTTTGGTGGTTAGGTCTACATTGCGAGGGAAGCCGTTGGCTTACAACGTGAAGTGTAAAGGTTAGAAGAATTTCGGCAAGTTAATTAGTGTCTTGGGTGGCCGAGCGGTCAGGCACCTGCCCGGATAGCAGCGGACGCGGGTTCGATTCCCGCCTCAAGATCATAATTTTTCGAAATTTTTTTCTAACCACCAAAATCTTTGTACTAATTTTTCTAACATTTATATAATGTTAAAACTAAAATCGAATATTAGAAGAGAATAACAAGGGGACTTTGATTGCCATCCCATAACAAACTAGAACTTGCACGTTGTCCCGAGTTCAGTCTTCGAAAGGGACGTCAGGTCCCGGCTGCATCAGTAGTCGTTTATAATCCAATCATCACTGGTTACTATCCATTCTCCATATACGCTCTACTCCTTTGGAAAGATAACCACCGCATTGGTTACTTCAAATGATACCACGCCTATATTGGTTGGCAGAGGTGACACCCACTTTTCGCCAATTAGGTTAGGTCCCATGTAATAGGTGGCGGGTCTATTGCCATTTATCGGGCACGGAAATCGCAGTACATCGCTGGATGGAAACTGGTATAAGAGGAACGCTGCTGCCCATTACTCATCGCTGCCTTTACCTTAAGTCGCCTTGTAAAGTATGACGCTCAGGGCAGGTTTTTTAATGCATAGTTGTCTCAACTAATTATTAAAAATTGTTACTAATGATTGTAGGTAGGTATATCAGAGTGATATTTAACCATTTGTAACAATTTAACGCCGAAATGGAGTCGCCGGTTTTTGATGCATAGTTAGCTCAACCGAACTACTTTTAAAATGTTAGTACCTACTCGGCTTTAACTAATTACCATTGTACTGCGGCATTGAAGGCATTTAGAACACGAAAAGCTTGTTTGAATGATATTGCAAACGTTAATATCTGCATTCTCGAGATTGCATTATCTAATTCGAATGCTTTCTTCGGAGCGCCATTAATACGAGTGTAGTTCGTGCCGAACTCTGGGTGGGGCGCCAGTGTGCACGGTTCTTAATTAGAGTAAAGATAGAGGGCATTATGCCTATTCGTTCTCATGTCACCATAATTATAATTCACACCTATATAACCATCAAGCAGAGGTGTATTAACACGTTGCGAGCCTGTGACTCAATATTGCATGGCGCCATAGCCAGTGTCTATGCAATATTGCGTCGCTGGCATTGAATGTGTTAACAACCACATTTTTTCAACCATGGCAAGACTGATAAGATGTGCCTATTGCCATCTATCGGGCATTTAAATGGCAATATATTGCTAGGTCCTTTATTAAGAACGCTTTTGTCTATTTCTTACCATTGTCTTAACCCTTAGTCACTTTGTACGACACTCATGGGAGAGTATACTTAAAGAAAACCAATAATTTTAAAACAGCCACATTAACCTAGATTAAAGAGATATTAAAGGGCAGTTTAAATATACTATTTTCGATTTCGATTGCCTTAACTTGTACGTAGGAAAGCACATAATTGATTGAGGAAATGTGACATTTTGTGGTAGCCTGACATGGCTTTACCTAAGAAACCCCTCCTCAGTCTACATTGTTGACTATAACTTGTAGAGGTAGCCGAACAAGACTCTGAGATATCATTACGTCACCAGCCCTCTAATGTCCCCACTGCTATAGGGGACAGGCCTTCCCTATCGATGGAAGAATATAGGGAGATTGGGCCTTAACCCACCACGCTGGCCCAGTGCGGGTTGGTGGGTATTAAGGACTGTAGATGCAGCCGGGACCAACGGCTTATCGTGCCTTCCGAAGCACGGAGGAAGTCGAGATAATATTTTTTGCGAGCCTTAGCGAACGTTGCTTAGTTTACGCAATCGCAGGCCAAGCGTGCTATGCCACTGCGCTAGCGAGCTCCTCGAACAAGCCTCTGAGATATCATTACAAACAGAAGACGAAATCAACACTCCGTGTTTCCAGGAAAAAAAATAACGAGCAGAATTAGAAATCGCGGGACCCAAACAAGATAGCCTTCGCCACTCGCACCCAGTACGGCCACCGCCCCCTGTCGGCAATAAAATAAATCAAACGACTTTACGGCACAACTATTCCGCCATTAAAATATGGCGAAATGCTTAGCGTTCGCCGTTAGTGAAAAAAGAAAGCGTCAAGGGTGAGCTGTCGTTGGCGTCGAAGGTTCTTTTGAATGAAGAATTTTGTACGTACATGCATAAATCACGGCTATATCCCCGAAGGGGTAGGCAGAGGTGAACTAGCACCCACATTTCGCAAATTATGTTAGGTCCCATGTAATAGGTGGCGAGCCTATTGCCATTTATCGGGCACAAAAGTCGCAGTACTATTGCTAGGTGATATAAGAGGAACGCTGCTGCCCATTCCTCATCGCTGATTTATCCTTAATCGCCTTGTACGACACCCACGGGAGAGACTTGGGGTGGTGACAATTGTATTCTACTCTGCCGTCACCACACGGCCATTTTGTGGTTGGAAAAAGCTCGAAAATTAGAGTCTTGATGCGGAAATCGAACCTGCGTCTTCGGCATTCCGGGCAGAGGTAGCTATGTTAGGTAATTAAGAAGTTAGCAGTTGATTGGGAATCGAAATAATTAAATGTCAAATATTCCACACACTTTACGTCAAGCATGTTATGGTTGAAAATGTATTAGAGAAATGAGAATATGGTAGCAGTCCCTGTGTGGTTGAGGGTTCCAGGTGAAACTCGATTCCATCTTCGGATCGTTCCTTCCTTATCGTCACTTGAAGGTAAGTGGATGAAGGGCAAGAGCTTCCCTGTCTAGTATAAAAAGCTGTTACTACAAAAGCACTGTTTAGTGTTAGAAATAAGTGTTTATTGTTTATAAAAATATAAATTGAATTTAGCTTTGACGGGAGTTTTCGAAGCTCGAGGAACCCTAAGTAACAAACCTTTTAAGGGTATTTCAAAAAGCGTTTCGTGTTCAATGAAAATTTATATCCCTGTACTCTTGAAAATAAACACGATATTACCTTCGATTCGAATTGTCGCATTATCAATCGTATTACATTGATGTTAAACAGACATCGCGCCTTATATAAGCAAATTTTATGAAAAATAATCAATGGTGGCCTTACACATTTTCAAACTTAACTTAAAGAAAAATAAAGAAAATATATAAAAAAAGATACTCAGAAAATTTTGAAACAGCTTAAGACGTTCATTGTCGTCTTTATTTATTTATTAATAAATATATACTATTAGAAGTTTATTATAAATATTATTCAAAAAAAAAATCACAAAAGATGGGTGGGAGAAAAATAAATCGAAAATAATATTCTGATGCGGGTTAATTAAAAAAAGGAGTGACTGTGTAACAGCAATCTAGTTATAATGTATTCAAAAAAGGGATGTGGTAACGTTTTGATTAATTTTGAAATGGCAATAAATAAAATAAAAATGAGCCAATATTGGCCATTCAACCCGGTGACTTTTAGCATATAGCTTTAAGGTCATGGCAAAGGCCAAATTTTTTGGACTTTATGTCAATTGTGTAGACTCTAAAATGCCTCAGCCCACTCCTTTACTAACGCTTTAGTTCCTAACATCAATGTAGTTAAGTTTACTCCTTCAAAAATCCGATCTACAAAACCCACACTAGTAACCCATTAATACTGAGAAGATTTTTACGCCCCCACAAATTTGGCAGAGCACTCCGATGTTTGGAATGCTTTCAAAATGTTAAAACGTCTTCATATACATCATAATGGGTCGTAATATTGGCTGTTAGAGAATCAACAGGCAAATAAAAGATGCTATCGTTTTTACTGTAGCATTCAACTTGTAACTTGGAAGTCGATAGCTGAGATATTAACTATACTATTAATAGTGTTACACTAAACAGAGATAATATGGCTTAATCACAAGGCTCCGTGGGGTGTTTTGCAACTAATTGCATTGACAAATTAGGGCTGTCTTCGACACTCAACCTCTGAGCGGTAAATGCTACAAATACAAGATCGCTTCGCTTGTCTTGGTTAAGATCAAAATTAGTGTTGCAGCGGAGGAGAGAGTTTGGTAGCCTCGCTCCATGGCCTGTATTTACGGCTAAAGGTCTAAGCCGGAGGAAAGCTCTTTTTTAGAAAGAAATTAGATCAGGGAATATTTTTTTAGAAAGCAAAAATTACCTGAACTAATTTAGTTAAACACTTTGGGATGTACGCTAGTTATAAAAATGTGGCCCGCATCAGGCTGTTGACCGCTGGTTGACCACTAGTGGACAACTGCTCATTTATAAGATACAGTACTTAGCAGAAGGACTGGTCAACTTGTTTGATTGTTTACATTTAGTTTATTTTTCTAGACAGGAGCAAAGATTGTACCGATTACTATATTAATTTAAATTTGAGTGTTCACTCATAATTATTAATGTTAGAAAAATTTGTACAAAGACCATTGTGATTAGAGAAAGTTCGAAAAAGTATAGCCTTGATTATAGTTGATTCTAACCATAAAAATCTTTATTGTGCTGATTTTTTTCGCCTCCTTTTAAACTCTCTTGCAAAAAAGGCTTGCAATAGAAAACTTCTCAAAAAGATGAAATTTTAATGTACAAATCGTTGAAAACTTCGAAGTAAGTCCGTACGCGGCTCGAGCCAATAGTGTATGACGTCCCTGTCATTTGCAAGACATAAAATGGGAAGGGTTATTTCGACATCGACTGGTGATTGTCAGGTGGTCTTGTAAATTAAATTGTTGGGTTCCGGAAGGGAATGTTAAGCTTGAGAAACTGGCAATAATTTAGTGACAGAATATCACTGTGTCACAGACTAACGGCCGCACTCAGAGATGTCAATTAACTTGAATGAGTGACTGAGTGAGACTTAATACAAAAAAATGTCAATTCAAAACTAGTCACTTTTCTTGCCGAGTCTATGGTCTAGTTTAGATTAGCACTGTGAGAGAAAACCATTTATATAAAAAATATATTAAAACATTTTAAGTCATAATTTACGCAATAAGCATTCCACTTTCACACACCACGATCAAATACTGAGTCGTTGAACTTTGAACCCAATAAACTTAATCATAAAAGATCTTATTGATTAATCAGCTCCACAAGTGCTTATGACACAGTTTGCCACAATCCAGATGTGTCCTATCAATTCGACATCGATTCTATTAAGTATGACATAATTATCTTTTACGGCTCCCGGTCACAGGCTGAAGTGATCCGTAAGAGTTGGAGAAACGGTGCAGTTTCGCTTGGCACGCATCGCCCCGTTTTTAAAGTACCGTCAACAAATAGGTCAAGTCGCTATTATCCGCACTACTACGCAGTACTTTAATATTTATCGTCCGTACGGTCATACTGTTGACAGATAAAAAGGATGGCTTTACGCGAGAGCCCCGTTTGTTTTACTAGCTATTTATGTTGCGTGTCAGAAGTGACATGGGTTAGTGGAGTGTTCTAACGTCGTCGGCGTCAGCCTACGAAAGAAAATGCGTTGATTTTTTTGTGTGCTTCTGATAGTTTGACTGCTGATGGGAATTCATACAACACAAGGTTTCTTCTTTGACGTTTAACTCTGGTTGATGTATTTGAGATTTAATGAAGAATTAGAAGAGCTACAGCTTAAGTAGCGGGTATAATGAATATTAAATGTAGAGTTTTAGTAACGCAGCTACAGATTGAACTTTCATATTATAAGCTTGCAATTCTATATCTTAACCAGCCAACTCCACATTTCGTAATTTTTTTTGGTTCTGATTTATTTTAACAGTAAATCGGTAATTATTGTATAAGTCTTCATGCAAATACCAGAATAGTATAAAACTTCAGGCATGTTCAAGCAGACAAGGCAGCAATAATGCTATAATTTATGGTTAAATACTGGAACGATTCTAGTATTCAGGTTTTATTTTATCCAGCCAAAATTAGCTTATTTAATCTGATCTGACTGACTGAAGGGATTACCCTTCAGTCACTCACAAATAACAACAGTCTTAATCTCATCAAGAATTATAACTTTCAATTAAGTAGGTAGATAGGTACTTTTAATTTTGATTTAATTTCAACATTATAATTAAATGTTAAAAAATTATCACAAATAAAATTCTGGTTGGAGTAAACAACTTGGCCGAATGGTTTATGCATCTGCCCGGAATACCGAAGACGCGGGTTTGATTCCCGCATCAAGACTATAATTTTTCTAACTTTTCTAATCACAATTTTCTTGGAAATACATTTTTAGTTGAAAAGTGCGAAAGCTCCCCCTTTTTGTTGAAAAAGTGCGAAAAATAAAGCATTAAATTATCTTGTCTCACTCCTGCATAAAGCGAGCGCTTGCAGGCGGCAACGCACGCACGCCTTATCGCATTTTCACTTTTAATTACTATTTAAACTAATTAATTATAGTAACGTAATTCATCGTTGTAGTAAACATGAGTTGTGAACGTTATGTGTGATAGGGGTGACGTATTGTGGTTAAGAATTATGTTTTTGATATAGTTTCTAGCCGTGACTTTGTCTGTGAGGGCTTCTAAGCCTTCATATGCATTTATTATTAAAAAAATACATACATACATACACAAATCACGCATATATCCCTGAAGGGGTAGGCATAGGTGAACAAGCACCCACGTTTCGCCAATTATGTTAGGTCCCATGTAATAGGTGGCGAGCCTATTGCCATTTATCGGACTCAAAAGTCGCAGTATATTGCTAGGTTGATAAGTGGTGGTATAAGAGGAACGCTGCTGCCCATTTCTCATCACTGATTTATCCTTAGTCTCCTTGTACAACACCCGCGCGATAGATATGGGGTGGTGACAATTGTATTCTACTCTGCCGTCACCGCAGGGCGACGATATTTTTTTATATTAAAAAAATATCTTTCCATTGTATCTGGAGTTGGCTTATCGTCATCCAGTCGTCACCTCCTCTTTAATTCATAATGATCAATCACACCATAAACCGGTGCCAGTTACGAGTGTGATGAAACATCTAGACCACGTCTAGAGACCAGTCGATCGAAATTGTTCCAGTAGCATCAACAGATTAAACGATTATTGCTCTGTCGTCAACCGTCCCTAAACACTTACTATAAAACTACTTTTTTACTAGCCTGTAAGATGTGCCGTGTGGTGACGGCAGAGTAGAATACAATTGTCACCTCCCCAAATCTCTCCCGTGGGTGTCGTACAAGGCGACTAAGGATAAATATATAACGATTTGACCAGAAGAGTTCCGGATCTTGATATACACCATCAAAGCCTTCCCAAGTTTCTTCATATAGTTAAGCAAGGTGATGTCCCTTAGCTTGCCTTTGTATTTCTTCTTTCCTTTATAGTATAAAACAATTATTGTTATGTTCAATGTTAAATTATTTTATGTTTCTCATTTTTCCTTTATAGTATGAAAAAAAAAATGATGTTAATTATTATTTGAACAATTTAGTCTTATTATGAATGCTGTAATTACCTATAATTGTAAGAGCAGTTAGTTATGTGCACATGTTAATCATTTATAAGTTAATTTCAAATGCTGTATCTTATGTTGGTAATTCTGAATAAATAAATAAATCAGTGGATCGCTCAAGATTCTAAAGATGTTAAAACAGCGATGAATTAGGTATGGGCAGCAGCGTTCCTGTTATACCACTTGGTAATCAACAAGTACTTGTAGCGTAGGTTTATTTAGGTGCCCGATAGATGGCAATAGCCTCGCCACCTATTTTTATGAGTGTTATCTCACCTCTGCCTACCCCTTTGGGGATAAATAACCGTGATTTTTGTATGTATCGTATATTTCCACGTAGTAAGGTTGAGAATTATTGTTGCGCATTATTTTTTACGCAAACTTTAATACTCGTGTAAGTGATTAGAGCTGGAGTTATCGCTAAGATTTATTGAATCCATTTCAGTTCTAGGCGGTTGTGCGAGCCATACGATTACAGGCCTTAACTTGGAGGCATAGGGTCGTTCCGCTGATGTGTCGGGTATGATAATATATTATTAGATCAGGCATTAATTAATTTGTAAATACACATCTGTTGACCTCTCGCAGCTGTGGTAATGCGACGTCTCGGAGTGATTGCTTGGAAGCGTGAGTCAATATTGTTATCATTTTTACTATGATCGGAATAATCAGTTGAAACAATTATGGGTCGGCTTAATGGTCCGTACTATGGACCGGAAAACCCAAATTTTTAATAAATACATAAATCACGCCTATGTCCCCGAAGACGATTATTGTCACCACCCCAAATCTAGCAATGTATGACTATGTACGTGCCTGATAAATGGTAATGAGCTCGCCATATATTACAAAAAAAAAAATCTTTATTGCAGTAAAATCAGGTTTGAACATTACATTGATTAGGAGGTCTTCTTTTTGGTATGGATATACCTGTGAGAAAAGTCTTAACTCTTCCATAACCAGTTACTACATTACTAACATACATACATACATACATCATGCCTATATTCCCGAAGGGGTAGGCAGAGATGAACTAGCACCCACGTTTCGCCAATTATGCTAGGTCCCATGTAATAGGTGCCGAGCCTATTGCCTTAAATCGGGCACAAAAGTGTCGCAGTACATTGCTAGCCTAGGTGGTATAAGAGGAACGCTGCTGCCCATTCTTCATCATTGATTTATCCTTAGTCGCCTTGTACGACACCCACGGGAGAGATTTGGGGTGGTGACAATTGTATTCTACTCTGCCGTCACCATACGACATTACTAACATGAGATTCTATAAACCAATTTGTGATGAGGATTGGGCAGCAGCGTTCCTCTTATACCACCTAGCAATGTACTGCGACACTTTTGTGCCCGATATATGGCAATAGGCTCGCCACCTATTACATGGGCCTAACATAACTGGCGAAACGTGGGTGCTAGATCACCTCTGCCTGCCCCTTCGGGGATATAGGCGTGATGTATGTATGTATGTATGTAATTTGTGAGAAGAAAATTAAAAAGTATATAGGTAGGTGTTGGTGGTTATTACATGACCCCCAATTGGCATAACTTGGGTGTTAATTCACCTCTGCCTACCTCTTCGGGGATGTAAGTGTGATTTATGTAGATATGTAATTATCAATGAAAGCGGACGACCAACAGAACCTTCGCGATTTTTGTCACCACTTTGCGTTTATCATACACGCATGCCAAATGAACATAAACAAAATTATCTGCGACGGTATCGATGACAGTTTGGATTAACCAAACACCAAAAGACGTTAGGTCAAAAAGGTTGCGGCAAAGTCACATTATAAGTCGTTGATTTCGCGATGATCTGTTGATTGATAATGATAAATTAGCTTTGTCTAATGAAGATTCACGTGGGAACGTTCCTGTTTTGTTTCCCGAAAAACGTTCCCCCCAAATGACGCCGGTGATTAAGGATGCAGTTGTTGCTTGGGACTTTAATTTGGTAATGTTACAAAAAATATGCACTACGAGTTGTTAGTGTAGGCTAACTAAGTCAAATCATACAGCAGTATTTCAGTAGACTTACTGCGCTTCTTATTCCTTCTGCCCTTTGAACCCACTCTAGGCAGAATCTTCACATACATACATAAATAAATCACCTATATCCCCGAAGGGGTAGACAGAGGCGAACTAGCCGTTGGGCTACGTTTCACCCCACCCACGTTTCGCTAATTATGTTAGGTCCCAGGTAATAGGTGGCGAGCCTATTGCCATATATCGGGCACAAAAGTGTCGCACATTGCTAGGTGGTATAAGAGGAACGCTGCTGCCCATTCCTCATCACCGATTTATCCTTAGTCGCCTTGTACGACTCACACGGGAGAGATTTGGGGTGGTGACAATTGTATTCTACTCTGCCGTCACCACATGGCTATCTTCACAACATGTGCATATTCTTCTTGCTCTCCTTCACCAATTTCTCATCCACTCCGCTCGCTATCATATCCTTCTTTAATCTTCTGAACTCTTCAAAACTAAGTACTAACTCTACCAAAAAGAGTATTCGCTGAAGCCGGCCATAGTTGGGTGACTAAAAGTACATCTCAAATTTTGACCGGAAGTTAATCCATTAGTCCTGGATCAGTCTGCAGATGTTCATACCCGTTAATTCATGGGCCACCGTGGGGTCCAAACTGAACCCGCGTGATTAAATAAAAAATATAATAATTTTTGCTAAGTCAGCTGATCTCACATTTAAAAAAAGTTATTATATCGTGGTGTATTCTTCCATCTATAGGGAGGCTTTCATCTACATTAGTGAGTGAATAAAGGGCTAATGAATCTGTTTCCATATAAACAAACTTAACACAAATAGTAGTCACTTTGGGTGTCCTTTCCTGGTGTTTATGAGATACTATAGTATATGTGCGAGTGTGTTGCATTGCTAAGCTGAAGACAATCCAACGAATCCACGGCCTCATTTCTCACGCTACATCAAAACGGCTTACTAATTAGATCTACACGCAGTTCAATTAAACCATAATTACTAAAGATGCCTGATAAACCGTCAACGACAGCATTCTTTGCAGTTAAATGTAATCTTTGATAGCTGCAGGAAAATTTAGAAATACCTAGGACAATTGGACACCAAGTTATATTATACGGTATTAATCATGAAAAAAATGTTGCATTTTCCAATTAGCTAATAACGATCCTATTACCATGAACGGACAGACAGAATGGCGACCCTGAGATGACTGCCACAAATAAGGTAACGTAATAGGAAGCAATAGTAAGAATCGTGTTTTTATATAATAATTGTCTACTCTGAGGGAATTCTTCTGTATTACACTGCCATTAAAATGGCGCATTCTTAAATTATTGCTAAAAATATCTTAATGCCTACAAAATGGCTCTCCCTGAACAATCTTAAGACCTATCACACATACGTGCAGGGTTCTTCTGGAGGCAGGTCGTTACTCGCGTCATCATCATAAAGTCTGACATTCAATTGACGTTCATCATCATCATCATCAACAGCCCTGTAGCCTATTCGCTAACTTTTTTTGGCAGTTGAAAGTGATGATCACCGAACTATTTACTTATCAATTACTGTTTTCACAGGCCAAGTTTCACAATAGCGTTATAGTAAAGTAGTAATGGATCAGCAAATGGTTAAGTGATTATCACTCTCAAGTGTCAAAAAAGTTAGCGAATAGGCCGACTGTAATGTCCCCACTGCTGGGGCATGGGTCTTTTCTATGGATGTAAGCACCACGCTGGCCCAGTGCGGCTTAGTGGGTATTAACGACTGCTAATGCAGCCAGGACCAATGGCGTAACGTGCATTCTGAAGTACAGAGGAACTCGAGATAACAAGTTTTTGGTCACCCTTCCAATGACCGGCCTTAGCGAACTTTACTTAGCAAGCCACAGCCCTATCGAGCTCCTCTTAGAGACTATCAAAATAAAATAATATAATGACTTGCCGGAATAATGAAATATAAAAAAAAATGTAACTAATACCCGTGTTTCATAAAACCGTCGTAAAATAAAATGCACTGTGTCAGAAAATAAAACAAAGCAAAGAGCAAAGCCTTGTCATAATTACTAGCATACTAAGGTGTCAGGTGCACAACGGCCTAACTCGCTAATCTAAATTTATTAACTTATTCGCAAGTTCATTTTCTAAGATGAAAATATATGCTTTTCTTACCGTTTTATGTGCTTTTAATATATTATATTTCCACATGGTGCTTGAAATAATACATAATTTTTACTTTATTTAATATTGAAAAGAAAAGTTATATAAATCTACTTATGCCGTTGTATACGACTGAGTTATTTTGCTTCTTATTTCATTGTTAGCAAAACTATTACAGAAAAAAGTAATTTACCGTTATCTATTTTACTGATTTATTTTTATCAGTTACTATTAATATTTATTCTATTCAGTTTGTTTATCATTATTCAAAGTTATATCAAGTTATGACAATCATGTGTACCTACAATAGTTTTACAAGTTACTAATACTGATAATTTTCAACATGCATACATACATAGGTACGTCACGCCTTTCTCCCGCAGGGGTAGGCAGAGATAACATTTTTACACTTGCTACGATTCGACAATTCTTACGCTTCATCCAATCTCATTAATCTCTCCATGCATGTCCGTCGGTTTCGGGTACTCTTGACCTGGCCTTTTTTAATGGACTTTCAATTTGATTATGAAAGATCCGCCTGGGCCTTTCCCTTGCCATTTCTCCATATTAAATCCTTTTTGTCCTTAAAAATGAATAAATATATAAAATATTATTAGTATCCCAAAATCATGAAATTGTGAGTTATGCAGTTCTGAGCCTCGATGAGATTATTCTGTTCGTCACTTGTCCCTCGTAATGGGAAATTAATTACAGTTTTGTCTGGCACCAAGACGGGCTAAATAACTTGTAATAGCGCGTTCCGCTCTCGATTCCAAGTATTTATTTGAATATTTGATTACAATGTAAAGATGCAAATTGTGGTAGAATTAAAAACTTTACAAGACGAACACGAGTGTACTTTGATTATTTTACGTAACGTAGCGGAAGAAGATCACATACCCTTATTAAATACATACATAAAATCACCTATATCCCCGAAAGGGGTAGGCAGAGGTGAATTAATACCCAAGTTTCACCAGTAAGGTCCCATATAATAGGTGGCGAGCCTATTGCCTACTGCCATTTACCGGCCACGGAAATCGCAGTACATTGCTAGGTTGCATAAGATGGACGCTACTGCCCTTAATCCCTTACACGCATTGTACGACATCCGCGGGATAGATGGGGGTGGTGACAATTGTATTCTGCTCTGCCGTCACCACACGGCCTTATTAATGTACTCTTATGAATGTTTATTAAATCTGATGCAGAATTGATTCATTAAAAAGGCCAATGGAAATATTTTAGAGTAACGCTAGTTTACTCAAATTGAGAGGTAATACCATTGAAGAGTAATAAACCAGAATAATAAGATATCTGTCGACACTATACTATTTTACACGCTCATTGTGTTAGTGTTTTGCGAAACTGACCCATATTTCAATGCAGTTAAAACTCACTACTGACCAATCGACAAAAGTAGTCCGAAGGTTGGACGGCTCAAATTGAGTTGGTCCGAAGTAACGCAAAACATTGGTAGTGAAATGTTTGAGTAAATGAATACGGAGCGCTTAATATTTCCAGAATTTTTTAATAAAACTTTATTACAACTGATGTGTGCTTGCCGGGAATGTTTCAAAGGGAATCAATTTTATGCTACGAAGCAATGGCATAATATCAACAGCAATTAATTTTACGAGGGAAACGAAATGTTGTGATAGTTCGTTTTCAAAAGCTGAACTTTGCAAATGAACATAATGCATACAGCAATATTTTCATTTGCAAAGCTCTCATTAAATAGGATGAAATAAGTTTAGAAAAAAGTGGTTAGAAAATGTTCAAAAGATTATAGTTTTAATGCGGAAATCGAACCCGCGTCCACCAAGAACCGAAACCCTTGTTTCGTTTAAATAATTTTTCAAACATTTTGCAACTACCATTTTCTTTGTTATATTTTTCTAACATTTCTAATGATATTAAAAAAAAATCAATAATATAAATCTCAAGGATGTTATTACAGTTTATTGTAAGTGCAGTGACGGCAATACAGACCAAATCTCTCACGTGGGGTAAGGGGTATTATGGCGACTAGAGTTTACAAAAAACATTAAGAAAATTCCTATCTCTCTCGCTGATGTCCTACAAGGCGACTAAAGGTAGAGACAGCGATGAGTAATGGTCTTCTTACGAGCTCTTTAGGCGGCAATAGGCTGACCCCCTATTGACACCACCATGGGATCTATCATAATTGGCGAAACACGGGTGTTGATTTACCTCTGCCTACCCCTTCTAGAATAAACAAACAGGGGAGATTCTATGCATATACTACCAAATAGAAGCAGACTTAATATGAGTTACAGAAAGCTTCACAACGTAAGTTTGCTAGTTGAAAGAGCGCCACCTATTGGATGATGAAGCAAATTAAAATGCTAAAGCCGTTCAAAGCGTAATGTATACGGTAATTATATATAGGTTAGGTGAGGCTACGAAGTAAGTTTTGGGTTCGAGGTGCATGCACTTGCCGTAATGCGTTAAGTTCGGGAGACGCTGATACGTGACTGGTGAGGCGAACGATATCGATAAAATTGTATCGATAAAAAGTTGTAGTTTTATAATAACTTAACTTTGTTGATAAAAATATTAATCGCATCACTTTAGTCTGATAGTCCGTACAGCTGGCAGCAAGTTATTTTTGACAATAAATGTTTAATAAATAAATATTTCTTACGCCCGTCATCTAGTCCAAAGTCAGTAGCATAAGCACTTGTGTTTATGACAAACAAATTTAAATACACAATAATAATATATAAATAATGAATCTATAATCAGTACATAAACAACTATGACTCGGAAACAAATTAATATCTGTATTTGTCAAAGTTTTTGCCCCTATCAAAATTCGAACCTGTCATCTCTTGGCCGACAGCCAGCGATCTAACCGTTCGACTAAACCGGCCGTCATCAATATTAATTACTATTATTTTCTTACTATAAACGTGGGTATATTATGGGAACGGCAGTTCAGACTAATCTAAACTGTCATATTTCATCAATTAATTGTCAACCATAACTTGTTTGAAGGAAAGCACAAAGTCCATTAAGTTAATTTTATATTTCGTGGTAGACTGTCGTGCTGTTGACAGTAGATCTCAAAACCATCTAGCTACGCAGCACCAAGTACTTGAAGCACCCGCGTCAAAAACTCCTCAGATACTTGTTTTATTCTCAATTTGGCTCGAATACAGAAATCCACTCGCAAATTCCGACTTTTTTCCAGTTGAATTTCAAAGTTGGCAAATTGGCTTCAAGCCACGTTACGCCTATTAGTTAAGTGGTCGTGATGTTTCAAGGACACTTGAAATAGTAAATTAATTTTCATAAAGACGACTTGCGCATAACTTCCCTGGAAACGAAAATGGCGTCTTAATTTTTTGGATTACAAAGTTGTGGGGAAACTTCGAAGACAAGAGTCGACACGGCAGGCCTCACGAAGTTTCTAAGAGGATGATATTTCAATTATCATCAGCCAATCAGTATTAGTGATGTGATAGGTGACTAAGCGGCGAACTAGGAACATACAAACATACATACATAAATCACGCCTATATTCCCGAAGGGGCAGGCAAAGGTGAACCAGCACCCAGGTGAACTAGGAACAAATCAACACTAATTTTATATCAAAGATTTTGGTGGTTAGAAAAAGAACTTCGAAAAAATAACTAATTTTATAATCGACATTAGTGATAGATATTAGGGTCAATTCTGACATGATTCTTTAAAACTAAAACTAAATTTAAGATCAGTCTCTCCTTTTCATTCCATATTGAGAATGACAGAGAAACACTGTTGTCAAATTAGTCTTAGGTTTAGAGAACCATGGTCAGAATCGACCCTATTGGCAGTTTTTCTTAGATCAGCCACACAAATCTCTGTTCGGAAAACCAGATTAATCAAAACATGACCTGCTATTATCGATATTATGTGTGGTATTTTTATCCAGTTCCGATGTGTGTTTAATGCCATCGAGCGGGTACGCACGAGGAGCTCGCTAGCGCACTGGCACGGCGCGCTTGGCCTGCGATTGCGTAAAATAAGCAAGTTCGCTAAGGCCAGTCATAGGATGGGTGACCAAAAATTTACCATCGCGAGTTCCTCCGTGCTTCGGAATGCACGTTAAGCCGGTAGTCCCGGCTGCATCTGCACTCGTTAATACCCACCAACCCGCACTGGGCCAGCGTGGTGGGTTATGGCCCAATCTCCCTATATTCTTCCATCCATAGGGAAGGCCCGTGCCCCAGCAGTGGGGACAAACTTAAAGGGCTGGTGATGATGATGATGGGTACGTATAATATTACAATGTATTGCTAAATGGTGTTCTCATCACTATTTTAACCCTTAGGGCCGGTTTTTTGATCCATAGTTAACTGTTAACCAATTGTTAAAAATTTTTACTTATCTATAAATATAACTGATATTTAACAATTAGTTACAGTTTTTAACAATTGGTTGAGTTTACTATGGATCAAAAAACCGGCCCTTAGTCGCTTTATACTATTTTAACACCTCCTGCGTCAGGATATAGGGGAGTGACAATAGTATTCTGCTCTGCTGTGAGAAGTGACGAGTACCAAGTCGATTTTTATTGGATTCCCTTGGACACACGGGTTTTCGATGTCTAGCAACTTGGCAATTTTTGCTGTAATCACACCAGATATGAATAAATGAATTTTGATTTTGATTTTATTCCTTTATAATATTATATGTGCAGTAAAAGTTAATTCAAAACCAAAACTCATATCGACAAAAACACCTGTGCAGACATCACTAGTAGTTAATAGTAACTCGTCTACTTGGAAACGTCTTTGCTCTCTTAAGACAATTTCCACCAGTATACGCCATTGCATCCAGTTAGACCTTCATTCTGGGGTTCTATCTTGAAACTTCGCGTGGAAGATGAAATGTGAAATCATGCCGTATTTTCATTCAAAGTCTACGTCACGAAATGTGATTAGAACAGTTATTCGAACGCAAAGAAAAAGTATGAAACTGACATACCTATTATTTTCTCTTTAATGCGTCAGTTTTATACATTTTGTAATTTATGAGTTCGATAGATTGGCCACTGGGCTAGGGGGCTTATTAACTATACGCCAGACACTATAGCGAGAGACAAAACGTAAACAGTCTAGGTAAGTATTTTAATAATAAAAATACAAAAATACATACATAAATCACGCCTTTCTCCCCTAAGGAGTAGGCAGAGGTGTATTAGTACCCACACTTCGCCAATTATGTTGTACATACATACATAAATCACGCCTATATCCCCGAAGGGGTAGGCAGAGGTGAACCAGCACCCACGTTTCGCCAATTATGTTAAGTCCCATGTAATAGGTGGCTAGCCTATTGCCACTTATCGGGCACAAAAGTCGCAGTACATTGCTAGGTGGTATAAGAGGAACGCTGCTGCCCATTCCTCATCACTGATTTATCCTTAGTCGCCTTGTACGACACCCACGGGAGATATTTGGGGTGGTGACAATTGTATTCTACTCTACACGGCACTTATTTGTGTAAAGCAATTATGTTGTGCCCCATGTAAATCGCAATATATTGCTAGATGGTATGAGAGGAATGTTGCAGCTCATTTCTTATCGCTACTTTAACCTTAGTCGCAAAGTACGATACCCGTGGGAGAGATAGGGTATGCCAGTCAGTCAGTCAGCCGAGAGACACCCACAGTTGGGCATAGGCCTGCCCCTAAAACCGATCAGTCCTGTGTTGCCCCGCACCCGGCGTGTTAATAACTCCTTTTTTGTTATGAATTTGTCATTATTCGTTTTGTTTCTTTCTCTTTATTTATTATACACAGCGGAATTCCGAGATTTCTTCTAAATATTATTTCTTACACGACGGCTTCACCAGATCGTCGTCGGTCCACCATAGGGGATGGTGACGAATGTATTCTGCCCAGCCCTCACCACACCTTTTTAAGACTTAAAAAACAGTTTATAAATGTATTTTTTCAAGATATAGTCTGCAAAATGTCGACCCTACAGACAAACACCAGGATAAGCCCACTTCGCGGCTATAACGACAAACTGTCGTTCCGCTCCTATCTGTACGTTCGCTAATGCTTCCTTATCGTTTTTGCGAACGTTACCAACGCCGTTTGGGACATCTATTGATTTTTGAGGTGGTCATATCTGGACTGTTGACTCGCCTTTTCAGCAGTTCCCTTTTTTTATGTAGCTCTGTAGTTTTTAAAAGCTTTTTCCTATTTAATGCTATAACCATTAACCCCGATTCTTGTGTTTGTGGTTTTTTCATAATACTTAAGAATAGGTGTTGTATGTGAATAATTGTGTAAACTTGTTATTCGACGCCCGAGGGAGGAAAGGGGGGTGGTGACAATTGTATTCTACTCTGCCGTCACCACACGTCTCAGTTAGCTGTCATATAATCATCCAATGCCGTGTCGTTAACATCGTCTTTCAGGAAATCCATCTATCTAATATTATTTCTTGTAGCAGGGTAAAAAACCGAACTAGAGTAGTTCATATTTAAGATCAAAACAAAGCTAGGTTAACATTTTTTTTCTGGTTATTTTATTAATAGCAGTTTGGCGTGCTTTATTAAAATTCACTTAAAGTCCTCCCAAGGTTTGCACCTAAGTATTGTTTCAAATTTGTCTAAGACTGTTCTGAGAAAAGTCTACCGTTTAGATGCAGGTGTTTCCTACGTGACAAGATTGCAAAGCTACCTTGGAGACACAATGACTTACCTAATGCGTTATAAGCTGAATACTTTAGAAATTAATTTGCATGACAAAAACCTTACGAACACACCTACAGTATTACATTATATAAACGAAATATTTGATTACGCTTCCACGCGAATTGAGAACAATTAATTAATTGTTCAGTTGAGTTACGTATATGCGTTCAAGTCAAGGCCTTTTCCAACTTTGTCGAGTGAAAGATGACAGAAATGTAATAATGATTTTCCCGCCTTGCGACATTGATTGTACTTGTACTTTAAAGTAAACAATTGTACAAATGTTTAAGGCATCTAACAATTAATTTATTTATTGGTTTGCCAAACACAAAAGCTGGAAATGGAATTCATTTTCAAAGCGACTGTTTTTTGACTTATTAGACATTACCTGCTCTGGATCTGGGTTATAGACTTGAAGACGATAGTGATACTGGGGGATGCAGGGTTACGGATTCGGACGAGAAAGTGGAAATAATTGTGAGCCATAATTTATCCATATACCTATTTAGTTCCTTAAGCTTTAAAAGAAGACAGGAATTGAAGAAGTCATGTTCGCGTGATGAGTGAAAAGAGAGGAGAAAGTAAAGTATATTAGAGAGAATTAGAGACATTTCAAGTGCAAAGAGATTTATAAAAAGGTTTTCATGTCCGAAATATAATTATGTAGAAATGGGACCTAGAAATAGACCAAGGTGACCGTTTCGTTATGAAATTGAATACCTTTTTTTGTGACTGCATATTAATAATGTATGAGGACATTGAAGAGATAAGGATCTTTGCAAGTGCATAGGTGATCTCTGTCTTGCCCTGCAGGAAAATAACATGGATTTATCTATTATGAGATCATTACTAGATCATAGTGTATATAGGACATACTAGTATAGATGGGTATCGATGGAGTTTAGTTACTACAGCTAAAACACACGCAATTGCGCAAACTAATCGCAAATATTTACCTCATATCTCGAATTCCGTTTCTGGGCCCGATTCATTATCCACATATTCTTCCATCCATATTAAAGGCATGTTGGACATTAAAGTGCTGGTGATGATGATGATGATGATCAACCAGGATAAACGCCAGTACACTTTAATTACCACTTCTGAAACATTATTCGCGGGAATTCGTTCCATCAATGTTACACCGCGCGCATCAGCCTCTAACTCGCATACATCATCTGGTAATGGTTCGCTTATAACAGATAACGTTGTATCACTATGCATTACTTCTCATTTAGCTTTGACATGCATAACATAAACTGAAATATATAATGTAAGTGTGATTCTTCTATGCTGGTATGGTAGCGAAAGAATAACGTATAATGCACTAGTCCCGACTTATGCCAGAGGTGTCGTTAAAGTCGTAAGGAGATTTCATAGACAATAAGCACCTTGGGATGGTGTAGGGCCAACCACTACCAACACCCAAAGAGGGTTGGTGTCAGGTAGGCGGCCGGCTGGAAATCCTAAGCAAAAACCTTGAGCAGTGTCGATTGGAATGTGGCCATCCCAATCACGCTCTCCGTTCCACGGTCTCTGTACATGGTTCTTTCTGTCTCTTTTCTATACATTCATTATTATCAACTTTTTGGTTTGATGGATGATGAATCAAAAGGAAGAGGATGTAATAATGGCGTCAGAGCTATATAAATGGAAGAGGAAACATACTGCACCGACCCCTGATAAACTGGGAACAGGACATGAAGAAGAAGTGTGAATTTGCAAATTGAATGTCCTAAAATAGTCTCCACAATCCTCCATCGAACAGTTGAATATCTCGAGAGTCAGATTGCGTAGACAATTTACTTCAAAGCCTGGGATTCGCAGTAAATTATTTTATCCGGATATCGGATTTATATCCTCGCAAACTAACCTCTGTAGAAACAAGAACTTTGCCTAAACTACAAGATAAATAATTATACCTGGAAAATCAGTTTGCTGAACCAAATCCGAATTGAGGCAATTATTTCAATAGTATTATATCTAGTCGCAACAGTTATTGCCCTGATGGAGTCCATGATAATTTGTTTTCTAATATAAAAACGATAATGGTTCTAAAACATTAATATACTCTATCTTCGTTGGGCGAGTGGTATATTAGGTTGGGGAAAAAGTCTTTTCGCATTATAGTATGTATAAACTTGTAATAAAATCTCTTTGGCTATACTATTTGTATCTGGCTGGTTTTGGTATCATTGAAAGTTTAAATTTTAAAGAACATAATTCCAAATTCAAATTAGGAAAATGTGTGATTTTCATTTGTTTTTCGTACCGCCAAGATGAGTGGATCTAATGAAGAAATTCGACACATTTTAAAATTTTACTACAAAAAAGGTAAAAATGCAACGCAAGCCGCGAAAAAAATTTGCGATGTTTATGGACCTAGTGCAGTGTCTGTGAGAGTAGCACAAATTTGGTTTAAGCGTTTTCAATCCGGAAATTTTGATGTCAAAGATGCACGTCGCTCTGGTCGCCCTATTACAGATAAAATGGATGCCATTTTTGAAAAAGTGGAGCAAGATCGGCATGTCAGTAGTTACGACATAGCTGAAGAACTGGGAATTGACCACAAAACAGTTTTGGCGCATTTGAAAAAAACTGGTGGTACACAAAAAAGCTCGACATTTGGGTACCTCACGAGCTCACTGAAAGAAACCTAATGAACAGTGTACTCATTTGTGATTCTTTATTACGACGTAATGAAACCGAACCATTTTTGAAGAAGCTGATAACTGGTGATGAAAAGTGGATCACGTACGACAAGAACGTGCGAAAAAGGTCGTGGTCAAAGGCCGGTCAGGCTTCACAGACTGTGGCGAAACCCGGGTTAACTCGCAACAAGGTGATGCTGTGTGTGTGGTGGGATTGGACGGGCATTATTCATTATGAGCTGTTACCACCAGGCAGGACCATCGATTCCGAACTCTACTGCGAACAACTGATGAGATTAAAGCAAGAAGTTGAGAGAAAGCGGCCGGAATTAATCAACAGAAGGGGTGTGGTTTTTCATCATGATAACGCTAGACCTCACACATCTTTAGCCACTCAGCAAAAATTAAGAGAGTTTGGCTGGGAGGTGTTAATGCATCCGCCGTATAGTCCTGACCTTGCACCTTCAGATTTCCACCTGTTTCGGTCTCTTCAGAATTCTTTAGGCAGTGTCAGGTTAACATCACGAGAGGACTGCCAAAACCACTTGTTGCGGTATTTTGACCAGAAGTCCCAAAATTTCTATAGCAATGGGATCATGTCCCTACCTACAAGATGGCAAAAAGTTATCGAACAAAATGGTACCTACATGCTTTAGTTAAATGTAAATAAACTATATTGAAAAATGTTTTGAATTTTCTTAAAAAATGCGAAGAAACTTTTTCCCCAACCTATTAGATAGGCATCTGCCCGGATTGTAGAGGACGCAGGTTCGATTCCCGCATCAAGACTAAACATTTTCGAACCTTTTCTAACTACAATTTTCTTTGCACAATAAAATACAGTTGAGAAGTAGATTGTATCTGCATTTGTTGCTATCCACGAATTCGCACTGGGCCAGCGTGGTGGGCTATTACCCGTTCTACCTATATTCTTCCGTGTATAGAGAAGGCCTGTACCCCAGCAGTGGGGACATAAAAAGGCTGCTGTTGATCAGTAAATTTTCGTTAGTTAAATTGATTTTCATTCTAAGTAGGTTAAAACGCATCTGGTTATCGCAATATTCAAAGCGCGTTATCAAAACCGCCGAGCAATCTTTCGCCGCAAATTGAGCATACATTTAACGTGCGAAAATTCAAATCTCTTGTAACGCGGTATAAATGACGCCATAAAAAGTAATGCCGCGATTCCAACTGCTTTTGATGGGCAGCCCGACACGGGAAATGTATTCCGCTGTATTTTTACGTATAATTTGGATGGGGACACCGCAAATTTTCAATGAAATTTTAATCTCATCGGAGTAATATATGTCGGTTGGGCCGAGCTTGAATTGTGTATTGCGCTTTTGCGTAATGTTGCCATAAAACAAATTGACAGAAATTGCAAGTCGAAAAAATTATAAAAATAATATTTTTATTATGACTTATTGTAACTTCTTAACTTATTGAATTGTAATTTTGGCTTTAACGTAATGGTGCCATAAAACAAATTGACAGAAATTGCAAGTCAGAACAAACATAAAAATGTTATTTTTATTATGACTTATTGTAACTTCTTAACTTATTGAATTGTAATTTTGGCTTTTGCGTAATGGTGCCATAAAACAAATTGACGAAAATCATGCAAGTCTAATAAAATATAAAAATGATATTATTATTATAACTTATGTGGCAGGGATTAGTTTTGATTAATATGTAAGTTTATGTATATTCTTACATAGAATGGTATCTTGCTCTTTAGTCAACTCATCCCACTCGCGGGATGAGTTCACCCAACGAATTCTGGCTCAGTGTGCATAGTGGGTGAAACGTTGAATTTCAGTATTAGATGCCTTACTGACCTTCTATTTTTAACTATGTGTTAAGAAAAATCTAAATGTTTGACCAACATGAGTGTTGATGGGTTGTTTGGCGGATTCTGTGAGCCAACCAGCTATGAGAACCTAACTAAAACTCAAGAGCAGTGTGAAATAAAATATTTTGATTTACCTATATCTATTTTGTATTTAAAAATAGCTATATAAATCGACGTGGGGAATATTACAAAGATTTTGGTGGTTAAAATAAGAATTTCGAAAAATTATGGTCTTGATGCGGGAATCGAACCCGCGTCCGCTGCTATGCGGGCAGGTGCCTGACCGCTCGGCCAACCAAGACACTAATTAACTTGCCGAAATTCTTTTAACCTTTACATTTTACATTGTAAGCCAACGGGTACCCTCGCAATGTAGAAATAAATTTCAAACATTCCAAAACCGATATTTTTACAAATACCGTGCGTTCGGTTAAGCCTGGGTTTGCTTCATAAACTATTCGATTTTAATTTTAACATTAGCAGCGTCCGGACAGCAGAGGACGCGGGTTCGATTCCCGCATCAAGACCATAATTTTTCGAAATTCTTTTTCTAACCGCCAAAATGTTTGTACTAATTTTTCTAATTTTTATATAATGTTAAAATTAAAATCGAATAGTGGGGAATATTGTTACGGAATATTCTGAGCAACTTTTTCTCCAATTCTGTGTTTTCACCTTAACACGTGGTTTTTGACAACTTAACAATTTAACAAGTTGACATGCAAAATTGCACCACGTCAGATTTACTACAGATCTGTCAAATATCTTTAATCGATTGTCAACTTTAGCTTGTCGGTAATAAATCACAAAGTCGACTCAGAAACTTTGACATATTGTGGTAACTGTCGTGCCGTCGACTGTACAATGAAAAGCCGAAGGCGAATCATACTCACAATAGCATTCAGGATGTCCGAACATACACATCAGAAGGCTTACACGTTTTTTCGTTTCAAATTCGCTAATGGCGACTCTGAAATTTATTGTTTATTTGGGAATTCCGCAAGGGCTTAATCCCGAGTGAGGATATTTGCGATTGACGGAAAAATTGGCTGAGGTTGCTTTTGGTAGGTACATACTGCTATGTTGTCAGGAGATTTGATTCCCCATATTAAACGGAAGCGAAATGAATATGAAACAGAAGATGAATATGAATGTTGTTACTTATGCTTATGCAATAATAATACGCTTATGTTGTTCGAAATTCTACATGGTAATTTTGATTGCAGTGATCTAGCATAGTGGCATAGCGCGCTTGGCCTGCGATTGCGTAAACTAAGCAATGTCGTTTAGGCCGGTCATTCGATGGGTGACCAAAAATTTATTATCACGAGTTCCTCCGTGCTTCGGAAGGCACGTAAAGCCGGTGGTCCCGGCTGCATCTGCAGTCGTTAATACCCACCAACCCGCACTGGGCCAGCGTGGTGGGTTATGGCCCAATCTCTTCCTATATTCTTCCATCCATAGGGAAGGCCCGTGCCCCAGCAGTGGCGACATTAAAAGGGCTGGTGATGATGATGATGAACAGATTATATTCGATACCGAATTCCTAGTAGCTCGGTACGTATTCGCTCAATGTATAATCACAAACTATTCTATCTGGGACACGTCAACACGAATGCTGGACGTCGCGCACCACTTTTACAGAATTCTGTCGTCATACAACAACAAATTTTGTGCTATTGATCCATTCGCTTTGTCGTTTGGTTCATTTAGAAATTAATAGTAAGTAAGTTACAATAATTACCTATATGCGCATATAAGTGGGTGCAATAAAGTGTGCAAAATAACCAAAAATTATTAAGTTACACATAAAACTTAATTATACTTCCAATTATTATTAATATTTTTATGAAATAGGGAACTACGACTATCATAATTTACAATGTTTCATTCCAGTTGTGAGTATGCAAATTGTGATTATCTATGATGTAATTAGAGTGATTATTAGAAATTAATAGGTAGGTAGTAATTTTTTTTTTATGTAATAATATGAGGATTACGGTGCTGATTGCACTCTAACTGCCGCACACAGAGACGTCAAATAACTTTAATGAGTACTTAGCGTCAAAAAATGACAATACAAAACTCGTCGCTATTTTTGCCGGGTCTATGGTCTAGATTTGAATGAAACATTTTGACATTAAGTACTCATTAAAGTTATTTGACGTCTCTGAGTGCGGCAGTAAGTCATACTTTTTATCATAAGCTGTTTGTATAGCATAAGTGTGTAATTATTTGTAATACTAAATAAATAAATAATAATAATAAAATTAAAGCGATATAGATTGATGAGTAAATTTTTGTTTTGATTTTTTGTTTGTTGCCTTCCACTCAACTTAAATAAACTTTTACTAATTTTTTTCTTTTATTTATCCTTATATTAAAAATATTTACAACTACAACTTAACTCGAGATATCTCTGTTACTCTTCTCTACGTGTGTGGCCGTGCTAGCTCAGCCGGGGGGCTGAGGGGGGCCTCCAACGTCTCTCACCTCACAGAAAGGTCGCGCACGAAGTTGTCGAACTATAATTCAAGTCTCAGAGAGTAGCATTTTTTATGCTAAACGCATGAAACCTGAATTAATGAAACCTGTATAAGTAGACTAAACCCTTCGAAACTTTTCGATTTTAATTTCAACATTATAATAATGTTAGAAAAAATTGTACAAAGATTTTGGTGGTTAGAAAAAGAATTTCGAAAAATTATGGTCTTGATGCGGGAATCGAACCCGCGTCTGCTACTATCCAGGCAGGTGCCTGACCTATCTTATCGATCTTGACAACCAAGATCTTGGCACCTGCCAGGATATCAGCGGACGCGGGTTCGATTCCCGCATCACGACCATAATTTTTCGAAATTCTTTTTCTAACAACCAAAATCTTTACCCCTTCGGAGCTAAACAGGCGTAAATACCTCAGAAAAGCTTCACAATATCGGTTACCAATTAACGCTTTCATGTCACCACAAGATGTAAACGACATATCAACAACTACACTTGACAAACGCAATTTCATAACACCAAAACAATTACCAACGTTAATTAGCACATATCGAAGATCAAAGCTCACTTTTCAGCAAAATTTTGTGTTTCACCGGCAAGCGTTCAAAAATGTTCAGCCCCCGCAAGGAAATATTAATTATTGTTCATTAAAACTTGCATAATTAGAGATTAGAACCTTCAAAATTAATACAGTAGGCGCAAGAAAGGAGATTTTTAGAAGGGGTTGCCATGGCAACCGACCTTACGGTTGTAATGAGCAATTAATTTCTTTGAAGGTGCGAACATTACTTTTATATGAACAGATAACCATCAAAGTCAGTTTAAATGGCGTAATTGGAATTAAGCGTTAAGGTTAAATAATTAAGGTTTATTGTTCAGTAAGTGATTCGCCAGAGTTTTGATGGGAACCGTGCAATATAATATCTTTAATTAGGAAATTGTTGTACTGTACCCTCATCCACACTCTCTTTACAGACTAGCAACATGCAAACTCATCAAAACTTTTTAATTACTTATATCTCACACAGTGTTACCGATCCTCGAATAATGTTAATTATTATTTACAAAATGTTGCGAACCCCTGTACTAGCTGTTGCTCGCAACTTTGCATTATTGCTTACGACAACTGTCTCTGGTTCTGTTAATCTTGGAGGCATCTCTTGGGATATTTACTGAAGGAAAATTAAGCAAAATAATAAAATTTATTAGTATTTTATAGTGAAAGGGCCTGTTTCACAATCGACAGGTAATTTCTGAATAGTCTACGTGGCAGTTCAATTGACATAATAATATTTATTTAAAATAAATAAAATAAATATTTATTAAAATTATAGTGTGTCTTGGTTGGCCGAGCGGTCAGGCACCTGCCCGAACAGCAGCGGACGCGGGTTCGATTCCCGCATCAACACCATAATTTTTCGAAATTCTTTTTCTAACCACCAAAATCTTTGTACGGATTTTTATTAGGTCAAAGCGATAAACGGCTATATCGTATCGTGTTTTGGTGGTCATGCTAGCAGGGCATGGAATGCTACGGGTTTTTGTCTCGTACCTATCTACCTATCTCAGTTCAAGTTTAATCTTATCAAAATCTGTCGCCATAATAATAATGTTAACAGTACTATTGTGTTCTGACAATTGTGATATGTCTTATCACTCTGTGGTTGAGGATTCCAGGTGAAACTCGATTCCATCTTCGGCTTTTACTTACCATCAGGTGAAATGAAATGAAGGGCAAGAGCTTTCCTGTCTATCATTAAAAAAAAGGCTGGGCTTGGTTTCCCTCCCTCTCTTCTAGGAGTAAGCCAGACAGAATACAACCTGGTATTATGTGTGCCTTACTCATCAGAGCACGAGGTACCCTATGCACATGTCCCGTGATTCATCCTTCGGTCACGGCTCGAAGTGTTTAATTAGAAAGATTAATTAACTTCGAATGTCGCACCGCCGAAACGAAAGCTTCTTTTTGGCCATTCCGTTCGAAAAGGGAACATCCTGTATTTGCCGTGTTTATTTTGGCCTGGGAACCTTTTTTTTTTATTGGCATTCGATTAATTGAAAATTCTAGAACGGACGGCCCCCACTTTGGGCCCAATTCACTTGCGTTGTTTTTGAACGCGATTCCAGTGGGGAATCTTTGCCGAATACTTTGTAGGGTATTATGCAGATTGCAATGCTTAATTGTTATTTAAATACTAGCTGACCTGGCAAACGCTGTTATCGCCTAAGGGTATAAAAATAGCTTCCGACGTCGACGATTCTCAGACCAACGAAATGTCCACAAAAAATTTCATAAAAATCTGTTCAGCCGTTGCAGAGGAGTTTAATAACAAATAAGACACAAGATTTTTATATATTAGATGGTCAATCTCATGATCGGTCATGTCAAGCTTCTTTCTTTCGTTCAGAATGAAAGCATTCTTCCATCCTTAGCAATGACCTTTGGACCGAATTCAAGTACCTACAATTTATTTACGACACCATTTGCCTCTAATCGACTTTAATGCAAGAAACTCATTTTTGAAACACGACGCGACCCGATGTAACGCGACGCGTGTTGAGTCGAATCAAATGTATTGGTTTTCTATGACCAGAAACACACTATGAACATCCGATGCGACGCCAGTTGTTCGGAGTCCATACGTGGAGTCGCGTCGCGTGTCAATAATGTGCCGGGGTCATAAATCACACAAAAATGTCACAGTCACATTCAATATCTCTTTCAAAGCCTCACACCTGAATGTGTCTTGGACACCCACGTTCGTTGTCAACACGTCACTTTAAGTTTGATTCGGAGCAGTCAACAGCTGACATCTTACGATTTCTTTGTACGAGCCCTTTGACGTGATCCAGTAAAAGACTCCAAGCGGCTGTCTCCGGCTGACTTTGACAATCATTGAGCGGAGAATTCACTACACGGCCATGCCCGCCGGACCTCGCTTCTATTTGGTATGTGCGATGTTTTTGTAGTGCAGGACCATAAGATTTTAATTTCAACAATATATAAATGTTAGAAAATTCAGTACGAAGATTTTGATGTTTAGAAAAAGATCAAAAAATTATGGTTGGCCGAGCGGATTAGGCCATGCCCGGATGGCAGTGGACGCGGGTTCGGTTCCCGCATCAAGACCATAATTTTCGAACTTTTCTAACCACCAAGATCTTTGTAGTGTAGGTCCGTCCTTCCGAGTAGGACCGTCACAGTCGTCTGCTCCGCGGTCCGCGCGGGCATGTCTGGCGGGCATGCCCGTCGAGTGAATTCCCCGCTCTACGCTCCAAAGTGAAAGGCCAAGCCACACAAAGGCCGAGCAATTTTTCACGAACCACTCAAACTGGACCGAACTACACGGGTTACTCCAACTCACCGCGCTCCAAGTTCAATATTTATCAACGCTTTCTTTTCACCCGCTTTTCAATTCCATTACGCGACAGAAAAAAATGGCCAAGTTCTTCAATAGTTTTATTCATTGATGGATCGCAGGATAAAGGTTGACGCTCATTACACAGACACGCCCGGCACCCGACCAGCAACACCTCGCCTCGCGTTTTTTTGTGTGCCCGAAGATGTGAAAGGGCAACTTTCCACGGGCAGAGAGCTGGAACGCTTCTGCTTTTAACCCCGAGCCCATCCTGGGAGGATATGTCGGTATCTCACCGACCAAAACCACCTGTCTGTCTCACAAATTAATGTGACCAACTGTGGCATGGACGGGGAAAGGGTCAAAATTCACGAAATTAGTGTGACATACTTTATGGATGACCCCTTAGTGACTGGAGGTAGTGGACGCCTTGCGGAGAGGCGATGCACTAGCCAGTTGGCCAATCTATCGAATGCATAGAATACAAAATGTATGAAACTGACGTATTACAGCTAAAACATATCAGTTTCATACTTTTGTTTTCTATGCGTTCGAATAGATAAGCCACTTGGCCAGGCCCTCTGGTCGGGTGCCGGGTGGGTCCAATGAGCGGTAACCCTAAGGCCACCGTTTCGCCACTTCATTTTTCAGTGCGTCAAAAAATCGATGATCAGACGTTTTCCCGCCGTCACAGATTATGTTCCAAATTGGCGCAGACGCGGCGTCGCGCTGTGACGTAGCTCAATTTGTAAAGTGCGTCGCGCGTTCTGATTGGACGCGACGCGAAATTAGAGTTGATTAGCGAACGGAACTTGTGACGATTTTTATCAATTAAAACTTGGACAATGTATCAGTTGTTTTTGTGATGCCATCCATTACCTTGCGTTTTAAGAAAATGGCTGTACATACATACATACATAAATTCACGCTATATCCCCGAAGGGGTAGGCAGAGGCGAACTAGCACATACGCTTCACCAATTATGCTAGGTCCCATGTAATAGGTGGCGAGCCTATTGCCATTTATCGGGCACAAAAGTCGCAGTACTTTGCTAGGTGGTAGGTATAAGAGGAAAGCTGCTGCCCATTCCTCATCACTGATTTATCCTTAGTCGCCTTGACATGATTTAAATTCTTAGCATTCCATGAATTCACCAGAATCCTACTGGTAAATCCATGGAGAGAGAGAGAGAGAGAGAGAGAGAGAGAGAAAGGGAAGTCAGTGGCAGTTCTAGGGACTTGTGACCCAAGTGTAGGTTTACGGAGCTCCTTGACAACATGTCAACTTTCACCTTTGCCACACCTAATTCACTCTCTATTTTGTGAGAAGATAAGTAATATTTAGCTGCGTAAAACTACATTTAAAATATGTTTTTTATTATTATCTCACAAATCCCTTTTTCGCACATAGAAATACCGAGTAAGGCTTTACTTGGATGATCGTCAACATGAAAAAAAAACGAATATCTCTTTCAAAAGAAGAAGAACATTTAAGCACCAGTTTAATTCAATATTTTAAAATTAATCCCTTGAGTTGTATGATTAAGAAGGTTGGTATTAGCTTACACATTCTCCTGGATGCAACCGACAATTATGTAAATTTTCTAACAAACTCGAGCTACGTTTTGTTGCTTCACGCAAGAAATCCGCCGAGCTGACTAACCCACATTGTCCCTTTCAGTCGGAGAAGTATTAAAAAGCAATAAAACCCCAAATTTATTGCGCCGCTCTCGAATTATCGGCTGTTAAATTACAGGAACTAAATTAATTCTGGGGTCAGAGGCGGTCACAGACTTGTAGCATTAACGTTTCCCGAGAAACATGAATCATGACAGAGTTCGATTAATAAATACCACGTTTTTTGCTGACTGATACGTGTGGGTCGCGAACAAGGTAAAGCTCAAGTTTCGAATAACTAATTATGAAGAAATAATAAACGATTAATAAAAAACTGTACTTCCTAATTTAAGGCATTTGGTAGGCAGAAAACTGGGCAAAACACCAACAACAGCATATCCAAAGAGGCGTGGTGTCAGGCAGGCGGATGGCTGTACTGGTATTTGCCCACCACACCACATACCATGACCGTAACCGTACCGAGACATGCAATAAAAAAATCTTTCATACAATTTATATGAACCAACGCCCACTAGATTGTTCCGTCACCGGTCATGCACGTAGCGTACAGGCACTGAATACGAGTCGAATATTTTGACGGTGCGGATACGTTCTGTGTATGGAACAGTCCGGTGGGCAGAGACCTTTAACCTAAGCCAAAACCTTGAGCTTGAGCGGAGAGAGTGGTTAAGAATGACAATATTCCAATCCATACGAATTGGAATATTGTCATCCCAACCACTCTCTCCCTCATCGATCTCTCGACGTCCTTTCCGTCTCTTTTTTATACATTCATTCATCACTAGCATCTTTCCAGTATTATGGATGATATGCATAAAAAGGGAGTGGATGGCTTGATGATGTCTGACCGATATAAATGGGAGAGGAAACATACTGCGCCGACCCCAGATAGACTGAGAACAGGGACAGGAAGAAGAAGGTAGGCAGAAAACTGACTTCCAGAGCCCCTGACAAGTCTACGTAACTATTGAGCACTAAGAAGAAGCACCAAGAAGAACACTAAGAAGAAGGTAGGCAGAAAACTGTCTCCCAGAACCCATGACGAGTCTACGCAACTATTTAGCTCTAGGGCCACTGAACGTTTACAATGGGCGTTCGAAATGTGTGGCCGGTGCAAATGGATTAAGCAATGATGGGGCGTTCTATAAGGACGGCGGACTGAATCAATTTCTATGCAAATTCTATTAGGTTTTTAGTCTAACGTCCAGCGGGCAAGTAATCTCCGGTTGGCTCCACTGTTTTTCGGAGTCACGGAAAATAAGGGGCTTCGGGGATTTAAGCCCGTTTGATTGCGATGCAACGGCTTAAATGGGTTTTAAGGAGAGTTTATTAGCGTTTTTTGCAGAGAACTCTTTCGGATTGCGCGTTTTGCAGTTTTTCCGAGTGGTTTCGTGACGAAAGTGAGTTTTTTGGTACTGGTTGTCTGTAAACGTCGCGTCTATGGAGCCTGATTTTATCTTTCTTAATATTGTGTTATATTTTTCTGAAATAAATACTTATTTCAAGTCCATTTGCATATTTCAGGTATTTTGTGTTGTATTACTATAAATGAGACCTTTGAGACCTTGTTTTCATGCCTAATATTTTTATCGTTATGTCCCAATAAACGTTTCCATTCTTTCTTTCTGAAATAAGCTCAAAAAGATTGCTAAGACCGAATGCTTCAAGAGGAATTCAATAATCTAAACAAGGTTCCGCGTTACATCGCCGAATGGCGTTTCGCCACGTTTGCCTCGGTGATTGCGTGCTCCCGCAGATTGCCGACAGACTAATCCAACAATAACTGCATTACGAGCCCACAAAATTAATCAGGAACCACAGAACGGAACACCTTCGTAATTGCGAACAGAGATAATGTCAGCCGATACTGGCGTAACGTCAGCATGGCAAGCGCAGTGACTAGGAGAATTTGATCATTGTCATAAGCGGTAGGCAGAATTTGATCATTGTCATCAGCATCATCAGTGTTATCGATAGCTCAGTGGAAATTGGATAGAAAACGGCAAGAAGAGAAAGCCAAAGGGGAAGATCAGAGTGACAACAGCATTTATTGTCTGACAATAATAAAAGTATACAAAACATTGACTTAAAAATGAAAACTATTACAAAAAGGCCTGATCAGTACCAACCAGGCCTTAAGGCTGCTTTCCCACCACCACAGAGATGTGCGCGAGGCAGCTAAGCGGTGCGTTAGGAAAGATCCACCAATAGGATTGCACCATTTCAGTATTGCAGGAACAGTATTGGACGATTTTCGTACTCCGCCGCTTAGTCGCCTCGCACATAAAGAAACCTCGGAAAAGTACCCTTTATGTCCCTGGGGCATACGTCTTCCCTATGGATGGAAAAATATAGGGATAATGGGTCATTACTCATTAGCCACGCTGGCCTTACGCGGATTAATAGGTATACAGCCAGGAGCAACGGCTTAAGAAACTCGTAATAATATATTTAAGGTCACCCATTCAATGACTAGCCTTAGCGAGCATTGCATAGTTTGCACAATCGAAGACCGAGTTCGCTAAGCCACTGCGCTATCGAGCTCCTTTCAAGAATTTGACGCTTTGTCATTATAAAATATTTCCGTTTCATCGTTATGTGATTAAAGATGGGAGTTACAGTTCATAATTTTCTGTGACTCTTTATTATCATCATTATTAGCTTGTGCAAACATAATGAAGTCATTATAATAATAAATTGTACTGATCACACACCAAGGATCTAATCTCATTACCATATCATATCTAATCGTATTACATTATAAAAGATAAAGCTCTGTATTTGTACAATATCTAAATCCTATGTTAATAATTGTATAAAAACGAGCTTTAATTTTGGAGGCTTATGTACCATCATTAGCTACACATTCCGATTCACCGATTCGCGACCCCATCTCTTAAAATATTACTTAAAATATTTAATCTCAATAATAATATCCTTTCCAATTAAATTCTCATCATCTAATCAAGACACTTGACCTCCTCTTAACATTTCTATAACTGACGCCAAATCCAAACTGACATTAAATGTCAGGAATATTTTGAACAAAGTACTAAAATCTTAAGTTTGTAACGACTCATTGCTTAATTCACTTTTCTGATTTTCCATTGAAGATTCGCAGACTCCATTATTCTGATCACTTTTCTTTAGGTTATATTATCTCTGGTCACTCTTAACTAAAATTGCTATTCAATTAGTGTTGAAGCTCAATCCATTTCATGATTGTTCTTAATAATTATAGCTTCGTACTATAATAAATATTCCAATATCATATAATAGGCGCCAGAAGCTTAATTAATTTCACGTACTAAATTAATTAGGCCTCGAATTTCGGGTATGAAATCTGTTAAGTTGCTGCAAAATGTAGTTATATTATTACAATAACAACATTGAATATTAGCTCAAGAGATTTTCAAGGTGAGATTACTATTAAAACATCGTAATTTTCATCCAGATCGTACACGACACGGCACAGAACTAATATAGACGGTATTCTTCCTTTTATTATTATTAATGGCAACGTGTTATAGTATTATGTAGTACCTACAGAAAGATAGCAAAATCTATTCTATTCAATTTTTCAATAAGTTAATGCAGTGTTTTGGTCACAGAAGGTCCTGGTTACGTTACAGACTGACAATTAAAGAGTAGACACATTAATTATTTAAATCAATCCTTTTTCCAACTCGGATATAAGTTCTATAACAGCAGTAGCAAATATAAAAAGAGAATAATTATGACGTGTGAAAGAGATAGCCCAAATCTCTCCCGCGGGTGTTGTACAAGGCGACTAAAGGTTAAAACAGTGATGAGGAATGGGCAGCAGCGTTCCTCTTATACCACCTAGCAATGTACTGCGACTTTTGTTCCCGATAAAAATGGCAAAAGGCTCGCCACGTGGGACCTTACATAATTGGCGAAACGTGGGTGTTAATTCACCTCTGCCTACCCCTTCGGGGATATAGACGTGATTTATGTATATGAAAAGGAATGATCAAAATATGTATGAATTAACAGCGTGTCATGCGTATCATTCTACGGTGAACAACTGTAGGCTTATATAGCACGTGACGTGGACAAAATCTCCTCAGGGAAAAGAAAATATTGTCGTCTCGCTCTAACTCACTCTAAGTCCCGAGACAAAACACTGTCAAGTGGTGGAGAGAGATTTTGTCTTGTCCTAGGGCTACTGCTAGACTATTGGTAGATATGATGCGATGATGACGAAGTCAGTTTTAATATTGCCATTTTTCAAAACTAAACATAGCCTCGCCACATTGCTTACCGTACCCAGTGACATATGAAACCATAAATCAATACAAAACAGGAGGTCACCGACATTACCATACGTAAATTACCCGCACCTGTGTCTAAGTAATAGCTTAGCGTGCACCCAAAACTTGGAGAATTTGCATCTAATTTAGACACTACCTACGACATCACAGAATAGTTGCAAAGGGGTGGTGGGTCGTAATTTAATTTGTTTAATAGTGGCACCACGACAGGGTGCATTATTGCTTGCAAATTAAGTGGGGTACTTAGTGACTCTTGACTTGACTTGACCTAGGAAGAGGAAACATACTGCACAGACCCCAGATATCCTAGGAACAGGCTAAGAAGATCTTCTTCCCTCTGCCCTGTTCCGAGTCTATCTGGGGTCAGCACAGTAAGTTCCCTCTTCCATTCCAATCGGTCAGACGTCTTCAAGCCATCCACTCCCTCCATTCATATCATCCATCACACTGGAAAAGTGCTAGTGCTAAATGAATGTATAGAAAAGAGACGGAACGGACCATGCCGAGAGACCGATGAACGGGGAGAGTTATAAGAATGACAACATTCTAATCCATATTGCGATCCAGCGTTCCTCTTGTACTACCTAGTAAAATGGTGCAAATTACATGCCTGACCTACTTATTAAAATAATCGGTGATGCATGGGTGTTCATTCCCCTCTGCCTACCCCTTAGGGGTTAAAAGGAGCGGTTTATGAATGTTTTAAAATTGTATACGAACCACCAAAATATAAACCAATTTATACACTTAACTTTATTGAACGGCATGTAAAAATATGGTTACAACCAATACTAATATTATACACACAGCATCTGAACCAAAAACATTAACCAATTCAAAACTTTCCGATTCAAATGTGACATAAAACTAACTGCAAGTCAATTTTAGGTGTTAGTCTGCCGTCATAGTGTAGGATGCAAGCAGTGTCTCAATTCCTATTTCTATTTTTCTGTGGTAGTTGGCTTTTATTAAAAGTGCCTAACTTTTAGTATCTTAGTTTAAAATACAAAATATTCACATTTAAAATGGGTTGAAGAAAACCAAAAAGAATTAAAAATCTGTTCTGCAATTCGTCCCAAGCTAATTTTTGTATAGTAATTTATTGGGTAGTTTATCAATACGTTGTACAGTGTGTAAGAAAATTCCTTCATAAAATAAATATTTTAATTAGTTTTTTTTTCATAGAAAGTCTATAATATGTTTTTTAATGTTAAAATGATTACAAAGCCACTTAAATCTATTAGTTCCATGAATACATTATGAGTTGACTATGACTGCAAATAGAGGGCACTTTATGCAGTGTTTAACCGCTTGCAATAACGTTATTATGATTAGCTATGCAGAATCTGCTGACATCGGTGATAACACACTCACTGCCGCACTCAGAGACGTCAATTAGCTTTAATGAATATTTAATGTCAAAAATTTTCATTCAAATCTAGACCATAAACCCGGCAAGAATAGGGACTAGTTTTCAAGTGTCATTTTTTGACGTTAAGTACTCATTAACGTTATTTGACATCTCTGAGTGCGGCAGTATGATTCGAAAGGTTAAGTTAGGCCAGCATAACGACATGATGCACGCATCCCGTTCTTTACAGGAAGAAAAATCGAAAATTGGCAGTTTGTCAATTGCCATTGACAGAGAAAATAAAAGTTACAGAAAATATTGTGGCTAGAAAAGGTTCGAAAAATTATAGTCTTGATGCGGTAAATATATAATTTTTGTAACTTTTTCTAGCCACAATATTCTTTGTACAAATTTTTCTGCCGTCGCCAGACGGCCATGTTATCTTTTATAAAATAGGCGTTGGGCTACTATTTCCTAGTACACTGTGCCACACTGTGTCCAACGTAATAAAAACGAATGTCCGAGCCAGCGCGACGTTACAATAGACAAACTGGAATCATATTTTCTTGAATATGAGTTCCACCGTCGCGGCAACAATGCCCGCTTCCGAGGCGACACTTCCGAGCTTTCAGGGTTCCGCACCGAAATAAAATATATGTTTAATAAAAGCGAAGATAAAAGCACACCGGCAAAGCGCTCCACTGCGGATTCGTGAGTGCAATATTTTTGGGACGCCACAAAAGAAGGTTCTTCCGTGTTGTGATATCATACAAGAGGCTGTAATTGATTTGAAATTTAAGGCGTTTTGTTGTGAATGTGAAGATTCTTGCTTGTGTGGCATGGATACATACTTCTTCTTCTCCCTGCCCTGTTCCCAGTCTATCTGGGGTCGGCACAGCATGTTACCTCTTCCATTCATATCGGTCAGACGTCATTAATATCTACCCCGCCACCCACTCCCTTTTGATTCATATCATCCATCATACCGTAAAGGTGCTAGTGATGAATGAATCTGTAGAATAGAGACGGAAAGGACCATGTCGAGAGACCGATGAACGCAGAGAGTGATTGGGATGACAACATGCCAATCTAGATGCTCAAGGTTTTGGCTTAGGTTTTACAGCCGGCCGCCTGCCTGATTCCAACTCTCATTGGGTATGCTGTTGATGGTGGTTTGCCCTCAACTCCTCCACCACATACATACACACATAAATCAAAGCTATTTATCCACGAAGGGACAGACACGGGGGAAATAACACGCACGTTTCGCCAATTATATTAGAGCCCATGTAATAGGTGGGGGGAACCTATTGCTATCTATTGGGCACACAAGTTGCAGTATATTAGGAAGTAGTAGGGACAAGAGAAGTGCTGCAGCCCGTTACTCATCGCTGTCTAAACCCTTAGTCGCCTTGTACGACACCCGAGGGAGAGAATAGCGCTGACAATGGCTCTTCAGCCATTTCATTCCTATACATTGCATGCACAATTAGTTTGCAGTGGTTGCCCAAATTAGGAACTGTTGAATATACCGTATACGGAACTCTCACCAAGAGCACTACTCGAGCTTAGCAAACGTCTATTTCTTTGTTATTTTTTATTGCAATTCCTCTAAGAGTTTTGTTTCCTTGTAATTGGTGCTGTTTCAGTTTCGCTAACGTTCTCCCTTTGTTATTCTATTGATACTTAAATTTAATAATAGGAGAGATTGTACTGTGTAACATCATTGCGATGCTTCGCATGTAACGGGCTTTAGTATGCGACTTTCCGGTGTCAGCTCGCGAATGTGCGGAAAATTGGATTTCCAATTGCAAGACTCAAGCAACATTTAGTCTGAGCATTAAGTTCAATTTTGTTGATTGACGGATGTAAATGAGGACGTAATTAGACCACGAATTGAAGAGGACGTGATTGAATGACGATTCGAAATGAGAATGAATTAGAGTGACGTTAATAAAGATATGGTGGATCTAAATAAATAAGGAAATAAGAGAATGACGGATATAAATGAGATATTATTGGATACTTTTGTCAAATATTGTTATAGATATTTCTATAGTGGCCGCGTGGTGACGGCAGAGTAGAATACAATTGTCACCACCCCAAATCTCTCCCGTGGTTGTCGTACAAGGCGACTAAGGATCAATCAGTGATGAGGAATGGGCAACAGCGTTCCTCTTATACCTACCACCTAGCAAAGTACTGCGACTTTTGTGCCCGATATAGCATAATTGGCGAAGCGTGGGTGCTAGTTCACCTCTGCCTACCCCTTCGGGGATATAGGCGTGATTTATGTATGTATGTATATACAAAAAAGACTTCCGCTGGGTAAATAGATTCACTGTACGTCTTTTGGATACACACTGGATGGCGTTGGCTTTTTCATATCTATGCCTAATTTTACGTTCATTTTTCAATAAGTTAATTATTTTCCAATAAGTGAACGCAAATAAAAGTCACAGTTACGTATGCCCAAGTAAGAGCGTGCAAGAACAGCGGACTACAGAATATTTATTCTCAACTTCCCGCTCATAAATCCGAAGCTGCACTAAAGAAATCCCTCAGCTATAAATTTATTAAAAAAGCCGTCTTAAAATCTCGCGCTACCTTATCAATTTCAGACGAAGTTTAAGGCTTCGCCTCCAAGTTCTCACAAGTCTATGCTAATAACAGATAGCTGGCTAACTTCAACTTAACCCCGGTTTAAGTAAAACAAAGTGCCTTTGACTCTAGAGTTAAAAAGTTGGAACGGAAAAAAGGCTATATATTCACTAATGGACTGGTTTATTTTCTTCAGAGTATTTGATTTGCATTTATATCGTTGGTCCGAACGTGCGGAGAATTTTAAGCGTCCAACTTTTGACTGTGTATTTATTTGAAATTTTAAACCGCTTTCAAGGGGGACCTCAGAATCAGAAATCGAATCTTTATTTGCATGTCACATTATCACAGTACAGAGTACATAGGTCTTAAAAATTTTGTGCAGTAACGCCCTCCAAGCGCACCACAATATAAAGTAAAATTATTGAACACCCCTGTGACTTAATTTTGACCATCCATGCAATGTGTAGTAAACTTGGTCTGTACCAAGAATACTACACATTGCCCTATTCTTCCTTGAGCACACGTGATTTTCGATGTATATCGTCTTGAAGATTTAAAACTGTGTTATAATCTTACAATCTATTAATAAATAAAATAACATTATTGCTATGATAACACATGATTAGGATCTGTATTTACGAGAGATGGAAAGTGTGATAGTGATATTGAAAAGCGGGTGAAAGCTGGGAATATGGTAAACGGGGCTTTGCACACTTTTATGAACAGCCAAAGCTTGTCCAGAAAGGTTCGTATGGCTGTTCATAATGGAGTGCTGGTCCCGACATTAATGTATGGAAGTGAAAGTTGGGTGTGGGAGAAGAAGCATGAAAGTAGAATAAATGCAGTAGAAATGAGAGCGTTGAGGAGCATGGCTGGAGTAAGGCTGAGTGACCGATTGTATAACAGTGTGATAAGAGAAAGGTGTGGTTTGAAAGAAGATGTAATGACAAGGATTGAGAAAGGGATGCTCGCATGGTTTGGTCACGTTGAAAGAATGGATGAAAGGAGAATGACAAAAAGGATTTACATGGCGAAAGTGAATGGAGAAATGGGAAGGGGAAGGCCTAGGCGGATCTTTCATAATCAAATTGAAAGTCTTTTGAAAAAGGGCCAGGTCAAGAGTACCCGAAACCGACGGGCATGCATGAAGAGATTGATGAGATTGGATGAAGCGAAAGAAGTATGTACGGATCGTAGCAAGTAGCAAGTGGAAGGAAGTGATCTCTGCCTACCTCTGTGGGAGAAGGGCGTGACGTATGTATGTATGATAACATGATTTGACATTCGCAAATTATTGTGATTTGGTCACATTTTCCGTTTCCCCTTCTCGTCGTTTTGACTTCAGTGAAATCATCCACGCAGTTCGATATCAAGCACCGTGCACCCAATCGTAATTAACATCCCCGGTAGATGGCAATCAGATTGCCCGCTATTACATGGATCCAATTGCCGAACGGCTGTTACATAAATATTTCGAGATTTAGTGTAATCAGAGCAGATATTCTGGAGGCAGCACTATATACAGCCCTTCAATTATTATTCGATCATAAGTGAAAATAGTTGTAAAGGGTCAGTTGAGATTTGATGTCATGAAATCGAATAGATATATGTATGTTTCGGCTTACGTGATTGGCTAGTTGTGAAATTATATCTAGTGCACAATTTACAATGTAGCTGCAATGTCATAACTCGTTGACAATGATGGGTTTCTTACAGCCTACTTGCGTGCTATTTTGCTAGTAGACTAAGATCTGACTTCGATGTCTTGACGATTCATAAATATAATGTAATCATACAAAATTTTTTTTCGCCGTGTGGTGACGGCAGAGTAGAATACAATTGTCACCACCCCACTCATCTCTCCCGTGGGTGTCGTACAAGGCGACTAAGGATAAATCAGTTATGGGGAATGGGCAGCAGCGTTCCTCTTATACCACCTAGCAATGTACCTACTGCGACTTCTGTGCCCGATAAATGGCAATAGGCTCGCCACCTATTACATGGGAACTAACATAATTGGCGAAACGCGGGTGCTGGTTCACCTCTGCCTACCCTTTCGGGGATATAGGCGTGATTTACGTATGTATGTTAAAATGATTGAGAAAATTTTGTATTTTAAAATGATTTTGGTTTCGACTACCCCAGTCCAAGGGCGGTTAAGACATTGCGATAAGCATTTTGATTTACTTGTTCCTTAATCAATAAAATTTAATTTGTTACCAGTGTTATCGCGGAGACATAAAAAGTCACTTCAACACTTGCCGGGCATTATTTGGCTGAAGGTATCAGCACTTAAGTTGTAATTCTGTAATTAAAGAGTTTGGTCAGTAGAGCGTGTCCGATGCCTTTCAAGCGCAGTGTAGGATTAGGGAGTAGGGCATTTTAGTTTCCTATTATTTTTCATAAAATTTAATGTTATAACATATCTTGTCCTATCCTAGTGATAGTTTATGCTCGAGATTTTCGTCTACCTGTAAATCCCAGTAGATCCCCTGTAAAAGCCCTTCGATCAACAGCCTAGTTCCTTTGGCATATTTTACGTATATATTTTTAAGCATTACTATGGCAAGCATATTTTTGATCATATTAAATCATTTCGTATCATCGAATTTTGAATTTCATGAAATGTAGCCTTAGCACAAAGATTTTGGTGGTTAGAAAAAGAATTTCGAAAAATTATGATCTTGAGGCGGGAATCGAACCCGCATCCGCTGCTATCCGGGCAGGTGCCTGACCGCTCGGCCACCCAAGACACTAACATGTAGCCTTAGGCCGAAATGCTGACAAATCCGTACTAATGTGAGCCGTTACTTTTAAATGATTACTACACCTATTGATACCAGATACACCTATCGTCACCACACTTCTACACATACAATTGCAATATAATATTACATTTGTATTAATTATAGCCATATCCAAAATGTTAAGTATATGTTTTCCTTTGGATGGAAGAATATAGGGGCAATAGGACATAACCCACCATTCTAGAATGCGAATTAATAAATGCACATCGATACAAGAACAAAAACTAATACGTCTACCACCCCGCGCTCTGATTTAGCTCAGCTAATACCTACTGATCATTTTGCACTGCGCCTCACGTTCATGTCAAATTTATGTTATCCTTTGTTCGCAGTTTACAACAAACGCATACACCGTCTTGTTGCAATGAGGATTATTAACGATCTTTTGTTAACTTACAACGCGTTAGCACTGCGAATTAGTTTTTAATTACAGACAGGAAGCAGTGAATAACGATTGTTCGCCGAACAAAGATGTCGGCCATCTTTCTTTTTTATGAGACCTAAATTACAGGGAGGGATTTGAGGGAATTTCGTGAGACTTTCAGGAGGTAAATGCGGGTGGGTGAGTTTTTTTTTCGGTAAAATTAAATAAGATTTCGGCTTTTCTCATTCGGCTTAATGAAGTGGAAAGTGGGATGAATTTAGCTTGGTATTTAATGAAAAATATGACTGCTGGCCCAAGGGAAATGGCTGCCAAATCTGATGGAAAACAAAGTTACTGTAGTTAAGGAAAAAAATGTTAACCGGATAAGTTTACATATTAACCCATCGCGCATTTCTCCCACGATAGGCAGAGATCACTTCTTTCCACTTGCTTCGATCCTTAATACTTATTTCGCTTCATCCAATCTCAATAAAGTCTTCATGCATGCCCGTAGGTTTTGGGTACTCTTGAAGTGGTCCTTGGATAAGTTAACTTTAACGCAATGTCAAAGCAAAATGCTGTTGAAAACCGTCTTTAGCGTTGCACTTGTTGACTCTTAGTAAATCCCTCACTGTAACATTAATTTAACTCTAAGGATTAAATTAATACACCAAGAATAGAGTACATCATTTAGAAAGAAAAACGTACAATTACAGAATACAATATCACACATCTTCATTGAAATCAATTCCAATAGCGTCTTGGCACTTGGCTACTTTGTAACTCGTTTGACAAATTAGTAAAGTTAACAAAGATTTTAGTGGTTAGAAAACTACACTAAAATCTTTGTACTAATTTTTCTAACATTTATATAATGTTAAAATTAAAAATCAAATAGTTTAGTAAAGTTAACTTCAAATTACATTGCTAAGCTTTACATCTTTATTGAAATGCAATAGTGTCAAATTGATTTTATTTTCTCGCATGCTCTTTGTAAGAATTTGAAAGATTTTATTGTGTTTTTCATTTAGTTTTGTGTTTTTTGGCAGATTTTGTCTTTAGGACTGGACATACCCTACTACCCTCACAGCTCAAGAAAAGTAAATAATTATGCTTTCATTTACCGCTGTTAGTCCGATTATAGCTCATAGGCTGCCGTAATAAAGCAGTAATTGCCAAGTGTGCGGTTTTATAAAATAATGGCATTTTTAATAGGCCGCTAATATAAAACGCGGTTAGAATGCGCGCCACCACCCGTGGTGCTCCTTGGTTTACTAATCTGAGGCTAAAAGGGACTGTTGAGGTGCATCAGTTAAGAAATACGCCAAAATACAAAAGAAACCGAACAGCACCAAGAACATCAGCATTGAAAAGTATTCAAATGTAATATGGGACTCTCGATATTCCTTATTGAAACATTCTAGGTATTGTAGGAATGTCTTATTGTTTGTTTTTAAGCTTGTACAGTTTACATTAAATTATTTTAACCTAAAGTCTTTTCCTGCCAGAGAAAGAAATAATATGGTTAAGTATAATATTATTTTTCAACACAATTGCTCGTAAATTGACTCTTATTACACCGTTTTAAGGTTCATAATGATGGTGCATTATGAACCTTAAAACGTGTGCGTAATGGTTTATTTTTTAATGTTTTTTTTTTGTTAAATTTTCCCTTTATTTTTAGGAAAGCATAGGGTCTAGCCCATACAGCCATATTTTTAATATATTTAGTCTGTATTCATGTGTGTGAAGTGAATAAAAATGAAATTAATTTTACGTTGAAAGAGGGATGTCACACATTTTAACGCATCTAGGGAGTACCATTTTTAAAGTATTTGTTTGTGTAGATATTTGACACAAAATAAAACTGTAATCACAAGACATCTACCTAAACAATGCTGAGGAGTATTTTCAACGTATACTGTCCGTCCTTGAATTAAATCTCTGATACAAACCATATTTTGACATAAAACTATTGAAAGGGTATTTTAATTAACTTTAATAGTTATCAATGACCATTTTGAATCCGGGAATAAGATTCGCTGTGGAATGCCGTTTTAGCCCTCCTTATATCTGATAAGCCGCTTTCAGCTCCTAACAATACAGATGCTTTTAGTGTGTCCTGTGCTAATTGTCAGCAGGTTCACCAGATCGAGGCCCGATAGCTGGCTTAATTGTTGTTACTGTATAATTGAGCTCATACCTTTGTCCGGCTTATTTATCGTATGGAAGTTTCGTGGCACTGATTTAAATTTTAATGTCGGCTAAGCCTTTAATTTGCACATTAAAGTTATGTTTGAAATTTGTGGAACGCTTTGTGTTTTTGTTGCCGTCCGATCGTGGAGATAAGGGTAAGGATTTTGAGGGCGCGTGCGGTGAAATGAGTTCAACTAAGACAGTCATAAAGTACTAGAGTCATCACTTCTTAAGCCAAGTTATTGTTGTTAACACTGAAGTGACACAACAGCACACAGCCAATACAAGTGATCGTGCTATCTGATAGATGCTCACAAATTTGCTTGTTCACACTCGTTCGATTTTACATACACACACTCACACACACACTGAGCTGTAACATTTTACCAATAACAATCAGTCTCACACAAACATTCTATGTCTATGTACAATAATGTGTTTCTGATGACAAAATACAGTTAAATCACAATTTTTTTCGTGCAATATCAATTCACTCCAAGATATTATAAAGTAATATAGTCATCATTTCATTCGTTGGTTCAATCCATTCTCTTCCTTAATAATAGTACTATTGCAATTTATCGGGCACATAAATAGCAGTATATTGCAAGGTGGTATAAGACGAACAGTACCAATTAAAGCAGTCTTAACCCGTAGCCTTATACGACACCCGCGGGTGAGATTCGGGTGGTGACAAATTGTATTCTTCATCATGGTTGGTGAAATGTGAGTATTGGCAAATCTGTGCCTACCTTTTGAGGATAAACTGACGTTATTTGTGTATGCAACGATAAGTATGTACAACAATACCAATTTTGATAGATCAACAAAAATAAAATAATATTTTGCAAAGCAATAACGATCTTATGGCGTTAGTTTCTAAGGTTGTTTTAGAGGAAGGCACGGACTTAGTTTCTTCAGCCATCTTATTAAAATGTAGAGGCGATAAAATATAGGAGAGAAATGCATCTTTGTATCGCATAAAAGCCAATATGTGGAGGAGGCGTGCCACGAAGTCATATGTGAAGACAGTGGGACACTAGGCGCAAATAAAAGATAAGCTACATTAAAATAAATGCAACTTAATACAATATACTTCTGAGGTTAGTTCTCTAATAAACAACTTTGTTTAAAAATTAAGATTTAAATATTTAAGCAATATTTAAGTATAATATCATCATTATTGTTGGAGTTAAATAAATCTTAATAAAACGTATCTAAAAAGTTAAAACATTGTTATTTTATTCTTTGGCATTTATAGTTAGGGGAATCATGTCCTATGTAAAAATACCGATCTTTGTGCAATTAATTTTTGACTAGTCAACTAAACACACGGCTAATTACAACACTTGCACCCGTATTCACAAACAATACTTGTATAAGTAAAGAAGCAACACTGTGCGAAGTAAGACATTTCTCAATACGTTTTGTCACTCAAGTATTGGTCTATGAATAGGTTTTTGTGACCCTATGCGTTAACGCACCTCATAGTAATGTTTATGAATACGGGTGTTGGCCTTTTTTCGACTTTAACTATAGATGTATATATATATATATATATATATATATGTATATATATACGTATATGTTGTGTACGTTATATTAGCTATATAATATTATAGCATCCATTTAGTTATACAATATTATAAGTCTAATTTAAATATATAAGGGGCAATTAAAAGCGTTTATTATCAACCACTTGGATCACAAGTCCCAGGCGCTGCCACACTATGGGCCCGGCACCCGCACGGTGAATACATGGGATGCTAAGAGTTTTCGTATATGTATACAACGTTTTAAGTTTATTTATTTATTTAGTATATTTGGGAAACATAAAATATTTATATACACTTACAATCAGAGCTATAGTGAAAGTATCCACTAATAAAATTAGTTGGTTTTAATCCTTATTACAAACAACTGAGGTCCTTATTAAACTGGAAACTATTTAACCCCAATAAAAAGATTTCAAACTATCGATGTTTGCTCCCGGTGTGCCATCACCGCCGCACAACTGTCGAGTAGGAACGTCGCGCGTCAAATTAGTGTCGCAAAGCGACGCGAGCGACTGTCGAGTTTGTCGCCAGAAAATAAGGACGCCTCCCGGAGCCGGGAACAATACAATTGAGGAGGGCAAGCAATAAATTGAACGGTAATATAGTATAGTACAGAAGAGTGCCAATACACATGCATGCTGTACTGTTGAGGTAAATTACATACGTACATAAAATCATAGGAGGAGCTCGCTAGCGCAGTGGCATAGCACGCTTGGCCTGCGATTGCGTAAACTAAGCAATGTTCTCTAAGGCCGGTCATTGGATGGGTGACCAAAAATGTATTATCTCAAGTTCCTCCGTGCTTCGGAAGGCACGTTAAGCCGTTGGTCCCGGCTGCATCTGCAGTCGTCAATACCCACCAACCCGCACTGGGCCAGCGTGGTGGGTTAAGGCCCAGTATCCCTATATTAGGGAAGGCCCGTGCCCCAGCAGTGGGGACGTTAAAGGGCTGGTGATGATGATACTATAAAATGCCAATACACATGCATCTATCGGTCACGTAAATCGCACTATTTTTCAAGTGTAAATTAATGGCATGCAGCCACCCGGACTGCGGAGGACGCGGGTTCGATTGCCGAACCAGGACAATAATCTATCAAAAATTTTCTGACTTATTTTTCTTTATTGCCGTATCCTATTGTCATATCGCTGGTTATCGACCACGAGGTTCTTGGTTCGAATCCTGGTAGGGGCAAATCTTTGTGATGAACGCAGACTTTTGTTCCGAAGCACGGAGAAACCAGAGATAATAAATTTTAGACATCCATCATCCAATGACCGGCTTTATCAAACATTGCTTAGTTTACGCAATCGCAGACCGACCGTGATAACCCAGTGCACTATAAAAGCTCACCAATTAGAAGTTAGGATCACTTTACTCGAAATCCATAAAAATCTGTAATTTCAGATTGGCAAAGGACGTGCCGTATGGTGACGGCAGAGTAGAATACAATTGTCACCACCCCAAATCTCTCCCGTGGGTGTCGTACAAGGCAACTAAGGATAAATCAATGATGAAGAATGGGCAGCAGCGTTCCTCTTATACCACCTAGCAATAGCAATGTACTGCGACGTTTGTGCCCGATAAATGGCAATAGGCTCGCCACCTATTACATGGGACCTAACATAACTGGCGAAACGTGGGTGCTAGTTCACCTCTGCCTACCCCTTCGGGGATATAGGCGTGATTTATGTATGTATGCAAAGGACGTGTTAAAGCTTTGAAACTGAAAGTTCTTGTGCTATCCTATTTACTTACTTCCTATTTCGCAATAAAAATGGGCCAGAAAAGTTGTATTTTCCCCATAAACATGGGAGATTATTATTCAGTAAGCGCAGTTTATTCTTGTGATGAACAGCGGTATAACTTCTAGAGCAAGGAAGGGCTAAGAAGGGGTTCATTTTGTATAGTAATATATTTCGCACTGTATATATATTATTGTGATAAACTGATCTTGCGTCCATAACGTAAGCTCTGCATAGATTTAGGCGTTGCTGGTGAAAATATAAGGATAAAAATAATACCAAGTTATTATTCTCTCTCTCTCTCTCTATCTCTCTCTCTCTCTTTCTCTGGCCCTATTGTCATTTTGTAAAAGTAGATACATACTTACTTATTAAGTCTATTATATTCGATTTTAATTTTAACATTATATAAATGTTAGAAAAATTTGTACAAAGATTTTGGTGGTTAGAAAAATAATTTCGAAAAATTATGATCTTGAGGCGGGAATCGAACCCGCATCCGCTGCTATCCGGGCAGGTGCCTGACCGCTCGGCCACCCAAGACACTAATTAACTTGCCGAAATTCTTCTAACCTTTACACTTCACGTTGTAAGCCAACAGGTACCCTCGCAATGTAGAAATGAATTTCAAACATTCCAAAGCAGATATTTTTACAAATTCCGTGCGTTCGGTTAAGCTTGGGTTTTCTTTATAAAATATTCGATTTTAAGTCTATTATAATTATCCCCAAAGAGGTGTGCAGTCATGAATAGCCCATGTAATTCGCAGTATATAGCTAGGTAGTATGAGAGGAATGCTCCTGCCGATTACACATCTGTCCTTGTACGACACCTCTGGGATCGGTTGGGGGTGGTGACATTTGTATACTGCTCTGCCGTCACCACAAGGCATCGCTTAGTTGTGAGGTGATCAGTAAAATAAATATTTATACAACTATTGTACAGATGAGAAGAATTAAGTAGGTTATGATGGATCGTAATAACAAAATATCATTTCGCAGTCGATAATCAAAAGACGTCACTAAATTGATAAGACAAAGTTATCCGCATTATGGTAATAAATTATCTGCACAATTAATATAATATTTGCAGGATCCACAAACACGTGGGATATAATAATATATTATAGATTTATCTTAAAGTCAATATATCGTTAATCATCGCAGTTTCGATAACGAGATAAATATTGTTGTGAATGCGATAAAGCGTTTGAGACTCATCGAGTGTGGTGGCGACTTGTTGTCTGCCATCACGTAAGCTTAAATGTGCCATTCACGGTCAGACTTTTTTATTTATGTGTTCTATCATTGATAAATTACTCCTATTTATCCACGGCAGAGGTGAATTAACAGTGACACGCACGTTTCACCTATTAGTTCAGGATTAGGTCCCATGTAGTAGGTGACGAGCCTATTGTTATCTATTGGGTAAGTAAATCGCAGTATATTGCTAGGTGTTATAAGTGGAACGCTTTTGCACATAATTCTCATGGCTGTCTTAACCCTTAGTCGCCTTGTAAGACACCCGCGAGAGAGATTTGGGGTGGTGACAATTGTATCCTGCTCTACCGTCACCACATGGCTAATCTTGAAAATATACTACATAAATATATTATTATTAATACAAACAACCGTGGCTCGAGAACAATTATTATTCAACTCACTACAATTTGCCCAAACCAGTAGTCTACCTCTGGGCATATAGCCAACGATCTGACGACTCAACTAAACAGCCCGTTTTAGATGTTAGGAAATAACTATAGCGTGTATTATAGAAGGTCTTTTGGTAGGGCTTAAATTAGTAAACATTAGATTGTTTACTGTTTTAAGCTCCATCATAATTATCTAAAGAATTTTTTACAAAATATCCCGGTCATCCAAACCGTTTTGAATAGTTACCTATTACATACACATGTCACGCCGTTCTCCCACAGGGGTAGGCAGAGATCACTTCTTTCCACTTGCTACGATCCTTAAAAAATTATTTCGCTTCATACAATCTCATTAATCTCTTTGTGTATGCACGACGGTTTCGCGGGTACCTACTCTTGATCTGTTCATTGTTTTATTCAAATGTTGATGGTCATTTTTCTTATAAGTTTTCCATGCTCGTCTAGAAGCGAAAAATAAAGCGGAATGTGCCAGCTCCAATCGATCTGGATCGAATCCAGCGATGTCACGGAAGCGGCTAGTTGTAAAACCTAAGCCAAAACCTTAAGCAGAATAAAAGAATGATAAAACCCCAATTACTATCTCCATTCATCGGTCTCTCGAAATAGAGTCGCAATGACTCAATTTCCGAAATGATGCATGATGACACGAATTTAAAGGGAGTGAATTGAAGAGGAGTTTGGCACTTTAGACTACCCTAAACTGTCAAATTTCTTTAATCCAATTGTCAACCTTAAATTGATGGTAATAAAGTCGACATGCTGTCCACTGTACGTACACGCGCCGACTTATATTTATTTATTTGTAAATAAATGCGACCTTATGTTGCGAGTCTGCGTTTTGTCTTCGCGCGAATGGCCGGCCTTATTTATTCTACGCGCAAATTAAAACGATAACAGACAAAAAAAACACAATACAATAACAAGACGTCGCAAGAGGCACGTTTATAATTATTATTATTTGCGATTGTTAGCAGCTGCCGTCGAGATAACACCATAGGCGTTATGTCCAAAGCGGGCGTAGCGCAATTTGAACGTTATAGAGAAAAAAATAGGCTTCAGTTTCGCGAGGCGAGGAAGAGACGGAATACTTTTTACACGACCGACTAATAGGCACGTTTCGAATTAATTACACCACGATTTTATTTACTGTTCTATATTTACATCAGCTTTACAACTTCTAACTAATGCCAAGTTTGAAATGTGTGAACCGACGTTCACTTAATTCGACAATGAAACAGATTGGGATCTAAACTTTTATTAATAACTTCATTAACTGTAATCTACATACAAACATACATACATAAATCACGCCTATATCCCTGAAGGGGTAGGCAAAGGTGAACTAGCACCCACATTTCGCCAATTATGTTAGATCCCATGTAATAAGTGGCGAGCCTATTGCCATTTATCGGGCACAAAATTCGCAGTACTATTGCTAGGTGGTATAAGAGGACCGCTGCTGCCCATTCCTCGTCACTGATTTATTCTTAGTCGCCTTGTACGACACCCACGGGAGAGATTTGGGGTGGTGACAATTGTATTCTACTCTGTCGTAATCTATAGCCCCAATATCCCCACTGCTGGGACACAGGTCTTCCCTATGGATGGAAAGAATATAGCTACAATGGGCCATAACCCACCACGCTGGCCAGTGCGGCTCGGTGGGTATAAACGACTGCAGATGCATCCGGGGCCAACAGCTTAACGTGCCTTCCGGACCATATAATATAAATACCATCAAAAAATACATGAATAAATTACGCCTATAACCCCGAAGGGGTAGGCAGAGGTAAATTAACACCCATGTTTTGCCAATTATGTTAGGTCCCATGTAATTAAGTTGTTGTTTTCCCATACAATAGGTGGCGACCCTATTGCCATATATCAGACACGAAAATCGCATTACATTGCTAGGTGACATAAGAGGAACGCTGCTGCCCATTACGTCGCCTTGTTAACCTGTGGAAGTGATAGGGGTGATGACAATTATTGTATTCTGCTCTGCCGTCACCACACGCCAACTAATACTAATTATGAGTGATATTGATTTTTTTATTTGGCATCTTATCAAAATCTGTCGTCATAATAATAATGTTAACCGCATTATTGTGTTAGAATACAATTGTCACCACCCCAAATCTCTCCCGTGGGTGTCGTACGAGGCGACTAAGGATAAATCAGTGATGAGGAATGGGCAGCAGCGTCCCTCTTATACCACCTAGCAATAGCAATGTACTGCGACTATTGTGCCCGATATATGGCAACAGGCTCGCCACCTATTACATGGGACCTAACATAATTGGCGAAACGTGGGTGCTAGTTCACCTCTGCCTACCTGATATAGGCGTGATATATGTATGTATGTATGTATATATTATTGTGTTCCGACAGTTGTGATAAGATAGCCAGCCCCTCTGAGTTGAAAGTGCCAGGTGAAGCTCGATTCCATCTTTAGGCCATACCGTCACTTTTTCTGCGTATGTCACGTGTCGCCGATTATTCTCGTGTCAGCCGCGTGTCTCCTTCCACAGATAGGTCAAAGCCCCCACCTTATCAATGACAATAGGTACCTAATAATTGTTTGGGTTTTCTACATTGCGCCACTTGGTACAACTGACGTCGAGCCGCGACGTAAATGCCCACTCTGACGCATCGTTGGAATGCTAGTTATAATTTCTCCAACTGATTTCCAGCAAACCCTCACTGATGTTCTGGATTATCACCATTTAATTTTGCTCTCGAGTTGTGGTTATAATGTTTATGTGGCATCTTCATCTTCCTTCCCTGTTCCAAGTCTATATGGGGTTGACGCAGTATGTTTCCTCTTCCATTCATATTGGTCAGACGTCATCAAGCCATCCACTCCCTTTTGATTCATATCATCCATCACACCGGAAAGGTGCTGAAGCTGAAATATAGAAAAGAGACTGAAAGGTCTATGTCGAGAGACCGATAAACGGAGAGAGTGATTGGAATGACAACCAAAACAAAAACCAAAAGCTTGAGCAGTATGGATTGGAATAATCCATACTGCTCAAGCTTTTGGTTTAGATTTTACGGCCAGTATCTTTGGGTATGATGCTGTGTATCAACATTAAGGAAAAACACTAGCTACAAAATGAATTCACACAATCCAACACAAAAATGCTTTTGACATGAACAGTTCACGATAATACTTTTTATGAAAACAACAGTTAAATATTGAACCCTTTACCGTAATTTGCAGTCCCTCCTTAACAGTCGCGTGACCCGTTCGCGTGGCTAAACTGTTTCATACAGCAGTTAATTAATATTTATTAAATTAATTACTCGCTTCGCCAGCATATCGGTAGGTACCGTGTTCGATTCCCGGCTCCAAACAACTGGTTCTCTGTCACCCGGCGTTCCTTTTAAACGATTTTCGTAATTTGCCACATTGGACGTTCTGGGAACTTGGTTTAACCCGAATAGGTAGCATCTATTTATGCAGTTCAACAAATAACGTAGGATGTGTGTGTATAGTTCTGTTGATTTGTAATCTATGTTTGTTTATCTATAAAATTGTTTAGTCAAATCTGTGGAAGGTAACTGGGTGTTTAACTTGCGCACGGATCTCATTTGTATGGCCCAGATTGACGGTCCTACACTAGGCAAACATCGTACAGACAGACCTAATAGAAGCGAGGTCCAGCGGGCATGTTTTCAGGCATGCCCGCGGAGATGTCCATGTAGTGAATTCCCGGTGAATACAATTGTCACCATCTCTCCGTCGGGTATCGTAAGGCAAAGGGTAAAGACAGCGCAATGAGTATACCACCTAGCAATAACAATACTGCGAATTACGTGCCCGATAGATGGCAATAGGCTCGCCACCTACGCGGGATCTAACCTAATAAAAGTGGTGTTAGTTCACCCCTGCCTACCTCTTCGGGGATAGGCGCGATTTATGTATGTATGCATCAAATAATACCTCCTTCAGTATTGAGGGTATGTTCATAAATATTTTAATTGAAACAAGTCAATGAACTTCGCCCATTCGCGCCAACCGACACCAAAAACAAACATGGACGACAAAACGCAAGACAATACACTCTGACGGGTAATTAATCATTTGCACTCAAAACGCAAAATCAATATTGGACCAGCAGCGGTGAGGTGCACAGATTTTTACGTAACACGTAGGTAGGTGTCTCTGTTGACACAGCTTAAAAACTCCCAACGGCAGGTTTTTACATAATTGCAGCGTTAAGTGCAATCGCGAAACAGTTTATTAGTCTGTGACATTATTGTTTGGTTGCCAGCTAAGTGCAAAGACCTTGGCTGAAAAGGATTTTATGACGTTACGACAGTAAAGTTCTATAAAAAGACCGTCCCTACGACCGCGACCGGTGAACCTGAGACATCGCTCTTGCTGAGGTAGCGGGGGTTATTGGCCATTAACAATTAGATGCAGTTAACGAATTTATGAGCTACGTAATAAAAAAACCGACTCCAGAAATTATGATCACTCTTTTACCTACGTTCGGTCTAACTGCCGTACTCAGAGACGTCAAATAACGTTAATGAGTACTTAACGTCAAAAAATGACAATTCAAAACTGGTCGCTATTCTTGCCAGGTCTATGGTCTAGATTTGAATGAAATATTTTGACATTAAATACTCATTAAAGTTAATTGACGTCTCTGAGTGCGGCCTTAAGTGTTAGTTTAGTACTTGAACACGGTCAACGTGACTTCAAACTTCACAAAACTGTCAAATTCTTCTTATCCCTGCCCAGTCCACAGTCTATCTGGGGTCGGCTCAGCATACTCGTACCTCTTCTTCCCTTTTGATTCATATCGACCTTCACACCGTAAGGTGTCAGTGATGAATGAAAATAGACGGAACGGACCGGATGTCGAAAGACCGATAAACGGAGAGAGTCATTGGAATGACAACATTCCAATCCTTACTGCCCAAGGTTTTGGCTCAGGTTTTACAGCCGGCCGCCTGCTTGACACCAACACTCTTTGGGTATGCTGTTGTTGGTGGTTTGCCCTCCACCATTCGTCCAAGTTGGGTGCTCCAAGGTGCTTATATTAGTCTACACCGGGCAATCTACTTTAGTCGACTTTTACGACACCCATGGGATGAGTCGGGGCTGGCTCAGTCTACGTTATTTTTTCGCTCGCAGGCCACCATAGAAGACTTCCCAAAACTGTCAAATTACTTGAACAAAAAAAAAAATTAAAGCTCCAAGAATTATTGTAAACAATACTCTACTTAAACCATTTTACGTCACCGGCATCTTTGGCTCAGATAATAAGGAAAGGCAAACAAGAAATAGGGTGAGCCTTGAAAAATTTAATTACTTGAACGTAAATTAGATTGGTTACGCTTCTTCGTGGCTTGTACAAAGTCAAAGTGGTCCGAGGGAAACTCTTGAAATCCGATGACATTTTAGTCGCAAAGTAATAATACAAAATAGAGTGAAAATTATTGACTTTCTGGGTCCCATAGTTGGCCCTCCTCCGGTCCTAGCAATGTATGGTATACAATGACAACGGTATCAGACAGTGTTTATGAACCAAACGACCCAGAGTTTAGATACGAATTCAAGGGCTTAAGCGGCTTAAATGAGGAATATGCAGCAGCGCTTCTGGTTTCTGGTTTCCATTACCTGGCAATAGGCTTTCCCCCTAATTACTAGGGACTTAACAAAGTTGATGAACTGTTACTTCACGTCTGAACCGCTTTGGAGATTTCTGTACCTCCGAAGGGGTAAGCATAGGTGTAGGTTACATCCATTGAGATGGAGGACGGCATATTGGTGGACCCTAGAGGTAATCTACGAGGAAGATGCGCCTAGCCCGTGGACAAAATCCCCTCGGGGAAAAGCAAATATTCTCCTCTCCCTCTAACTCACACTAAATCCCGAGACATAACACTGTTAAGTGGTGGAGAGAGATTTTGTACATGTCCCATGCTACGCTTACAGATGTGGGCACAAACATAAGGCAGGGAAATTGAGAATAAAGGCCTAGCTGTTACCCTTCCTTCCCCTGCCACCCGAGATAAAGGAGCACCCAGGTTTTTTATAGTGGGTAGTTTGTATATCGGGGGAAGTTTGAAAGTAGCGCCAGTGATTAAGAGACTGCGGAGTGATAGACTTGGATAGTTCGGTCATGATATGCATAGAGAAGAAAGCTATGTTAGCAGAAGAATGTTAGGTATAAACGTGGAAGGATTAGAAGGAGCGGAAGACCAAAGAAAAGACGGATGGATTATGTATAGGAATATATGATAGCAGAGCCGTGTGGTGACGGCAGAGTAGAATACAATTGTCACCACCCCAAATCTCTCCCGTGGGTGTCGTACAAGGCGACTAAGGATAAATCAATGATGAAGAATGGGCAGCAGCGTTCCTCTTATACCACCTAGCAATAGCAATGTACTGCGACTTTTGTGCCCGATAAATGGCAATAGACTCGCCACCTGGGACCATGGGACCTAACAGAATTGGCGAAACGTGGGTGCTAGGTCACCTCTGCCTGCTCCTTCGGGCATATAGGCGTGATTTATGTATGTATGTATGTAGATATTTATTTGATGAGAATTGATGAGAAATTGGTGGAGGAAAGAGAAGAGTGGAAGAAGGAAGCCTGTGGTCCTTTTACACCTGAGGAAGCCAAAAAGTAATTGAGCGTGAGAAGTGCGCGAAGACAATTTGACCTGGTTAAAAAAGGTGTAAGTTATTGTAGTACCCACTAGGAGATTGTGACATAAGCATATTATAAAATCACACAAAAAAATAGGCATTACAAAAATGTTGTGTGCCTAATGCACAGTCACTTGAAAAATACCAAGATGGTATCAACGAAACCGTGTCACGGTCCTCGCTCACGATCTAAGCTCACACATCACCCCCTAACTAGATCGTTAAGATTATCTATCAAGAAAAATAAAGCAAAGACTGATTACCTCCTAATAACACTCAATTTAGCTAAACCGACGAAGTTCCCAGTATTGTAGCGGGCTCAACTGTTTACAAGTTGACAATTACACTAACAACTGGTAAATCTTGTAGTTTTAATTGACGCCTCTTGCCAGACCGGAAAAACTTGACATCTTCCGAAGAAATGTAAACAATGGTAAAAAATGTCACACCGCCGCAGTATATGGGCAGAACGCAGATAAAACATTGTAATTTTATTTACATTACATACATAAATAACGCCTATATCCCCGTAGGGCCTACCCCAGGGGTGAAAAAACGCCCACTCTTCGCCAATTAGTTTAGGTCACATGTGGCGAGCCTATTGCCATATATCGGGCACGACATCGCAGTGTATTATTATTATGTAGTTTAAAAGAAACGCTGCTGTCCATTACTAATCGCTGTCTTTACCCATAGTCGCCTTGACGATTATGGGCACCCACGGGTGAGATGGGAAGTAATTAATTAATTAAGTTAAAAATAGTGCGAGTATCGCGCTGATAATAAATGCATAGTATTTGTGTTTTATAGATAAATCCATAAAGCTAGCTTATATATCCCCCGAAGGAGTAGGCAGAGGTGTATTAACACCCATGTTTCGCAAACTATTTTCAGTCCTATGTAATAGGCGAGCCTATTGCCATATATCGGGCACGTAAACCGCAGTATATTGCATCATATCTGTTTATTAGGATTTACGAAGGATTTTTATCAATTCATTAATGAAGCATCTGCGCCCGCCACATCGACGATATACTGCACAAAAGTTCACAGTGTCTTCTTGAAAAGTTATTTCGTAAACAATCGTTGGGTATTTTTATTTTCACAGCAGTCGAGAAAATTTTCTGCGTAAATAATTATTTCGTTATTATTATTGACGACAAACTATTGGTGAATCATGGGGAATCCTCAACCATTGTTACAACTTTTTATTTCATTTCGCAACAGGTTAGAGAATTTTTTTTATGTGATAGTAACATTATATTAAAATAGTAACCACCCAGTTATCTACCGAGAAGGAGCTCGATAGCGCAGTGGCATAGCGCGCTTGGCCTGCAATTTCGTAAACTAAGCAATATACGCTAAGGCCGGTCATTGAATGAGTGACCAAAAATTTACACAATGAATAAACAAATTTTGACTTTGACTTTGAATATACTTAAATGTAATGTCTGAAAACATTAGCCAGGTTGCTGGGTCAAGTTTAAATATCAGACCGATATTATTTTAACCGTTAGTAAAAAAATAAGACTAATATTTAACCATTAGTTACTAAAATTGTTACTAATAGTTAAATATCAGACTGCCATTAGTACCTAATAATTGGTTGAGTTAACTATTAAGGGCCGGTTTTTGATGCATATATTTTGTATCAAAGAACCTGGGGTTTTCTTCGCTGTTATAATCCTCATTCAACATTCAACCTTACCAACATCCAAATCTCTTTGGATTCTAACAACTAATCTCCAGTATTCGCTTTAGGTTGGTACATTAGTATGCACGCGAACGAACCGACGACCTCCAATGTTGTTCCTTATGTGTGGAATTTCAAACAAGGCCTTCCGCGTTAGTGTGATGATGTGGTGTTGGATGATTCGTCACTTTGGCATCGCATGAGGGTGCTATCGTGAAAGTTCCTGCTAATCGAAGATCGTCATCATTAACAAACGGGGAGACTATTCGCTCACTTTTTTTGACAGTTGAAAGTGATGATCACTGAACTATTTACTGAACCATTACTACTTTACTATAACGCTATTGTGACACTTGTCCTGTGAAAACAGCAATGGATCAGTTAATAGTTCGGTGATCTTCACTTTCAACTGTCAAAAAGTTAGGGAATAGGCCTGCAGAGCTTGATTTCTGATGCTGCTAACTGCATAATAGAGCCCGCTAATCAGTATTAACGAAACAGAAGGATGACTGAAACAGAAGGATGACCGAAACAGAAGGATGAGAAAATTATATATATCATAAATTATATATTTCTCCAGTGAGAAAGATAATTTTAAGGTCATCCTTCTGATTCGAAGCCTTTCCAAACAGATCGAGTTTCAAATATCCAAATACATCTGTAAGAAAATCACTCATAACACTTTCCGACACGACACGAAGCAAAATAAAATCTAGTTCGTTTTCTGATTTGCAATTGGTCCAAAATAGAGATTTTCGCCAAGAATGAGGTTCTGGCTGGCAGCACGGATGAATCATCGTTATCGTTCGTATATCTACTATATACCTGTATTATGTGTTTTATGCTTGCCGATACATACATACTTATATCTAAAAAAAAATCACTTCTTTTTTGTCATTATGTGTTAACATATTCGATTTTAATTTTAACATTATATAAATTTTAGAAAAATTAGTACAAAGATTTTGGTGGTTAGAAAAAGAGTTTCGAAAAATTATGATCTATATATGAGTTTCCTGCCTCAAGATCATAATTTTTCGAAATTCTTTTTGTAACCACCAAAATCTTTGTATTATGTGTTAAATTAACTTGTGTATTAGATGTGCAATAAATAAAGTTTGATTCTCTTCGATTCTATTGCGCCTATTTATTCCCCAAAGTGTACGTTTCGTCAAATGTAATTGTATGCATAGGTACACCCCTGTTACCTACATGGGTCATCCATCGGGTACATAAATCGCAGTATTTTGCAAGGGTACTCAGTCTTGCATTCCTCATTATGGTTTTAACCCTTGTCGATGACACCTGATGGAGAGATTGGGGTTGATAAGTGTACTTCCTTTCTACAATTATATCCATCTCACCCACCTTTCCCTGACACTGTTTCATTATCAAATCACGCCACACATTCAAAAACAAGAAAGGTTTCTTTCCAATAACGCCTAAAATTTGACAAGCCAAGGTCAGCGGAATCTCACTAAATCAGTTCACACACTGCAGCTATAATGTAAAAATTTACATTATAGGACGACATAATAATATACTTTGCATAGAAATCACACACGACAGCTGTAATAAATAATACAACTTCAGTAATATTTAATGTACATACGTAAGCTGTAAGCTGTGTGGTGACGGCAGAGCAGAATACAATTGTCACCACCCCAAATCTCTCCCACAGGTGTCTAAGACTAAGGATAAAACTGTGATGAGGAATAGGCAGCAGCGTTCCTATTATACTACCTAGCCATGCACTGCGACTTTTGTGCCCGATAAATAGCAATAGGATCGCCAACTATAACATGGGACCTAACATAATAATTGGCGAAACGTGAGTGCTAGTTCACCTCTGCCTACCCCTTCGGGGATATAGGCGTGATTTATGTATGTAACAACACTAATGTACAAGGTGTTTGGTACATGGGGTATCAAGCCGGCACCTACCCATGCTAAAATAGTCTTAAAAATACTATGGTGATATTACAAACACCTTAATTGTACATTATAGCTGCCGCGTGTGAGCTGCTCAAAAGACAGTGCGACAGCGCCCCACGCCCCAATCACACGTTCCACAAGCATCAATCAATAGGCGTTCAAATAAACAAATTCAATAGCATCAATCAAGTGTACAACAGTGCACAGATATTAGGTATGAAGGGAGCACGCGTCGGGTGCCATGACCTGACTCAATGCTACGATGTGAACACTACTCACACACGCGGATTCGGGTTTCGCGCACGGCACACAGAAATATGGGGTAGGGTTGCCGCCTATTTGTTTGAATTTTATTTTGTTCACATTTCAAAATATTTTTTACAGACATTTTGTCTAATAATATGGCTGTACCTGCCGTAATCCTGTTCATTAAATCTATTTACTTACTTCCTACCCTGATCTCAATAGCATGCTGTTATCTGCTGTCAAAGATGTATTAAATTGAACATACTTCTAGTGATATACTACAGGAGATAGCTGTAGAAGCCAAATTACCGAAGCCGAAGTACCTAAGTACCGAAGTTAGAATGTTGTCATCCCAATCACTCTATCATGTCTGTCTCTCCGTTCATGTCTGTCAACATGGTCCTTTCCGTCTCTTTTCTATACTTTCATTTATCACTAGCAGATTTTCGGTGTGATGGATGATATGAATAAAAAGGGAGTGGATGCATTATTGAGGTCTGACCGATATAAATGGAAGAGGAAATATACTTTCCTCTTCCATTCCATTCCAACACACACACACACACACACACACACACACACACACACACACACACGCATATACACACGCACATGCAACACATATACATTTAGTAAAAATCATATGTAGTAAATCCAATTTTGGTATTGTAAACCCTCTCTTTCTTCCTGTTAAAAAATATAAAAAGTAAAACCGTAATTAGACGTAAGCTTTAGATATTTATGTAGATATATTATTTTATAAGGTCTGTAGTTTTTGTAACTTGTAATAAATAAATAAATAAAAAATAAATAAATAATGCTAATAAATAGTATAGAATTTTGATTTAAATTTGAACATCATAGAAATGAAATAAATAAATTAGTTCGAACTTTTCCTAACCACAATATTTAATATAAATAAACTATAACTGAAACACGCAAACATTTCTCGACACCAGGATTCGATCCCAGGACCTCTTGGCGGACAGCCAGCGCATCTGACCATTCGACCAAGCCGACCGTCGAATATCATACTTAGTTTGACAGTCGCTAGACTGAATATGAGATGCCAAATTTTTGCCAAACTCTCCAGACTACGAGCAGACTAAGTGACCGCTATAAAGTTTATTTAAGCGCGATGTAGTAGGATAGGTGTAATTTATATAGATTGGAAAGTTCAGAATAACTTCTGAAGGCGAAGGAAGGTTTCTCAACTCAGCCTTGCAGAATTAATTATATTGGAAATTTATTGACACCACTTGGGAATAGGACGTTTGCCAATGGAAAACAATTTTTAATACAACACTCACTGCTGCACTTAGAAAAATCATTAGTATTTAATGTCAAAAAATCTAATTTAAATCTATACCATATGGCGACTAGTTTTAAATCAACTCTCATTAACGTTAATTGACTTACCTGAGTGCGGCAGTCCGAGACCTATTTCCAAGGTTAACTTAGTAAATAGGTCTCTGTAGAAATCTTTTAATATCAGACACTAACATAAACTATTTAAAATTTGAATATTTATTGTGATATTGATTTTTTGACAACAAGGAGCCTCTATATTTTAAAACAGATAATGAGGGACGGGCGTGATCGTTCCCGTTTTACCACCAAGCAATTTACTGCGATTTGCGTGCACAATAGATGGAAATAGGCAGGTCCCCTGTTAGATGGGAATAACAATATTAAAGAAACGTGGGTGTTAATTCTCTTCTGCCTACGCCTACGGGGGTAAAGAGGTGTGATTTATGTATAATATAATGTATGACTTAAACTTTATATTTAACATAATATTAATATCATAGATTTATAGTTTGAAGAATCATGTATGGCCGAATACATTTTTAACTTTATACCGTAATCTTAGGCAAGTAAGGAATTTTATTAGATATTTTGTGGCATTTTTATTTTATCTTTTTATAATGAAAAGGTTGGCAGGTAGTATTTTATTTATTTTTTTAATTTAATTAACGTTAATTCAAGTGACAGCCCTAAGTTTCACAAGCAAATTCGCTTTAACCGGCCGCGCGTGCGCCCGCGCAGTGTGTGCGTAGTTGTTTATATCCACAGCAACACAAGCATAGCCAGAATTCGTAATCTTGATACTTTATCTGCATAACAAACATTTATTGGCATATCATATTATTCAAAGCAACACAACACGTGCACTGAAATAATTTATTTGAATTTCAATATTTATATTGTAAGTTTTTTTCTTATTATACCTACAAAACACTAGCTGTGTTCAGAATAAAAACTGTGCATTGATTGGAGAAGCCGCATATAAAAAAAGTTTTCAAATAATTATCATCTATACAGGTCAAGTCCCTCTCAGTATTAATGAAAGAGAACATCAAATGGGGAAAAATAAGTCAGTAAATTATATAATTGTCATTTTACTATCTCTTAAAAAACAATAATGTATTAGGAATACCACATAATTAGTGTCAAAGATTGTAGTTAATTACCGTTACTTACATTCATAAATTAAGCCTCTCTCCCTTAAGGGGTAGGCAGAGGCGTTTCAAAATCCGTGTTTCAGTAGTCTATTTCTGGTCTAATTGTAGTAAAGTATACTAAGTGTATATTTAAAATATCTTTTTAACACCTTAGTAAACTCATGCGATGCTTCACAGCTCAAGTCTCCATAGTACAAAATTCAACACGAAGATCCGCAAATACGTTGAGCTATATTCCAGTCAAGCATCAAACCATTACATCTAATTACACTCACACGTAGACAGTTTGACCCGCGTGTCGCTGTGTGAACACTGTTTACAGATAATAAAATAACCTCGAGTATTCAACTCTTGCATCGCACTATATTTGTTTGAGAGTTCCGCGCGATGCCTCGGCTCAGATCGGTTTAATAGGCATTAAATTTTGATGAAAAATGCCTTTCTCGTTTGGCGCTGTTTTACAAACAATAATAAATGGACGCGTAACTTTACGTAGATGAGCTAGTCAGAAACACTGTGTTATTTATTAGGGATTGTATTAAAATGAGCTTTTATGCCGATGAAAGATGGCTGCAGCCACAGCGCTGTATAAAATGCTTTGGCAGTCTACTGTCAGGCAAGATTGGAAATACCGTATTAATGTTTTATTGCATTTTTTTAGATTTACCTGCTCTCGACACCCGAGGGGATGGAAGTACCCAATCAGCTGTTGAAATCACTACAAAAAATTGCAATAACTACGCAACCAAAATTTGAAGCAAAAACAGACAGTAAAATATGCTAGCCCTGATTTACTACAGGGTTGTAAGCCGACTAACGAACATTGGCCACTATATACATAAGCACCTTGAGGCAGCCGAATGCTGGAGGGCACGCTACCAAACCGACTGTAAAATCTAATTCAAACGAACCATAGAGCACTATAACGGCAATGTTTATTCCGAACACATTTGAATGGAAGAGGAGTACACTGCGAGACTCCGGGTACCTAGAAAGGTGATGATGATAATGCACAGGTAGGTATTTGAATGCAGTCCATGCAGGCTCACTGATACTGTTTAGGTGTCAACATCTGAGAGGAAATGCACTCGGAAATGTATCGTAATAAATCTTTCAAAAATAAATCTCTCAGCACTAAATCTCTCGTGTACTTAAAATCCTTTCTTGCATTTAAATCACACCCCAAATCTAGATCATTGTTTCCTACCTAGGTTTTCCTCGTGATATTACGTGCCAAAATACGAAGAAGTGCTAAGCGCAAATGATAATTGGGTAACAGGAAAGATGGTCAGTCATCTCGTGCGTGCGAGGAGTACGAAACTAAAGTTACAATTTGATGTGTACGTACTCAAAACTAGTATGAAGAATTGGAAACTGCTATGAAAGAAAATTTGTAAATACACAAAACATTACTAACAAAACAAACCCTAATCATGGCAACGACGATCATAATCAGATCCTCTCCAAACTGAAACATTGGATAAAATAACATAATTATAAACTCATTCAGGGACCATCATAATCAAAGTTAAACTTTCAGGGACCACTGCCCAACAATTGGTAGTGCAAAAAGAAAAAGACCAACTTGCAAAATTTTCTGAGCACGTGAAGTTACTAATATTCGGTACAATCGGGGCCATTGTATTGTCAGATAGTTTTACCTGCTTTCAATACATAGATGATTTTATGAACAAATGTTAGAACTGAACATTAGTTAAAATATTAGCATTATGTTTGCACATCTGTGTGGAACAAACTTACATCAGGATAATATTAACTCTTTGAAGGAAACCAAGCACATGTATAAATCCAGAAGGATGGCTCAAGAGTTATTAAAGAGTTTAATTTTTTTAACATAGATAAATTATGCAAAATTAAATCTGAAATTTTCCAAAAATGAATGGCATATAATAATATGCCATTCATTTTTGGAAAATTTTTGGACTATTGTAACTAACGAAGTCAAAGACCAATGACATGATCCTATTAGTGAATTGTATTCTGCAATAAAATTTCTACCTCAATTCCTAAAGGACAACGATCAAAATGAAAGGCATAATTTTTTATGAGTGATAAAGTGACATGCTTTTGTATGTAGGTAAAAAATGTAATGGAGATAATTACCGCACCATTAATAGCCTATAAAATTAGAGTCTCCTTAATTGTATTTACAGATATAAAGATTAAAAAAAAACATTATTAAACCGCAAAACGGACACGAGATATAGGTTGGTAAATGACACTAATTTGCTTTGAAAATATTATTAAGAACAATCTAGAAGATTTTTCTGACGATATAGTATGTGTGAATAGAATAGAATAGTGTTACATGGCAGACAATGGTTTGACAATAACACTAATGAGCATAGGTTTATTAATGTTAGAGGAAGAAGACTATGGTGAATCCGTGGAATGCTAAGAGTTTTTGTCTCAATGTGTACTATTGTGTATTATTACATAATACATATTTATCCCAGAATGCTAGCTAAATACTTAGAGGTCATCGGAGGCCGGGTAAAAGACACAAACATCAAAGTTTATTTTGCTAAATGCCTTTAAGCATGCTTTTAACGGTAGGGGTATGTAGGACTCACACTAAAAAACACTTGGTGTTGCCACCTTCACAATTAGCAGGGGGATCAGGGCAACAGTTCAGGCCCTATATTTGGGTATGTCCGCTACTCGAGAAACTATCTCCACGCTTGACGACAAAGATCATAGCTTATTTTAATCACAGTCAACCTTCTGTAGCCTTTCATATTTCAGGACGCGGTACAGCTTGTTCATTTTGTCTTCAAACCGAATGACTAACTCGCTGTGAACATCTGACCGAATTATTTATACAGTATTTATGTCTGCTTGTAGAGTAAATATGATCCTCGAAATAACACGTTTCGAATTTTAGATTTAGCGCAATCACACAGTGTCTGTTTTATTATTAATGAAGTTTGCTTATTAATTAGGGTCGTTGTTTTAGATTGCTTCGAAGAGACAATAATTATGATTTTTGAAATCCAAGGGAAAGATACATTGAACAACAGATAACCAAAGATGGGTTGGTCCCAGGTTAGCGGTCGGCATATTGGATGAAGCGAAAGAAGTACTTATGTAAAGATCTCTACCTACGACTGTGGGAGAAAGGCGTACCATGACTATTATTTGCATTATTTCCTTTGGATTTCGAACAGAAACCATCGAGCAATATACTCATCAACTTTATCTAAGGATATTTTATTGCCTTCACTTTATGTTGTATCAGCGATCATTCTAAGAATACTGACGATTTTTTTACAATTTATTAAATGTTATGACGGATGACCATAATTAAGCAAGTCATTGAAAGTTTTTCAATGATTTAAAATATGTCAGTATTATAAGAATGGAGGCTGAGTAGCCTTAGATATTTGTTGGTGAGTATTATTATTTCAGATGAGGCTTACCCGATGTTGCGTCGACTGTACTTTTGAGATGTTGTTAATTATAACTAATTTCAGTTTAGGTCAATAACTGCCGCTGCAAACATCGCGGTTAACGCTATAAACTGAGCGAGTTCGTTTGACCGTTAAACTCCAGTTATTTTGCGGTGAGCTGATATTGGTGATCGATCGCGGGCTGCGGTTTGGTTTATTCAGACATTAATTTACATTAATTTCTGTTTGTAAACAATTCTGCTGATAAGTACGAGGTGAGTTAGAAACTGTGGTAGGTAAAATTGGACTATTATTCCAAGCGTAACTTGTAAACTCAATGGTCTTCTATGCTGGCCTGGGAGCGAACAAATAACGTAGAATAGGCCAGCCCCGACTCATCCCATGGGTGTCATAAAAGTCGACTTAGGGAGATTGCCCGGTGTAGACCAATAAGCACCTTGGGGCTCCCGAATGGTGGAGGGCAAACCGCCAACAACAGCATACCCAAAGAGGGTTGGCGTCAGGCAGGCGGCCGGCTGTAAAACCTAAGCCAAAACCTTGCGCAGTATGGATTGGAATGTTGTCATTCCAATCACTCTCTCCGTTCATCGGTCTCTCGACATGGTCCGTTCCGTCTCTTTTCTTTTCATCACTAGCACCTTTACGGTGTGATGGATGATATGAATCAAAAGGGAGTGGATGGCTCGATGGCGTCTGACCGATATGAATGACAGAGGAAACATACTGCGCCGGCCCCAGATAGACTGGGAACAGGGCAGGGAGGAGAAGAGGTGCCTACTGTCTGCTTGTACAAATCTGGCAAAAATCAGTTCGTATTTTTTGAACCTTAATTACGTGGTGACGGAGGATGTGAACACAATTGTCACCACCCCTACTGCCTACCCTTTAGGCGTGATTAGTAGCCAGTCCCTCTGTGGTTGAAGGTTCCAAGTGAAGCTCGATTCCATCTTCGGCCCTTATCGTAACTTACCATCAAATGAGATGAAGGGCAAGAGCTTACCTGTCTAACATAAAAAAAATACCTATATGTATTTATGTAAGTGTAAATAAATATAGCTGGTTTGCGATCTTCGGCGCTCAACTAACTTAGCTAAATTAGTTTCACTGCCGCACTCAGAGACGTCAATTAACGTTAATGAGTATTTATTACATACAAATGACAATTCGAAACTCTATGGTCTAGATTTAAATGAAATTTTTCGGCATTAGGTACTCATTAAAGTTAACTGACGCCTCTGAGTGCGGCAGTAGGTCGTTAAAGTCCAAACAACGACGGCCCAGCGTCATTTATCAGATGCAAAAGAAGCCGGCTACGGCATTCAATTTTATTGAAAATAATACAAATTAAATTACTTATCAGTAAATGCCTACGGCGAGACTGGCCGGCAGCTGCGTTTGACTCACCCCGTCAAAGATTAAAACGTAAACAAGCAGAGGTGACAGGTGACGACTGTTATCTATACTTACTGCCGCACTCAGAGACGTCAATTAACTTGAATGAGTATTTAATGTCAACAATTTTCATTTAAATCTAGACCATAGATCCGGCAAGAATAGCGACTAGTTTTGAATTGTCATTTTTTGACGTTAAGTATTCATTAACGTTATTTGACGTCTCTGAGAGCGGCAGTTAATATCTTAAACTGAAGAGTTTGTTTAAACTACCGACTCAAATTGAAAAATTGTTTTTGTGTTGCATAGTCCATCTATCGAGAAAGGCTATGTATAGGCTCTACGCGAGCGGAGCCGCGGGCGGCCAGTAGTTATACATACAGTCGATAGCACAGGCCCTAGCCAAGTGGCTTTTAATCGAACACAAGGAAAACAAAATGTATGAAACTGACGTACCTACTGTTTTCTCTCTAATAAGTCAGTCTCTTACATTTTGTAATTTATGCGTTCAAATAGATAAGCCGCTTGGCTATGCCCTCTGGTCACCACAGACTTACTTACCTATTTATAAACTATTTGATTTTTAATTTTAACATTTTATAAATGTTAGAAAATTTAGTACAAATATTTTAGTGGTTAGAAAAAGCATTTCGAATAATTATGATCCCGCCTCAAGAACATAATTTTTCGAAATTCTTTTTCTAACCACTAAAATCTTTGTACCTATTTATACCCGAAGAGGATGTGGTGACAGAGCAGAATACATTTATTATGGTCACCAACCTCATCTCTCCCGTGGTAAAGACAGCAATGAATAGTAGGGCGTCCGTACCAGATAACCTAACCAAGTTAGCGAAACGTGATTTATGTATGTATGTTAATGGCAAAATAGACTCGCTACCTATATTACATGGGACCTAATTTAATTCGCGAAACGTAGGTGTTATCTCTCAAAAAAAAAACTCGCTCCGCCCCGCACCACCCGTCCCCGCCACCGTCTTTCATACCGCAGGAAGGTCGCTCACGAACTTGTCGGATTACGGTTGACCTCTGCCTACCTCTTCGGGAATATAGGCGTGATTTATGTATGTAGGTATGTATGTAAGTTTTAATAAAATGGCGCCGTTGACATTGCCCCCGAACGTTTCACCGAGGGTTTCCTATTCAGTGAAATTTAATTGTTGATTTAATTAAATTTTATTGGGAGCCTGTTTTATGGCGGCCGTAAATAGGATTCGCGTTTATATTGAGACAAAAGAAATTCTGCGTTTTATTTATGTTTGAAGGTTGGAGGAGGTCCGTCATCGTGTTAAGTGTATAGAGATTAGTCGGTTTCGAGATGATAACGCAATAGATCATCATCATCACCATCACCAGTCTTTTAATGTCCCCACTGCTGGGGCACAGGGCCTGGAAACATATGGGGAGAATGGTCAATAACCCACTACGCAGGCCCAGTGCGGATTGGTAGGTGTTAACGACTGCAGAGGCAGCCAATACCAAAGGCTTAACGTGCCTTCCGAAGCACGGAGGAACTCAAGATAATAAATTTTTGGTCACCCATTCCGTGTGGTGACTGTAGGCGTAGAATACAACACTGTCACCACCCCCATCTCTCCCGTGGGTGTCGTACAAGGCGACTAAGGGTAAAGACAGCGATGAGTAATGGGCAGCAGCATTCCTCTTCTACTTTCTAGCAATATACTGCGATTGATGTGCAGATGACAATAGGCTCGACACCAATTACATGGGACCTAGCTAAATTGGTTATAAGCGGGTGTTAATTCACCCTTGCCTACCCCTTAGGGGGGGATATAGGCGTGATGTATGCATTAAATGATTAGCCTTAGCGAACATTGCTTAGTTTACGCAATCGCAGGCCGAGCGGGCTATAGTCACTGCGCTAGCGAGCTCTCTGATGTTTCCCGCTAAAGGATAAACTTTTCAATTATATCAATAATTGAAAATAATATTCCAATTATTTCAATCGATTTTTTTTTCAAATAGGTTTTTAAATTGGAAAATATTTTTTAATTGATCACTTTATTTTCAATTGCCTAAGAAATGAAAGCCCAAAAGCCTTCAAACATCGCACAGCTTATGAATGGCAGATACATCAGTCTATGCTGTACTGAGAGAGAAAATATGAGAAAGCATTCGCTTCACCAGTTCCATAGATTCTTTATAGCGCAGATAGTGGAAATTTCAAGAACGCTCCTGAAGACGCTGGCTTTCCTGAATACCGGTTCGGATTATGGCGTTAGTCGTCTGGGGGCTCTGAGTGTGCACAGTGGGCAGTGTGGTCGCTGGACTCAAAATGCGTCAAATAAATTTTATATATTATTTTTATTTTGCTAAGCCCAAAGATGATTGGTGCCAGGCAGGCGGCAGGTTCTAAAACCTAAGCCAATATCTTAAGCAATGTGGATTGGAATGTTGTCATTCTCCGTTCGTCGGTCTCTCGACATGGTCCGTTCCGTCTCTTGTCTATACATTTATTCTTCACTAGCATCTTTCCGGTGTGATGGATGATATGAATCAAAAGGGGGTGTATGGCTTGATGACGTCTGACTTAGGCTTAAGACAGCGATGGGTAATGGGCAGCAGCGTTCCGCTTGTGCCATCTAACAATAATACTGCGATTTACGTGCCTGGTAGATATAGATGGCAATGGCCACCTATAACATAATTGGCGAAACGTGGGTGTTAACACCTTGGCCTACCAATTTGGGGATAAATAGGCTTAGTTTATTTATATATTATTAACGTATGTATTTTTTTAAAGCAGGGGAACGTTTTTCAAAATGTTGTGACTTTTTTTTCTAAATACCAATACTTAAATTTTTCTTACACTCTGTATGTGTATTTAGTATATAAGGTCGAATATTTTAGCGCTTAGAATTTTTTACTAAATTTCCTATAAATTTCGTTTTATTTACTAGAAGTTGAAAAAAAGAACATTCAATGCAGATGCACATATTTTATTAAATGTGCAATACGCAATATATTAATGCCGAAAAAAGCGATGCAATAGAGCGATGAATATTGTCCATAATTGAATGATATAAAATTAAATCTACTCTACATTGTTTAAAATAAGTAAGATAATACCAAAATGCCATTTTGTTTTATGCCTTCTTATATAGCTATCCACTGGAGCATTAAAAATACTCACTTGGGTGAATTATTAAAGATAGTGGTCGCCCGCGGCTTCGCTCGCGTTTATATAGCCTATAGCCTTCCCCGATAAATCGACTACCCAACACAAAAAAGATTTTTCAATTTGAATCAGTAGCTCCTGAGATTAGCGCGTTTAACCAACCCAACAAACTCTTCTTTATAATATTAAGTATAGAATTATTGTCATGTAAATTGTTATTAATATATAATTTAAAGGCCGTTGCTGTACTATCGCTCCCACTGTGCGGTATAGGACGTTACGAGTGTCACGTTACAACTGTGCACTGTATGCTGACACTCAAAGCAAGAACTTTAATGGCAGTGCCTTGTGTGCCGTGAAAATATCTTATTTTACATAGGTATAAGGGTGATTTCCCATAACCTGGTCTTAACATTGTTTATGTATGAGCCTTATTACATGTTGACTGTGCTTTTTGCGAAAACTTCAAAAATCGCTTTAATTTAACTGTGAGTATCTCATTTTTACGATAATATTTTTGAGTAAAACTTATATTAAAATATCTGCTACTTTATGAGGAATAAAGATTTTATAATTTTAAAGCAAGAATTTATTATCCTATACCTATATATAGGAGTATAGTGTTTTGTGAGATTTGTAATAGGACTCTTAGGTACCTAAGTGATGATACGAATGACACGGCATCAGGGCCGGAAGGCAATATTAATGAATAGTTTTCGATATAAATGTATTACGAGTCTATCAAGGGAATGTTAGGCCAAATGTTTATTTAGGTAAAACTTTAGTGGTCAGGGCAAGTATCTATACTACATGATAAGGAACAACCACAGGAAAATTCTTGTCGTGATTGTAGTTGGAATGTGGTGATGTAACAATAATTTTGCGGTGGAAAATATGTCAAACACCCATCTCTCCACCTATCATCTTCTTCCAGCCTTCCACTAATCTACGGTCTGCTACAAAAGCTTTCCAGAAGGTTGAAACAAAATGGGGCATTTAAGCCAAAATCCTGTTTGAGGAATGAGAAGACCTTGCCTTAACCCTTAGTCGTCTTGTACGACATCCGCGGCAGAATTTAGGGTGGTGACAATAATTGTATTTTGCTCTGCTGTCACCACATGGCTTGGTATACACCGGTCTATCTCCCTTAGGCGACTTTTACGAAACCCGACTTGAAACGCCTTGTAGTGAGAATACAGAGCAAATACAATTGTCACCATCCCCATCTCTACCGCGGGTGTCGTACAAGGCGAACTGTAACAGCGATGAGTGGAGGGCATCTGCGTTCCTCTTATGCCACCTAGTAATTAGCAATGTACTGCGACTTCCATGCCTGATAAATGGCTATAGGTTCGCCACCTATTTTATAGGACCTAACTAACATAATTGGCGAAACTTTGGGGATACATAGACGTGTTTTTTTGTATATATGTATGTCTTGAAACAAGTCTTGTATGGCGCATTCTCTTGAGCGCGATGGAAACATTAATTTCTAGGAATATAAACAGGTCCATACATAATCTACGCAGTAACTGATTACACTGGCGACGCTACATCGGTACGCGTAGTTAAGGCGATAGACAAAATGTTTTTCAGCTCAAAGCTACTGTGAATCACCTAATCGGAAATTGCTACCGGCGCGTCACAGCGCATCTTTTGCCACGGCAATAAGGACTTATTTGCTGGTACAGTGTCAAGTGTGAGGCTTAACCGATTGTACAGTTCTGTGGTTTCGATCACTTCTACTTTCGGTATTGGAGTTTCTATTAATAGATGTTTTATTATGTTCAATATTGTGATATTTTCAACGATGTTTTGTGGCGATGGTAAATGTTATGTAGGTATCAATTTGTTTACGTATTCTTCATCTGATTTTGTCATCTGACAGAAACGTGCAAAAGTTGAATAGCTTTATTATAAGAGTACGGTCGACCTCCGAAGTAGCATCAAATTTTAGTACAGTTGGCAGAAAAACAACTTAGGAAATTCTCTATAATTTTGCCTTATTGATATAATTATTTTCATGCAAACCTTTTATTGTGATTTTAAACTGGCGTTTTATTGGCACGGGGTCCCTTGGACCTAATAATTTGTGATAAATTACCATATTTAACTTTGATATAATGATGATCAGTTAATCAGATCAATTTATCAGGTTAAAAATTATCACTAATCGAAATAATTTAAATACAGTAAAGTTTATAAAAAAATAATTATGTTTTTAATTTTTTTTTACACTCACAGTACAATTTTTATTGCTTTCCAACTCTATGCTTAGGGACTAGACCCCATAATTGCTTGGCAACAAACCATAGCCTAGTTCATTTGCGGTTACATATTCCAGCATCGCTAAAATGAGCCTTGAACAGAATATTGCTGTATCAAAATCGTATTAACCTCCACCACAGCGTTCACCAATAGCTTTTGATTATTGGAATTTGGAGACGCAACCGGATCTGTGGACCTTGTTCCCCTGTGATAAGGATCAATTTTGCTGTGTCCCTGTGGGCCTGGTATCAGAACATCACAACCGCAGAGCTATTGGTGCAACCTTCAACAAGCTGCAGTTGACTGAACCAAAAATTACTGGTCCCTGGGCCGTATGGCAACCCCGTTAGACTTGGGACCTCTATTGCGGTGATGTCATAGCTAATAATTTAAATGTGTATTTAATACAAAGAAAAAGGTTTTCAAAAAAAATCTAAAAATGAGGTCAGAAATAAAAAAAATATAATTGTAAATAAGTCATAAAAAAAGAGGCCAGAAGAACAAATTTTCGAATATTTATTTTAGGTTGTAATCTTTATTTTAAATGTTATTAATATCCCTTTCTAACAGTTCAAATAAAAACCAACACAACAATCTCAGTACAAGCAAATCAGTATATAATTAAAATTATTAACTCCAATGTGCCGTTTACCACTAGTTTATGAGTTGAACCAGTGATGAAGAATGGACAGCCATTCTATGGCCATTCTATATCTTAGGTGGTACACACGTGTCTGAAAGATATCAACAATTTATTTTTCATTGTAGTCGATCATATACTGCCTTTTGTAACAATTATCAAACACAATGCTTCCGTTAACAATAACACTATCGATTACGTGACCAGAAATTCACGAATTACTTTCCAGGAAAAGATAAGTGAGTAAAGTATCTTAATTTGGCGACCAAACTTAGCTTTTATTTCGCCAGCGGCAAGATCTATTCTGGCTTGCAAACCGATGTGCCGAGAACACTTTTTATGATTAATAGCTTTATTTGGTTCAAGGAAATATATCTGAAGTCAACGTGTCATACAGAACTTCCTTTTCAATATATTATACCCTCTAGACTTGCTTGTTTACCTTGTTTAGTGGTTAGTGTGCCTAGAAACGACCTCTTCTAAAAATGCTGAATTGAAATGCAAACGATAGAACCATTCATAAGTACCCCGGAAGGGGCAGGCAGAGGGGAATTAACTCCCACTCTTCGCCAATTAGTTTAGGTCCGCCTGTGGCCGATCCTTTTGCCATCCATCGGGCACGAAATCGCAGTTTATTGCTAGGTGGTAAGAATCGCTGCCCGTTTCTCAGCTAAAGAGAGCTGAGCACCCATCGCACTGCCCGACACCCACGGGAGAGATGGGGGTGGTGACAATCGCATTCTGCTCTGCCGTCACCACACGGCTACCGGCTACATACAATATTAACATATACTTACTTTACCCATTGGGGTAGGGCAGAGATTCTATTTACTTCCATCCTCACATTATTATATAATATTATGGCTTAACCTTAACTGAAAAATAAGGGTCAGAAAAATTTCGGCAATTTTTTATTCTGATGCATAAATGGGAATTTCTATGACTTTTAAACTGACCACCATACTATCCAAATCTAACCGACGTTTCCATGCCAGCGGTCAAAACAAGTTTTGACTGATTTTCCAGTCAAAAGTGGTTTTGATCGGTTATGAGTTTTGAGTGTAACATACAATGTTTAATTGTTAACTAACTCCTTGTCTCGAACGATGCTGACTGAAGTTAAATGTATCTGTATCTCGTTTGTACGGAAAAGACCTTGAAGCAACGTCTGATCATGTCACGCGATTTTCTTTTAGAAAAAGCGTAATTTTCCTGTTTGACAAACTGGAAGTAGTGGGGAAAACGCGACATGACAGAACTTGTATTGTTTATTATGACTCATTATAATTTCAGGTGTTCATAAGTAGCATTTCTTACTGTTAACTAAGAATTTTTCGCCGAAGCAGGTGATAACATATTACTATAGAGGAATGCAGGAAAAATTTAACCAATAGTTAAATTGATCGACATTCAATTTTGCTAATATTACCATCTATTAATATTACAAAGAGTTAAGCGGTTGTGAGTTTGTCATTAATATTCTTAAATTAGCCATACCGAGAGTAATTGTCAGATAGGCGACCGGATTGTTGTTATAAAAACTAGGTGCCGGAAAAATTATACATACATACATACATAAATCACGCCTTTATCCCCGAAGGGGTAGGCAGACGTGAACTAGCACCCACGTTTCGCTAATTATGTTAGGTCCCATGTAATAGGGGGCGAGCCTATTGTCATTTATCGGGCACAAACGACGCAGTAGGTACATTATTTGGTGGTATAAGAGGAACGCTGCTGCCCATTCTTCATCATTGATTTATCCTTAGTCGCCTTGTACGACACCCACGGGAGAGATTTGGGTTGGTGACAATTGTATTCTCTGCCGTCACCACGCGGCATTACAAAAAAAATTATAATAATAATTATTCCGACAAGTTCCAGGTGAAGCTCGATTACCATCATGTGAGATGAAGGGCAAGAGCTTATCCCTGTCTAGCATTTTCGACATAAAATAGCGTTTCGTTATTTTTTTTTTTTAAATAAAAATTAAAAAAATCCCTTTGAAAAAAAAATTATACCTACCAATATTTTTTTTTTGCATATTTTGTATAAAATTATGTATGATACGGTATAACTCCGTCATCCAAATTCAATTACTGCGTGCCTGTAATCGAATTTGGATGAAACGAAATCAAACTAAAAAATATGAATTCATTAACTCATCGACCCGACCTGAATTTTACTAGTAGCAATTTATGAACTGTAAACCATCCCAATTAATCAGCAGTAAGTTTTCCTTGAAGTGGTATCGCGTGAATTTGATGAATTGGATGGTTTTCCTTGTTTCATACGAAAGGGGAAGTGACGCATCTCGAACGGGCTGCGACAGAATTGTTATTAGTTAATTGCATGTTTGTGGTTTATATCGGCGATCTTCTTCCATGCTGGCCTGGCAGAGAAAAAATACATACATACATAAATCACACCTATATCCACAAAGGGGTAGGCAGAGGTGAATTAACACCCACTTTTCGCTAATCAGGTCCTGTTGGCGCCATCTGTTGTTACATGGAGGAGGCGCCGTTATCGATATGAAGTTGCGGCGCAAGCGCTGCTTTACCGGACTGAAGAAGTGTAGCAACGTTCATACCATATTTGTGCATTCGAAATCCATATTCGTATTCGTTAACTACTCTTTATATTGTAACTAATCGTAGAAAATAAATCAGTTAAAACGTAATCGACTTAATTATTCAAAAATACCAGAAACTACAATAAACGAAAGTCTGAGCTCGAAACAGGTCCTATTTAATATGTGGCGAGCCTTTTGTCACCTATCGGGCACATAAAATCGCAATAAGTATATTGATAGGTGGTTTAGGAGGTATGCGGTACTTGTCGCTGTCTTTACCGTTAGTCGCCTTGTGTGACACCCACGGCACAGATGGGGTTGGTGACAGTAAAATTGTATTCTGCTCTGCCGTCACCTCACGGCAGCGTAGGATGATTGCTCTAAAATCTATCTAGTGTAAAACTTGAGCTATAACCTTAAATATATGGATCCTAATCACTCTTTCCGTTCATCCATCTCTAGACATGATCCTTAATACGATTCAAAAGGGAGAACTGAAATTCCAACATTCACCACTAAACATCTTTCCGGTGTGATAATTAGGTTTCCGTTTTTAATATAGATTTGTAATAATTATATAAATATTGAAAATAAACTACTTTAACACAAACCACCATGACTTGAGAGCAAAATGTCTGTGTCACCACAAAAATTTTGCTCTACCATGTTTCGAACCCGGGACTTCTTGGCTGATAGCTAATCATCTGACCATTCGACCAAATCTGACGGATCCGCCTATGTAGAACGGATCCGTCTTATCTTTTGCAAAGTCAGAGTCTCCCACACGACGCACATTCGAGGTTCAAGATGCCTAATAAAAGGCTATAAAACATAATATCCTTTGTTAAATTCACAGCTCGCAAATAAAGAGTGATTGTAATTAAATTTTTATGGGCAGCATCTCAATAAATTTCCCGTACGTGCCGTCCGTTTGACAGTGGGGATTACACCAACAATGAGACACATTCAAGTGTTTTACTGCGATGTTTGCCCAGTTAACACTTGGTAAGACCCTCTTAGAAAGTTCAGGAACATTAAAGTCTTTTACAAAAGTATCATAGTCATCATGTGCCTTTTTACGGCTCTGTACTCGGAAACACTTGGAAATAAATATTGTTCTGACTAGCTGTACTCGTTTTGGCCAACACTGTTTTTCTGTTACTTATTTCACCTGCTTTAAGCTTCCTACCATCATCAAATCATTTAGTTCTCTCATTAAAACTAATGACAAGAGCGTAAATGCTTATTTTCCCAAGCATGTATGGAAATATTGTTATTATTTTTGAAAAAAGACCACGCCATGTATTGAATTTGCGGACAAAGAGAATCAATGGAATTGGAGCGTTTTTTGAATTTGGAATATAAAATTTTCATTTTCAGGCGACCAGCTGTAAAGTAAAACCTAAAGCAGTATGAATGTTGTCATCTCAATCACTTTCAACGTTCATTGGTTACCAATGAGAAGATTGCTAAGTATTAACACAGATTATTCATGCATGTACGAACTGAAAATTGGAATTTTTGGTCACCCATGACACGCCCGACTTTGCGAACATTGCTTAGCATAATCCACATAGGAATTAATGTACCCTAAGTAACTGTACCCCAGATATTTCGGCCGGGGGCAATCATCATGTTGTCTGCACTAACTCACGCTCAAAGTAACATGTTATGACGAGATCTGGCGTATCAATTAGCAGGGCGACATTTAGCTGAATTACGAGCAATTACGCGGTAATGGGGCCCAACTTTGGATTATGTCGACTCGGCAAGGGTCGTCTAAGGTTTCGCATCATATATTATATGTATATTATATCTAAACGCATGTACATTAAAACACATTTTGGCGTAGTTCGACGGAGACTGTTGTATTGCGAATGAGTTAATGTTAACGTTACGTTTTCAGTGCCCAAGGCTTGAGTTCGCCAAAACGTAAAAGTAAATAAGTGATTAAAAAACACGACAGTTTATGATAGTTCTGCCATACGATAAAATGTCAAAAACCAGAGGTTCAAAAATGAAACGCTCGTTTTACGTTTTGGTGAACTCCAACCTAAATGTGGTGATGGCTTAGCAGAGTCAAATCGTCACCACCCCTAATCTCAAACAAACTGTGATGATGAATGGGCAACAGGGTTCTTGTTTTAGCTTGGTTTTCGAATGATGAGCAGAGAACTCAGAGTAGGCAGCACCCCAAGAAGGCGGATGATCTGATAAAGGTCATAAATAGAAATGCTTAGAAAATCTAAACGAGATACATTTTAAAAACAGTTAAATTTTTTCGGATAAAATTATAATATTGGGTCACAAGTCCCAAGCGCTACACTGAATTCCTCCCCAGCCACACCATGGACCCGTCACCCGCACGGTGAATCAATGGAATGCTAAGAGTTATCGTCTCATTTGTGGATATTGATAGTAAAGAAGTACATACATACATACATAAATCACGCCTATATCCCCGAAGGGGTAGGCAGAGGTGAACTAGCACCCACGTTTCGCCAGTTATGTTAGGTCCCATGTAATAGGTGGCGAGCCTATTGCCATTTATCGGGCATAAAAGTCGCAGTACATTGCTATTGCTAGGTGGTACAAGAGAAACGCTGCTGCCCATTCCTCATCACTGATTTATCCTTAGTCGCCTTGTACGACACCCACGGGAGAGATTTGGGGTGGTGACAATTGTATTCTACTCTGCCGTCATCACACGGCAGTAAAGAAGTGATTATAAGATAGGTGAGTAGAGCCGTGTGGTGACGGCAGAGTAGAATACAATTGTCACCATCCCAAATCTCTCCCGTGGGTGTCGTACAAGGCGACTAAGGATAAATCAGTGATGAGGAATGGGCAGCAGCGTTCCTCTTATACTACCGTCCTGACAATGTACTGCGACTTTTGTGCCCGATAAATGGCAATAGGCTCGCCACCTATTACATGGGACTTAACATAATTGGCGAAACGCGGGTGAGAATTCACCTCTGCCTACCCCTTCGGGGATATGGGCGTGATTTATGTATGTATGTAAGTATGAGTAGAGATGGTTGAGATTGATCTATTGTGTACAGGAGGATATGATGTGAGAGGAGTGGATGATAAATCGGTAAAGGATATAGATAAGTGTAAAAGAAAACATGTCGCACGGACCCCGCCTAGAGCAGGAAGAAGAATGTCTCTAATTTGTTATAGAAACACGGCACAACGCATAAAAATACTTCGAAACATTGTGTATTTAAAATGTATGGAATTAAGGGTTAAATTTGCAAGAGAACCGTTTTTTATTTATGCCGCTTTTTATATTTAAGAAGCGATATATTAATAAAAATAATGTTTACCTGTTCAACCAAAGTCTCAGAAAGATCGTCGGCCAAAAATACTTATTTCTAGAATTCATCACTCATAATACCTTGAACACTTCAAAAATACGACATCAAAAAGATTTTCAACCACGGCACAACCAGAAATGTTTTTTCGGGGAAATCTGTTTTTCGATGATATCAATTTCTGTATAATTAATTACCATAATTATATGAGTCTTTCATCCATATAATTATGTCTTGAAAATAAATCATATTCCGGCGAATTATTTCTTTCTTCAATTATTACCGAGCCCTACAGATTTTATTGATTTATATTTTTTAATGTTGATTTGATGACAGGTATGTTAGTTCACATCGTCTCCGGACATGGTTCTTTCCATCACTTTTCGATAAATTTATTTATCACAAGCTCTTTTTCAGTTTGATGGATGACATGCATCAAAGGGGAGTGCATGGCATGATGTCGTCTGACTGATATAAAAAGAGGCACGATTCCACGAGTACCCTGAGTAGAGAAACATAGATGAACCAGATGATGAAGATGATGATGCCAGATGAACTGGGAACAGGACAGGGAGATGATAAGGGGGCCTAGACGATTGGCCAATCTATTAGAACGAATAGGATACAAATTTCAATTTTTGACAGCTTCTCTTTTTTTTTAATTCTCCCTATATTTTAGGGAAGGCAAAGGGTCTAGCCCATACAGCCATGTCTTTAGTGTATATTTTATCTGTAGTCTTATGAAATAATGAGTGGGTGAAATGTATGAACGAAATGAATTTTACGTTAAAATATGGGTGTCACACATTTTAACGCATCAAGGGAGTGCTTGGCGCGAATTTGATGGTAACAGAGTGACAGCTTCTCTTACATTTGACACGACAGTCGCCATGTTATTTACTCTGTAATACGTCAGTTTCATACATTTGTATTCCATTCGTTTGAATAGTTCTGACTGGTCTTAATGCAGACAGAAGTAACCGAATCCTAGCGCAGCATGAGAAAAGTAATTTTGCGCGGAACACAAATAATTTGGAAGCTGGATCCTGAACGAACTGGCATCTTTGTCATCTCGGGCAGCTTCCTAAACGAACGTACGTATAAAACTTCATACACAAATCACGCCTATATCCCCGAAGGGGTAGGCAGCCATGAATTATCACCCACGTTTCGCCGAGTAGGTTAAGTTGGTTCGCCACCTATTACATAGGTGGTGAGCCTAGTGCCATTTATTTTGTCGGGTTCGGAAATCGCAGTACCTGCATTGCTAGGTGGCATAAGAAGCAGGCATAAGAAGAACGTTGCTGCACATTAATCATTGCTGTCTTTAACCCTTAGTCGCCTTGCACGATACCCGCGGGAGAGATGTGGATGGTAACTATTGTATTATGCTCTGTCGTCACCACACGGTGGACAATACTCTCATTGACTAATGCCGATAGCAACGTCATAATGATCATTCAAACCCAAACAAACCATCTCTAACGAAGCTTAAAAAAGGTTATTTTGAAGGAAAAGACAACAATTTCCGCGCTAACGAAGCCACGATTAAAGCTAGCGAAGCGACATAATTCCTCTTATTGCCTCCATTCGACTACTATTGTCGTACATCGGCGGCTTAGTTGAGTGCGCAGCAAATTGAGCCACATAAAACCTTCAATGGACAAGAGACACTTCACAGTTACGCGCAAGAGGGCTGGAACACAAAACAATAAATCCGACGACACGTTGACGTGAATCGCTCTTAAAGAATTCGGACGTGAAATTCATGCGACGACTGCATAGTGTAAGTAGAGACAGTATAATAAAATTTATATTCGCATATTTATTCATTATTTTCTTTAGTTTATGTTCTTTAGTATTTTCGTTTATAATAATAATAATTTATTTATTTCTCCTCACTCCTCAAAAAGAAAACATTGATAGGTACAATTTAAAAAGATTATGATCAATTCTGTATGTGAGGAGCTGGTGTTTGATGTAGGAATAACCTGTATTTTAAATCACCAGGTTACATTCAAAATACTAAATATAATAGTATAAATATAAATAGTTTATCAATGAAACGTACCCCCGAATACAGAAACGCTAATCAAAGTTTGAGTCTTGCTTAACATTTAAATATTGTCAAAATTGACGTTTTTCCATACAAATTCTGACAGGTAAGGTCCACTTAACTTTTAAGGCAGTGCCACATATTTGAGTAGCATTTCTGTGTTCGGGGGGTAGAGTTAAAAGAGTTAAGAGTTGCTCAATGCATTGAGTTCCCTCTTGAGATCTCTCCCATCCTCCATCTCTCCCGTGAGTGTCGTACAAGGTGACTAAGGGCCAACACCTAGCAATATACTGCGATTTACGTGCCCGATAGATGGCAATGAGGTCGCCATTTAATTCATGGGACCTAGAATAATAAATTGTCGAAACGAAGGTGTTAAGTCATCTCTACCTACCCCTTCGGGGATATAGGCGTGATTTATGTATGTTATGTATTGAGTTATTTTAAAACTCGTCAAACAAACGTTGTTGTATATGATGTTAATTATCTGATCGTGCGAGGCTGTCGGTGCCTTACAAAATTAACTAATAATAAAAAGCTGAAGAGTTTGTTTGTTTGGTTGCTAGAACGCGCTAATCTCAGGAGCTACTGAATCAAATTGAAAAATTATTTTTGTGTTGGGTAGTCCATTTATCGAGGAAGGCTATAGGCTATTTAGTACCCGACATTAACGCGAGCGCAGCCGCGTGCAACCACTAGTACCTCATAAATCTGCAGGCTAGTTAAAGTCAAAAACCCGTGTGACTGATGAAAAGTGTGCATTGTGCTTCGGTCTATAATGTTGGGCTTCGACAACGTCTGTACACCGTTGGTGCTCCGCCCCTGACAGCGCTTGCACTTTGTCATATTTAATATTATTATGGACAACATGTCAAAGTCCCACGCCCCTAGAGCGAAACGGCTCGCGGATAGACTGCGAACCCGCCTAAGTTAATGAGGTGTGGCATTCATTAGGTAGTCTGCCATAGTGTTGGATGTAAATACCGCATTCGTATCCGCATAATATATGCGAAGGAAAATATCTACCTAAATGAAGGGGGGAATGAGGAATGAATATATAGAAATTGACCATGAGATCGGTGAATGGAGAGAGTGATTGGGGTGAGAACATTCCAATCCATACTGCTCAAGGCTTTGGCTTAAGTTTTGCAGCCGGCCGTCTGCCTGACACTAACCCTCTTAGGGCATGCTGTTGTTGGTCGTTTGCCCTCCACCATTCGAGTGCCCCAAGGTGCTTACTGGTCTGCTCCGGGTCCCTTGGTCGACTTTTACGACACCCCTGGAGTGAGTAGGGAGGAGGGGGGCTGGCTGGCAGAATCTATGTTATTTTTTCGCTCCTAGGCCTGCATGGAAGAATGCCGTCGCCACCTATATATTCCTGTCCATATTCCGCATTATAGGTACAGATGGGACGATATTGAATAGGTATACTAGTTGATATGTTTTGGCATGTCATATTACAAGGACGTAATTACAAAATCAATCTCTCGTGCAAATATTGCGTACATTATGCAGCTTAAATTATTGTTTCAAGATTATAATATTTGTAGATTAAGATAAGCTACCCATAATATTTGCAGATCTAGACTCTAATCTTTCGCATTTGTGACATATGGTTACAAATTTATATTTTTAACAATTACATCACTAGTTTGTATGTCACTAGTCTGCAGATACTATCAGCATAGTATATTTGAGCACTTAGTACTGTTTTGCTGCGACTTTTTTTTTCTTGGATTGTTATTTTTGCTTGTATTGGCATTATGCTGTTCATAACCTAATTCAAATTTGTACTATCCAAAACAAATAAAATATTAATTTTAAAAACTTATCCATCAGTTAAAATGTAAGGTATTAATGTCTCCTTCCCTACACCAAAAGACATAACTTGTGGTTTAATATCAAAGTGTAAAACAATATCATTAATTTACGTATTTATAATTTTTGCAATTATAATACTCGCTACTTACTGTTCCACTTACACTGTGTCGGAATTGGCAAACGTACTACCTGATGAAAGAGTAGACATTTATTGTGAGTTCGAGCTAACTTTTACATACGTAACGTCAAACAAGATGAAGTCTGGCATGTCATCGCCGTTTACAGCTCCCCGAGTTGGTTTTCAGAGAAACAACACGACACCTATTTCGACAGGTTCATTGACCACAATTTAAATGCGACAAGATCAGGGACACAATGAATGGACGTGTACCGCGATTCTGTTTCGACTTTTAGAGTGAAAAATGGTATAACTATATATTTATTCACCTCCGCCTACTCCTTAGGGGATATAGGCGTAATTTATGTATGTATGTATTATTATCATCACCAGCCGTTTTGAATGTTCCCACTGCTGGGGCACGGACCTTCCCTATGGATGGAAAGAATATAGGGAGATTGGGCCATAACCACCACGCTGGCCTAGTGCGGATTGCTGGGTTTTAAATACACAATAAAGTTACGTAGTTAAACGTAGAACTTGCTGTCAATTCTCAAAGTTAGCTCCGAGCAAGTAAAAGCTCAAAATACTGGGCGCAGAACGAAATCTGTCAAGCGACCGACTGACGGCCAAAAAGTAACCGAATCTTTTTTACCTTTTTCGAGAGTGCCTAAATCTCGCAGCTCTCAACCGGACACATTGGAACGCCGTAAAACAAACACAAGGAAGAATGACTTCTGAAGACAAAAATATACGAGTTACCAATCGTAAATTACCGCAGGAGTCTAAAAAGGCAACGTCTTCGATATCTCTTATGATCTTATTATAATTTACTTACATTGTAATTCATAATATTATGATTATAAGAGAAATAGATAAATAATCCTACACATAGAAATTTGTGGTTAGGAATGCAGAGGACGGGTTCGATTCCCGCGTCAAGACTATAACTTTTTACAAAATGTTCAAATACAATAAATAAACCTACACATGAATAGATGTGCTCTTTGCTATATATCGGGTATCAAGTGGGTATTGATTCACCTCTGCCTACCCCTTCGGGGATATATGTGATAGATGTGTGTGTGTATGTATGTAATTCATTACGAAACGGTGAAGCCAATCTCCTAATCGATGTTGTTTAGACCGCATAGGTAGGTAGGTACTCAGTTCTCAAACCTGCACAAACTTCGTCAATACAAGTTCCATTGGAATTCACCTACGCTTTAGTTCTACAGCTTTCACAGTTCAAGTCGCTGTAAAAACTAAATCAATCAAAAGATAAACTAAGCTGCACGAAGCATCCAGCTAAGGGTTTGCAGTTTTCAGCGCCAGCCCAACACAGAGTTCAGTTAACTTTAAGTTGACTAACTATTCGAGTTAACTCGATATTGGAATACCGGCGAGTCAAAGTGAAGAATTATTTATTGAGTACCTTCTACCGACCACTGGAGGAAGATAATGTTAAGTGGTTCTTTGTATTAAACATACATACATAAATAAAGCACGCCTTTATCCGATAAGGGGTAGGTAGAGGTGAATTGGCAAAATGTGGGTGTTAAACCCACGTTTCGCCAATTGAGTTAGGTCTCATATGGTGGCGAGCCTATTGCCATCGCAGAATATTGCCAGATGGTGTAACTTAACCTTTACTTGTCTTGTATGACATCCGCGGGATAGATGGGGGTGGTGACAATTGGATTCCACTCTGCCGTCACCACACCGCTTGAATTAATTATGTGTAAACAGAAGAGACAGATAACAGAACGCCACATAAACATCAAGAGAAATATTAGGTGCCTACCTAGTTTAGGGACATTCACGAGAGATATGGGGGTGGTGACAATTGGATTCCACTCAGTCACCACACGGCTTGATTTATGTCTCTTCTGTATGTATGAAGAGAAACATTCGGTGGCTAGTTTTAGAAATGGTAAAGATTTACACATCATTGCGAAAACTTTGCAGAGACACAGAGCATCACAAATAATCTTGCATTGTTACTGACGATTAGCATAAAAACGCAACGCTGCGTCACCGAGCGCCACCCGCAAAGAGCGCAGAGCGTGCCATATTTGATACCGTTGCTTATTCGAATGTAAATGTATAATTATTTTGCATCCTGCTTTATAACAGAGTTAACGGTCACCCATTGTGCTTGATGTACAAATGATAGCGGTTTTTTTTCCACGCGGAGTTTTTTGAAAAGGTTTTGTTCCACTGTGTTGCGGACTGGAATTCCGAGAAACGAGTGTATCCTTCGGCTGAGACGAAAGTGGCCGGTAAAAGTTAAGGTTAACGCTCATTAGACCCACCCGGCACCCAGAGATCATCATTATCACCATCAGCCTTTAATGTCCCCACTGCTGGGGCACGTGCCTTCCCTATGGATGGAAGAATATAGGGACATTGGGTCATAACCCACCACGCTGGCCCAGTGCGGGTTGGTGGGTATTAACGACTGCAGATGCAGCCAGGACCAACGGCTTAACGTGCCTCCCGAAGAATGGAGGAACGCGAGATAGTACATTTTTGGTCATTCATCCAATGACCGGCCTAAGCAAAGATTGGTTAGATTACGCAATCGCAGGCCAAGCACGCTATGTCACTGCGCTAGCGAGCTCCTCGAGGGTGGGTCCAATGAGCGTGAACCTTTATTGTGCAATATTTCACAATTTTTTTAGTGCTGCCATCGCGACGTGTGAATCGCAGACTTGTCTTGTTGTGCCATGAATTCGTTTCCGCAAATTGCGCTTCTTCAACCTCCGCGGACACAGCAGACGAGTTTTATTGTTACGAGCCGCTAAAGCACTTAACGTCTGAAGTGTGCTATTACTTTCACGGCTCTACGACACCTATTGTGCTGGCCTTCTGCAAAAAATATTCAATACGGCACCCCTTTACTATCTAATTCGAACATTTTCACCTCTCTATTATTAGTTTTGAGTCGAGAAAACAATAAATCAAACGTTATTGCTTCTTAACGTATGGTGAGGGCAGAGAAGAAATCCTACCCCTGTCTCTCTGGTGGGTGTCGTACAAGACGACTAAGGATTAAAACAGCGATATGGAATGGGTGCTGCCCATTCCATATCGCTGTTTTAATCCTCGTTCCTCTTAAACCACCTAGCAAAGTAAGTGACTGATGAATGGCAATAGGCTCGCCACATGGGACCTAACATAATTGGCGAAACTTGGGTGGTAATTCCCCTTCGGGGATATAAGCGTGATTTGTCAATCCATTGCGCTTTTATCAGTGCGTTAACAATGTACCTCGTAATGACGGTTATGCGCAGCTGTTCCAGCAATGAGAACAACAATGAGGGATAGAATTAACACCAATCTGTCACATGCACTGTAACTGCGCAGGATTCAGTGCGCATGTTGCTGTGGTGGGTGTTTGCAAGTCGAGCGTACGCGGGAACTAGTTCGAGAATCTGAACGGTATCGTTCCGTATTTTCAGAAAGTTGAAAAAAATTGAACATTCAATGAATAGTACCCAATATTAATTAATTTCATAATTATGTTTATGCAGTTGAAATTACGTATTATGTTATCTAGTATAGTCTTCCCTGCAGCCCTGACTCATCCAATGGGTGTCGTACAAGTCGACTAAGGGAGATTGCTCGGTGTAGACCAAGAAGCACACCCGAATGGTGGAGGGTTAACCACCAACAACAGCAAACCCAAAGATGGTTGGTATCATACACGCGGTCGGCTGTAAAACCTAAGTCAACACTTTGAGCAGTACGGATTGAAATATTGTCCAGTTAATTTCTCTCTGAGCCGTGTGGTGACGGCAGAGTAGAATACAATTGTCACCACCCCAAATCTCTCCCGTGGGTGTCATACAAGGCGACTAAGGATAAATCAATGATGAGGAATGGGCAGCAGCGTTCCTCTTATACCACCTAACAATAGCAATTTACTGTGACTTTTGTGCCCGATAAATGGCAATAGGCCACCTATTACATGGGATCTAACATAATTGGCAAAACGTGGGTGCTAGTTCACCTCTGCCTACCCCTTCGGGGATATAGGCGTGATTTATGTATGTATGTATGTAATTTCTCTCTCCGTTCATCGGTCTCCCGACATGGTCCTTTCAGCCTTTTTTCTATACATTCATTCCTCACTAGCACCTTTCCGGTGTGATGGATCATATGAATCAAAAGGGAGTGGATGACTTGATGACGTCTGACCGATATGAATACCTACTGAGGAGACCCCAGACGAACTAAGCGGACAAACAGAGCGGTTTCACAAGTGAACTCAGCCGCCCAGAAAATTCCATAAAATAGGTCTGAGTTTATTTCGCTATGTTCACTTTGTGTCGTGACTGTGGATTTTTGAACTAAACGGAGCGATTTCGCTATTGAACTAAACCGCTCATCACTGGTGCGCGGGCGTCGGTCTTATTAGATAATTCTGTTTGATGCACGCCTGTAATAGGTATGAGTTCGCTGAACGGACAATGAATTGATTACGTGCTACACGTGAAATTAAAAACGTTCTGTGCTATAATATGTACGGATGACAGATTCCAAACAAAAGTAGCATGTCGAATTGCATGAATACATAAGCCACGCCTGTCAATCCCCGAAGGGGTAGGTAGAGATGAATTTAAACGCACGTTTCGCCGATTATATTAGGTGCCATATATTGATGGTGAGTCGAGTCTATGGCCGTCTATCGTATCAAAATAATACTAAATTATAACACTCAGTTCGCTCTCTTTTGGATTTCGCTTTAATATTTTACACGATAAACACCCATTTTCAGATAGGATTCAGACTTGATCTCATATAGGCGTGATTTATGTATGTACCTATGTAACAAGCATCTATAGAAAGCAACAATTACGAATAGGCCCATAAAATATCCAAATACTCAGCTGACAACCAAAAAGATTGGCATTGCAAGAGAAAAAGAAACAAATTGCCTTCAACCTCATACACGGAAGGCTATTCTTCGTTTTCGGCAGCAGCGAGACTATTAACAAACGTTCCCAAAAACCGCAATAGAAACAAGGCATTAAATATAGCAGGGAGCTTTAACTATTGGGCACGCTACGGCAATGTCAATCAACTAGTGATGGGAACCAGTCACTCGGTCTAGAAGTCCGATTTAAGTTATCACTTCAATTCGGACTCGAGAAATCGTAGGAATATTTTTATATTACAGCCTAGTCGTCGCTCGCGTAAATGTCGGTTGTTATACAGGATGTAACAGCAAAGTGCAGTCAAATTAGGAGGGGTTATTCAGGCCATCAAACTGAACTTTCGCTAAGGGACCAAAATCGAATTCGCAGAAAAAATCCACTTCCCCATACGTAACCGTGAACGAACCAGCTGACATCAGTTTGTATGGGGGAGTGCTTATTTTTTATGAGATTTCGATTTTGGTCCCTTGGCGAAAGTTGTTCAGTTTGATTAAATCAAATCAAATCAAAAAGTTGATTTGCACAAAACACAGTTATAAAAAGGTCATAAAAATAGTTGTAGGTACATGTGTTTAGCTTGCTAGCAGACTTGCAAAAATTTTTTAGGATTTACAAAAAAATTTACAATCCAAAACAAAGGAATATGATGGCCTGGATAACCCCTTTAAAAATGACTGCACCTCTCTGTTACATCTTGTATAGCCTTAAGCCTTCCTAAATTAATGTACTATCCAACACAGAAAGAATTTTTCGATTTGAACCAGTAGTTTCTGAGATTAGAACATTTAACCAACCAACCAAGCAACCATACGAACAAATAAACATACTCTTCAGCTTTATAATATTAGTATACATTGGCCAAGAGTTCCGGGGTTCAAATCCTAGTAGGGGAAAATGTTGTGCTGAACACAGACATTTATTATATATTAGTTATTATGATCATGTAGTGTATTGTAAGTGTTTCTATGTATAATTATTACGACAGTAATACCTCCGTCAGTTTTAGGAAACTGGACTTTATGATTAGGTCAATTCATTTCATTAAATCGATTGGCCACTTGGTTAAGCACCCAAGGTGGTCAGTTCTTCATTAAAGCTTTTCACTAATACAGATTCAGCTTCACATGACACTTTAGATAAAGGTCTAGTTATAGCAACAGTGTTATCGGTTCAAATCCCGAATTATAACTGAAACGTGACTTCTACAAAGGAGAATTATTATCCCGTTTTCATCAACTACACCTAACTTTCAGTGGCACTTAACTGGGATACCTACTTCATTTCCTATATGAATTAAATTAAAAAAACTCAGTACTCCGTTTTAAAGCATAAGGTTTCATATTTTATTTACGTTTCGATAAAAATACGAAGATACATTTAAACTAAGCTACACATACTATCGCACTCAGAGGCGACAATTAATGTTAATGAGTACTTAATGTCAAAAAATGACAACTCCAAACTGGTCGCTATTCTAGCCAGGTCTAGATTTAAATGATTTTTTTGACATTAAGTACTCAATAAAGTTAAATGACGTCTCAGAGTTTGGCATTTAAAGTTAATTCACGTCTGCCTACCCCTTCGGGGATAAATAGGCGCGATTTAGGTATGTATCTTAGAACCAAGAAAATTGTGGTCAGAAAACGTTCGATTAATTCAATATCTCTCGATTATTTTAATCGAATGTAACGAAACAGAGTATCGAATGGTTCTCGTCACTAATCCCTTATAATGTGTCAGGAGACGATCCTGCGGTTCCTTTGAATATCATTTTCGTGTCTTTTGTTTATTTCCGGAAAAAAAAACAAAACAGATTTGCCAAAAACTAGTTAATGCGATTCCGTGGTTGCGAAGAGAGACGGAAAAAGATTTTCAAATAAGCTTCAACAGCTAAGCCTGGTAGCTGAATGGAAATATAAAAACTACGGGCCTTTCATAAAATAACGTTTCTCTTCTACCTAACTGCAGACCATCCTATTTTATACTAACCTCGCCATCAGCTTTTGATTTAATAAATCCCTTTTATAATAAAGTTTAGCTAAAGCTCTAAGGGAAAACTATTAAATTTTTTGCTAATCTCAACTCAAGCTCTTGATTTAATAAATCTATTTATTTAATACAGTAGTGTGGTGGCGGCAGAGTAGAATAAAAATTGTCACCACCCTTAATCTCACCCACGTCTGTCGTACAAGGCGATTAAGAGTTAATGGCAATAGGCATGGCAATAAGCTCGCTCCCTGTTACATGGGACCTGACATAATTGGCGAAACATGGGTGTACTACTCTGCCTGCCATCAAGGATCGATAGGCGGAATTTATGTATGTATGAACATCATAAGAAAAGTTCGCCACTACCCCCCCCCACACACGGGCTATACGTCCGATTCAGTTGAAAATAAGCCAATAAATCCGAAAAATCCTGTAGCACAGCCAACCCCCTCCCGTTAAAGGAGCGGACAACAGAAACATTAAAAGAGTGCAATCTCTCCAAAGGCCGTTAAGCACAATGCTTCACATGAATAAAAGAAGGAATCACAGCGTGACGTATTAATTAAAACGGAACAATTTCAACTATTAAACGGTACGTCGAGCAATAACTTCGAGTCTCGGCGGAAATGTGAAAGAGATTAATATGACCCGCTGCGAATAGGAATTCCTTCGGAACGCGCTTTAGGCCGCGCGTGCAGCGAGAGATATGCGAAAAAATCCTTATACATACATACATAGGTAAATCACGCCCTATCCCTTCGGGGAGGTGTAATAACATCTACGTACTACGCTAGAGTGACATACATTACGTTTCACCAAATATTAGATCCCATGTAATAGGTAGCGAGCCTATTGCCATGTATCGGGCCTGTAAATCGCAGTATATTGCTAGGGGAGGAATTCTGCTGCCCATTACTCATTGCTATTTTTACCCTTTGTCGCCTTGTACGACACCCACGGGGAGAGATGGGGTGGTGACAATTTTATTCTGCTCTGCCGTCAACACATGGTTAAAAAGGCCTTATGCTTTCTATTAATGCTAGACAGGGAAGCCCTTCATCTCACCTGATGGTAAGTGACGATAAGGGCCGAAGATGGAATCGAGCCTCACCTGGACACCTCAACCACAGAGGGGCTTGGCTATATTATCACACATTGTCGGAACACAATAATGCTGTTAACATTATTACTATGGCGACAGATTTTGATAAGATGGTGGTAGCTAGCCAGGCGGACTTGAAAGAAGTCCTACCACAAATTTGTACCTCCTGAGGATCGAGCACGGGACCTCTGGATCTTAATTCTGGTGGGCAAACCATAAAACCACGGATGCGGTTAAATAAGGGTTACTTGTGCTTATGGTGCTTCTACACGGAGCACGTAGCTTACGCATGTTGATGCACTTGCACAGGTCATATGAATCGTTTAAACGATTTCAGCGAGTTCAGCGACTCGAGGATGTACCTGCATAAGTAACATGCGCAAATAGCCCGCGAGCGCATCACATCGCGCAGGTCACTTGGTCTGCTGACAGCTGAAACGAACAAGAACCATACATAAAGTACTCGCGCGGGCAGCATGCACGTGTAGCTTGATCAAGTAACTCGCGCAACTAGCCCTCTGTTTTGCACTGATCAACTAGTTTGAGCATGGTGCTTGCGCAAATAGCTCGCGCCTTTACTTGCTCCAGCTACTTACACCGTGTAGAAGCATCATCATCACAGGTGATCTGTAATACAGGCACATGCCTATCTCAGACGCCAGCTCCTCACATTAAACCTGTATGCTTAAGCTGCTTGCTGTAAATATTATACAATTTAATTATGTGAGGAGAAATAAACATATATATATTTTTTTAAATAGATCAATTATAGAACAAGCCAAACTACATTATCACCCTACTGTGACGCGAGCTGCTAGTTTACCACTGCCTACCCCTTCGGGGATATAGGCGTCATTTATGTATGTATGTATGTGACGCGGGCTAATGGTCCAGACTGTGTGTCTAAAGTTACCTAAAACTAAAAGAAGATGTAATGATGAATGATGATGATGGTCACGTAGAAAAGATGAAAAGGAGAATGATAAAAATAATTTTATGTCTCACCTGACCATTAATTGTACTTTTCCGCCCGAAAAATCCCACTACATACATACATACATAAATCACGCCTATATCTCCGAAGGGGTAGGCAGAGGAGAATTAACACCCACTTTTCGCCAATTATGTTCGGTCCCATGTAACAGGTGGCGAGCCTATTGCCATATATCGGGCACATAAATCGCAGTACAAATTTATATTGCTAGGTGGTATGAGAGAAATGCTGCTGCCCATTACTCATTGCTGTCGTTACCCTTAGTCGCCTTGTACGACACCCACGGGAGAGATGGGGGTGGTGACAATTGTATTCTGCTCTGCCGTCACCACACGGCCCAATCCCACTACGCGTACGGATAATCCCACTGTCCGGTCAGGGGGTGACATAAAACTATATACTTACCTCGTGCGATGAAAAGAAAGCCTCAGGTCGCATGTTTATCGCCCTCGCCTCCAGCCGCTAGCATATCTTGCACTGGCGCACATGCCTAGCGCGCTCCGCCAAGCGCGATGCGTGTGACAGTTGAAAGTTTGCCAAAACGTTAGCAAAGAGCAACCCAACGCCACATTAGCACACAGCGGGTTGGATTCCATCGGACCAAGCATCTCGAGCGAGGGTTCACTCCGAGCGCTTTACGAGGAAACTTCCAGAATGCCTTCGGGTTATTTTTGTTTGTACTATCTGTTTACATCTATTTGTTTCTGAAAGCTATTTAAAATGAAATTTGTCAGAAAATTCTAGAAATATTAATATCTGATAGAAGGTAAGCCGTGGAAGGTATAGCCGAAGATAGAATCGAGCTTCTCCTGGAACCTTCAACCACATAGGAGCTGCTGTATGGCTATCTTATCATGAATAATAATTGTCGGTACACAATAATGCTGTTAACATTATTATTATGGCGACAGATTTTGATAAGATGGTGGTAGCTATCCAGGCTAACTTGAAAAGGTCCTACCATCAGCCAAACCAAGCACAAACCCGGGACCTCAGGATCTGATTCCGGTGGGAAAATCACTAGACCACGGAGGTGGTTTATAATTATAAACGAGGATGAAATTTCCGTAGTGGCGGTAGACCAGAATTCAATTGCCTCCACCCCTATTTATTATTCTGACTACTGCACTCGGAGACGTCTATTAACTTTAATGAGTACTTAATGTCATAAAAATTCATTGAAATCTAGACCATAGACTCGGCAAGAATAGCGACTAGTTTTGAATTGTCATTTTGTGACATTAAGTGCTCATTTACGTTAATCGACGCCTCTAAGTGCAGCAGTGAGTCTAATTTTGGGTCATCCACCCAACGCCCGGGCCTTAGAGAACATAGCTTAACTTATTACAATGTTAAAGAGATACAATTATACATAGGTACATTATATTCAAATCACGCCTTTTTATCCCCATACGGGTAGACGCCAGCCCTCAGCGGATCCCAGACTTTTTCCCTGGAACATATCTTAATTTACGTAATATAATTACTGCACCATCGAACTTTCATGCATTAGATTAACGTTAAAGCAATTTAAGCACCACAAAAGCGCATCCAGACGTCCCAATACAAAAACGAACCACTCACATCACGGACCTCTAACAAAAGGACGCAACTTAAAGTACTGAATTGAGGCAACTCAGCTGCGGCAGACAACACTAATTCCGTATAGACAAGCGTAAATTGATCGATAGCCAACACAGGAAGCGTTGCAGACTGCAGACACAAAGCGTAAAAAAGGGTTTATTAACATTTTACGATGTAAATGGTCGTAAGTGATACGACCTCGGGTAGCGGCCGGTCTGGGTTGAGGTGGCTGCGCTAATTAGTACTCTGAAAGGTACGAGTGGGGGAAAAGTTCCGCTCCTATACAAGGTGTAACAGAGAGGTGTAGTCATATTTAAAGGGGTTATTCAGGCCATCAAATTGAACAACTATCGCTAAGTGACCAAAATCGAAATCTCAGAAAAAATAAACACTCCCGCATCCACAGATATTCTGTGCATATCCATACAAACTGATGTCAGCTGGTTCTCGGTTTAGTATGGGGAAGTGATTTCTTTTTCTGAGATTTCAGTTTTGGTCCCTAAGCGAAAGTTGTTCAGTTTGATGGCCTACACATCTATGTTACACCCAGTATAGTTTGGACACTGCTTGCTATGCTTTGGACCACTTTATAATGAAGAGAGATAGATAGCGCAGTGGATTGCGAACTAAGCAATGTTCGCTTAACTATTCGATTTTTAATTTCAACATTATATAAATGTTAGAAAAATTTGTACAAAGATTTTGGTGGTCAGAAAAAGTTCGAAAAAATTATGGTCATGACACAGGAATCGAACCAGCTTCCACTGCAATCGTTGTTCGCTAAATTCGGGCATTGGATGGATGACCACAACTATATAAGCTAATATAGCTAATCATAGAAACTACTGGTTCAAATTGAAAAAATATTTTTGTGTTGGAAAGTCCATTTATTGAGAAAGGTTACAACCGACATTACTGCGAGCGATTATTATATTATTATTATTATAATCATGGAGTTCAGAGGAGGTAAGTCAGGAGCTCGCTAGTTCAGTGGCATAGCGCATTCGGCCTGCGATTGCGTAAACTTAACAATGTTCGCTAACGCCGGTCATTGGATAAGCGACTAAAAATTTATTATCTCGAGCTCCTCCGTGCTTCGGAAGGCACGTTAAGCCGTTGGTCCCGGCTGCATCTGCAGTCGTTAATACCCATCAACCCGCACTGGGCCAGCGTGGTGGGTTATGGCCCATTCGCCCTATATTCTTCCATCCATAGGGAAGGCCCACCTTAGCAGTGGGGACATAAAAGGTCTGGTGATGATGATGGTGTGTATTTAAAAGTAGCCATAGCTTCAATTCTTCCGTGTTTCGGAAGGCATGGTGTACGTTTATTTCCAGTACAGGCGATGTGTGAATGGTTCTGTGAACAATGTATGAACCACTACTTAATTCGGTATGGTTTATCCTACAAAGAACGTGCAGTACAAATGCCGTATGAATCTAACCTTACATTGAAAAGAGCTCGATAAGTCAGTGAATTACGAACTAAGCAATATTCGCCATTCGCTAAGGCCGGACATTGGATGGGTTACTACATACATACACATGCATCATACGTCAAGTCTTTTCCTCACAGGGTAGGCACAGATCACTTGCTATGATCCTAACTATATGTATATAAATGGCAATAGGCTCGCCACCACATGGACCTAACTTAATTTGCCAAAAGTGGGTCCTTAATTCACCTCTGCCTACCCCTTCGGAGATAAAGTGTGTGATTTGTGTCGTGCGTGTGTGTTGTTGTATTCTGTCGTAGTGTCATTTAAATAAATAAATAAATAAACTCCATTGGAGTCTAAATACCTTTCAAATCTGTCCCCACGTAGGTGGCTACTGCATAAACTTTTTATTTTAAACGCATACAACATTAACATGCCGCTTCAATATTAATACAAAGTGTAACGGAGTTATCGCCCGAGCGTGTCGCACCGACATCAAAAGGGAATGCATTTGGGTTTAAATTTGGATCTCGGTGTGAATTTTGCGCGGTGCCAAGGTACTGACGTGCTCAGATGTCGCGCCAGCGTGAAGCCAATGGCAGCCCTGGCTTTATACTTGTACATACACTCATCAACTTAATCTAAGGATAATTTTTATTAACTTTACTTTATGTTTTATCCAGACGTCCATGCTGGCCTGGGAGCGAACAAATAACGTACAAAAGGCCAGCCCCGATTAATCCCATGGGTGTCGTAAGACTCGACTAAGGGAGATTGCCCGGTGTAGACCAATAAGCACCTTTGGGCACCCGAATGGTGGCGGGAAAACCACCAACAACAGCGTAACCAAAGAGGGTTGGTGTCAGGCAGGCGGCCGGCTGTAAAACCTAAGCCAAAACCTTGAGCAGTATGGATTGAAATGTTGTCATTGCAATTACTCTCTCCGTTCATCGGTCTCTCGACATGGTCCGTTCCGACTCTTTTCTATGTATTTATTCATCACTAGCACCTTTACGGTGTGATGGATGATATGAATCAAAAGGGAGCGGATGGCTTGATGACGTCTGACCGATATGAATGGAAGAGAAACATATACGAGAAGAGAAACATACTGCGCCGACCCCAGATAGACTGGGAGCAGGGTAAGGAGAAGAAGAATATTGTAACATACCTAGTAGAATCTGAGTTGAATGAAACTGTGACACCCACTTTTCGCCAACTAAGTTAGGTCCCATGTAGAAGGTGGCAATCCTATTTCCATCTATCAGGCACATAAATCGCAGTATCTAGGTGGTTTATGAGGAATGCTATGACGATATAACACATAAATAAAAATAAATAAATGTTATGACGGATGACCACGCCTACTTGCCTACCCCTTCAAGGATATAGGCGTAATTTATATATGTTTGTATTTATGTAATTATGCACGTTAATTACGATACACTTTTCCTGAATGTATTGTATAGCATTAAATATTCGATTGAAATAATTCAACCCGATACTGGTCAAACGTTGTTGTACCGACAGTACCGCCAATTGGTCGTATATTTAAGACGTGTTCGTCTCTTTTGACGCGTGTTATATGATTGCGACCGTAAAAATCGCACTTTTGGCAATACTGTCACTTCTCCCGTTGTCTCGCGCTAAAGTTTCATAAGTATTGTACGCTTGTTCCAATTATTATTTAGGCCAGTATAATATTAAATCTCGTGCAAATTTCTTTAAAAAAATAAAGTGAATTCAGGAGTTTCATATTATGAATAGAAAATTAAGTTTTAATTATTTCTGAATATTATTATTACTATACACCGAGATAAACTAGACACGCCTAGAAATATTTTTTGTATTATAATTTTTTTTTATAATTGTAATACTAGCCGATTCAGTTCCGTATACATTTTAATTACAATAGGGTTTGTTAGTGACCCATTTCTTTGTATCCCAGTGTAATTTCTAGACACTAAATTACCACTATACAAGTCCTTGTCCGTGAAACAGGAAGCCAATGCTGCCAACACCGTCACAATAATAATACATAGAAATGCTTTCTGTCGCCGCCTATTTAATTTGCATACTACATGCGCATGCGCATGGCTACACGGCTCTTCCGGATTTTTCCGCGCATACCGCCAGTTGAACCGTGACATTGAATTCTGTTTGTCAATGTCTGGGTAATGAGTAAAAAGCTTACTAATACATACTATCGCGGACTCCGACGCTTGATCAGTTTACGAAAAAATTGCTTTGCCGTGTAAAATTCACTCGGAAGGGAGTCGGCACCGATTGGCTGTAGTGATTTTACTACGCCCAATAAGATGTTATAGAAATTAGTCTCTAACTGCCTCAAGTAAAGTGCAGAATTCAGTGGCCTTCCGAATTGTCCGAATGTCTTACTCGCATGCATGTGCGGCCGCGCGGGTATTCAAGCAATTTTAGCCTGAAGCCTGATCAAGCGTCCGAGTCCGCGACAGTACATCATCATCATCATCACCAGCCCTTTGAAGTACCCAATGCTTGGGCACAGGCCTTCCCTATTATGGGTGGCAGAATATTGGAAGAACAGGCTGTGGATTGGTGGGTATTAACGACTGCAGATCCAACGACTTAAAGTGCCTCCTGAAGCCCGGAGGAACTTGAGATAACAAGAGGGTTACATACCCAAAGGGTAAAACAGGATCCTATTACTAAGAATTCGCGCTCTCCGTCCGTCTGCATGCAAGTATCTTGGGAGAGGACTTACAGGGAAGTCTCAGCAATTACTGCAATAAACGCATTTATATTTAATTTTTAACTGGAAAATTTATTTCTGTAACGAGCTGTTATTTCGCCATGTTACTCAATGGACGCGTCATTTATTTTTAGCTGTGCAAATAAATACTGCATAAAACAAAGCCGCCTATTGTAAACTTAAATACTTGCGCTTTTGTTCGAATACATATTTGCCGTTTTACAACATTTCCTTCGCGTTAAAGGGTAATTATGTGCATAATTTGTACTTAACAAGACAGACAAACCTGCCGGTGGGAAATGGTAGTAAATTATTTTCATTTCGATTTCAAAGGACATTGATTTCAATGGTTTAGGGCGATGGGGTCGTGCAGTGGTTAATTACCGGCTGCCCAACTGAAGAATCTGGACTGATTTTTCTTTAAACCAGCCAACTGTCGGCATAATATATCCGTGTGGTGACGGTAGAGACGAACGCAATTGTGGAGACATTTAATACAAAAAACGCATTATGTGCGATTTGTTGTTGTAAACAGGCAGATAATGTGTTATTCCTAAGCGCCTCAGTACATACCTCCGAAATTAATCCTTGCTTTCTTATAGTAGTACGTACTAAGTACTTTTTGTACACTATACCAAAGTGACAAAATTTAAAATGTACGGTCAACAGCACTTAAGACTATCGAAAACTGTCATTTCTTCAATCGATTGTAAACCTTAACTTGTTTAAAGTAAATCGCAAAGTCAAGTGAGAAAATTTTCCACTTTGTTGTCGCTTGAAGTGCTGTTGACTTTACTTTACCTAGGAAAATCGTAATGCCAATTTTGTCACTTATTCAGTGACCAGCTTGAATATTTCTCATACCAACTCTTGCGATGGCCGTGTGGTGACGGCAGAGTAGAATACAATTGTCACCACCCCGAATCTCTCCCGTGGGTGTCGTACAAGGCGACTAAGGTTAAATCAGCGATGAGGAATGGGCAGCAGCGGTCCTCTTATTTCGTCCTCGTTCCTACCAACTAACAATGTACTGCGACTTTTATGACGAAAAGTGGGTGCTAATTTACCTCTGCCTACCCCTTTGGGGATATAGGCGTGATTTATGTATGTATGTATGTAACTCTTGGGATAGGACAATAAGACAGTCAAAGACTAACTGCCGCACTCAGAGACGTCAATTAACTTTAATGAGTAGGTACTTAATGTCAAAAAAATCATTTAAACCTAGACCATAGACCCGGCAAGAACAGCGACTAATTTTGAATTGTCATTTTTTGACATTAAGTACCAATTAACGTTAATTGACGGTTGTGCGGCAGTTAACATTTTAGCCATTTCAGTATAAAGTACATGCTTCTCTGTCGGTCAAAGATCTTAATAGCCAAGTGCAAATACATTATTTCTTGACGCTTCTCAACTGGAGCAATTTGCTTTGAGAAGCCGCTGTGACCTAATAAATTACTTAAAATATATTTTAAAGGCTCATTCAGCTCATATTTCCAATCAACAGCTGCGAGAAATGATTCCCACCGTTTGTTGGCCAAACGACATGATTTGAAATATCGAAGCATAACGTGCCTTCAAATTTGAGTTACGGTATTCTTTATATTGAATTAGATTATAAAATAAAGGACAAAATACAACACGTGGATTACAACAAATAATACACGTGGTGACACGGCACCACGTGTATTATTTGTTGTGACGGCAGAGTAGAATACAATTGTCACTACACCAAATCTCTCCCGTGGGTGTCGTACAAGGCGACTAAGGATAAATCATTCATGAGGAATTGGCAGCAGCGTTTCTCTTATACCACCTAGCAATGTACCTACTGCGACTTTTGTACCCAATAAATGGCAATAGGCTCGCCACCTATTACATGGGACCTATCATAACTGGCGATACGTGGGTGCTAGTTCACCTCTGCCTACCCCTTCGGGGATATAGGCGTGATTTATGTATGTATGTATGTATGTACAAAATACAAAATGAATAAATTAATATCATAAATTAGGTATGCTGCTTATGCAACTAATTTTGTAAGTATGCTAGAAAACCTGATTAGGAGTCTCTCCCCTCGCCTCTTCTGCTACTAAACAATCATAAAATATCACGAAAATTGCAAGTATGTGTAAATATCCAACTGTACTACTGAACTGTGTAACATTAGACGTTTACACGCGTCAAGACAGTTTTAATTCCAATTAACATCAACTAGAGTGCTTGTATATAATCATTGCTTCAAAGACAATTGTTTAAAAATTCAAAATCGCCCCATTTGTAGTCTATCGCTATTTATTGTTATATATAGGAAAGCTTAGGGGCTCAAGCGACGAAAGGGTTGCGATTTTGGCTATAGTGAAATAATTATGAGGATAAGGATATCAGTTAATTAGTAAATATTGACATAATTCCACGAAGTAACATTAAAATTAATAGCATAAGTTATCTACATGATGATGAAGCATGATAGCTTATCTACATAGCTATTTCTGTCACCAAATCTCTGCTAGAAAATCAGCCTTAAAGATGGTGAAATCTGGTGAACCTCTCGGATGAAACGATGATTTTGAGGTTTCTATTTTATTATGTTTTAGTCAAATTAAAGCTATTGGTTTAGTTTAAATAAATAACTGATATTAGGGTCTGACATGATTCTCTAAGCTTAAGACTACATTTGATATCAGTCTCTCCTCTTCATTCTGTATTGAGAATGAAAGAGAAACACTGTTTTCAAATTAATCTTAAGTTTAGAATAACGTCAGAATCGACCCTATTATGTGAATTGAATTTCTGTATACAAACACACTCATCCCTATATTCTTTGAGACTAAAGGACTGATACTGAAAGGATGATGATACCCACACACTATAAATGAAAAATACACATATTATGCAAGTAAGTGAAATCAATTTCAATGCTAATTTTACCTTAAAAGAATGCCAATCTGCCGCACTCAGAGACGTCAAATAAGGTTAATGAGTACTTAACGTAAAAAAATGACAATTCAAAACTAATCGCTATTCTTGTCGGGTCTATGGTCTAGATTTGAATGAAAATTTTTGACATTTTATACATAATTAAAGTTAATTAACGTCTCTGAGTGCGGCAGAATGTTCGATAGAATCGCTACCACCTATGGGTTAGGCCACGCCTTCAGTCACATTATGTTGTTAGAGTCATCAAAGACCCGGCCGCAGCTCCGAGCCTAGCCATTCCTTTTTAAATATTCAACGTACTTCCACCGCTAACCGATCATCTACCAAATTGCAAGGAAAACACTCTTGATGCATTCAGCGTTTCTAAAACAGATAAATAGTAGCTTTGAAATTAATTGCACTCTTTCAAATTGTACGTTTCTTAGTACTTCACTTTTCTGCACACGATCGAATGACTAGGTTCTCGTATATTTAACGAGCCTTTGATATGGAAAGGCTTCTGACAAGGAATTTTTAATCGCAAAACAGATATAGCCGTGTGGTGACGGCAGAGTAGAATACAATTGTCACCTCCCCAAATCTCTCCCGTGGGGGTCGTACAAGGCGACTAAGGATAAATAATTGATGAGGAATGGGCAGCAGCGTTCCTCTTATACCTACCACCTAGCAAAGTACTGCGACTTTTGTGCCCGATAAATGGCAATAGGCTCGCCACCTATTACATGGTACCTAACTAATTGGCGAAACGTGGGTGCTAATTCACCTCTGCCTTCCCCTTCGGGTATATAGGCCTGATTTATGTATGTATGTAAAACAGACATGATTAACACTCTTTAGTAAATAAATTCTCAGATACGATTAAACTTATTATCACTATGTTTTACGTGTTGTAATTAACGATTGATAGCGGTTAGTTAATAGTAAATTAAAAAAAAAACATAGGCCCCTGTCGAACCCCCATGCACAGCTACGCTCCCATTTAGCACAACTATCTGAGTTCTTTCGCTCCAATATGAATGTATGAGTCGCAACGAGATTAGTGCGTCAATGACAGCATTGCAGATTACACATTGTTAAATTATTATTTAGATAAAGTACTAAAGTGTTAATTATAAAGCTTAGTGAACTGGTGTGGGGATATTAAAGTGGGGACCGCTAGGACGCAGGCCTTTCCTATGTATGGAAGAATATAGGCAGAATGGATCATACCATTACCCACCACGCTAACCTGATTATTAACGACTGTAGATGCTGCCGGGACCAACGAAAGTTAATTTATAATACCTTTCGAATCATTCAAATATTATATTTTGATAGCATAATGAACAACCTTTTTTATTGACGGAGTGGAATGCATTTAAGCACCATACTAGCCGCTGGCTAGGCGGCTGACGTGTGTGGGACTCGCCCGACTATGTACAGTCAGGAATACGCCACTAAACCACTCCGATGTCACCTAGCCCTTTGAGTGGGGAGAGTCTGGGGTCCGCCGCGAGGCAATTCACAGGTCTCCCCCCAACAGCATAATGAACAGCCTTAGCGAACATTTCTAACTTTACGCAAACATAGACTGAGCCTGATAAGCCATTGCGCTATCGAGCCGCCAAACGCTGTTTGAATATTGCTTTCCAGCTGAATGTAATACATTTTCACCCATTCAGTATACCATGTTTTGCTTCCAATCAACACGACCTCTCCGATATCACACAGATATTCTGTTTAAACAAACTTTTACTACCTACCCACTAGGGCTGGTTTTTTTTATACATAGTTAAGTAATTGTTAAAGATTGTTACTGTATAACAGTCTGATATTTACCAATAGTAACAATATCAGACTGATATTTTAACCATTAGTAATAATTTTTAAAAATTGGTTTAGTTCATTAATATAGGCATCAAAAAACCGGCCCTAAAGTCTTTACGCATCCATTTTCTTACAAGCGCACAGCTTAACTGCTGAAATGTTCGTTCTCAAAGATTATAAAGTGTATTTGTTGTTTCTATAAAGAGTACTCGGTAAACTTTCAACTTTGTAAGTGAAAACTTGGGACTGAAAGCATACACGTGGATCCCATTAAGTTTTACGAGGTAAAAACTGAACTTACTTCATAAAGAGACTCGGTAACTTCGTAGGCAGCTTACCTTTCTATGCGTTGGGTGCATCGTGTGAGGAATATCCCTTCAGGGAAGAACTCGCGAACAGTGAGGAGAAATGCTTGAATATAACCTATATGAAGCCTAGAGCTAATGCTTCCTAAAGCGAGTAGGTACTCTTGAGAAAAATTGGTTCCATACACTGAAAGTGATACAGAAACTTTAAATTCCTCACCTCATTTTCAAAACCCAAGATTTTTCATCAGTCTTAGTCAATGCTACATTAAAAGGACGTGTGGAAATTTAAATTCCATCCCATCTGTTCTTTTAAGTGTATGATAACAATTTTATTCACTAGAGTGTCCGCTAAACGCCACGTCACCCTGTGGAAACACCACAAAACTTCAATACATATTATAAATCTAATCTGACTCAAATCCTGGATTGTTACGGAACAACATGATACCGCTTCTTGAATATAAAATAGACACAAATCAAAACCGTCTTTTTTTCCAAAATAAGTCTTACGATTATAAATTTTAAATACACAATGTTCAAAAGTTTTTTTCGAGTTATGCCGTTTTTTTCATTAAATGGGCTATACGTATCATTATATAACACGTTACGTTTAGTTTGCCAGGGAAAGTGCACATATGGTTCGGACTTGAGCAATTATAGACGGAAAGACCACATTATTTTCAACGAAAACTAATGCAAAAGCACCTTTGAGAACTAGAATATAAGGCTTGCGGTAACGCAATCGTATAATTGCCCCTCCAATAGTAAGAAGGGGTAGAAGAAGGCATCATTTCAGTTGCCATGCGAAACTGTAATTGAATAAAATATGATGGATACGATTGATTGGATAAGTCTATCATTAAGTGTCGTTCTGCAGTATTTCATTATTGACCGAGGGAGTGCTGTTATTTCCATCAGGTTTGGCATTTAACTGCTGAAACATTAAATGTCTCAAACAGACGACCAAAATAGGCCATCAGATTTTTTTTTCTAATTTTTCCAAATCACTTGCAAATTTACTGCAAATCTGATGATCAATTAGTATTTAAAGACATCATTTGAGAATCTCTAGTGACAAGCGGGCTCTGCCTGCGATTACCTGAAACTAAGAAAATTAAATGGTCTCCAAGAACGGTTAAAAACATTGGGTCACCCATCTAATGAACGAGCTTAGAGGACATTGCTTAGTTCACTCTAGCTTCTGTGCAAACAAGCTCCTCACAGTTCTTTTCTCAGCATCCCCCACATCTATAATTACGGCTAGAGTTCACTATAGGCGATTATTATTTCACTGTCCGTCGGTTTTTGACATTTCCATATGGAAGAATTGTCAAAAATTGGCGGTTATCTTTTAATCGCTTCTAAATGTTGGTGAGCTCTAGCCTTATGCTTGTGTTCACCAACTATTATATTCACCAACTAGGTACTATAAAAATAATCGCCTGTTTAATAGTTAGTGAACTCGAGACTTTAATAATGATAGATATGGTATGCGCAGAAGCTAGCGTAAACTAAGCAATTTTCGCTGACCCCCAATGACTGAGACTGGCTGAGACATGAGCTTAGAAAACCCTAAGAAATATAAGTCAAACCAATTGTGTTATGGATACGAGATGATCATTGGCGCTGCTTAAAAGTATACAATGAGACACTCAACGCAATGTAGATAGGAATCCCAATGATGTAGGTATCCAAGTGACGTTCAAAACGCGCTGCATCAATTTGATGTATGCGCGAGCCGCGGCCAAGGCCGAAAGATGAATTTAGCTCACAGAATAAACATTATTAAACAATTTCGCAAATCACGCGTGTCCCGGTGAGGCGTTCGTCAAGGAGACGTATTTGGACCGCAGTGTCAATGTCACATTGAAGTAGGTCACTTGAAAACGTAAAAAGGCGTGTCTGTAGTGTGAGTGCAAGTTGCAAATACAGTCCTGGAAGTTTGTGCCTCATACCGCGGGATCAGTTGAATGTTTTGAATCAGGCCACTGATCCCATTGGTGCATTTTATGAAATGTATAGACACGAATAAAAGTGCAGTTGAAGGTCAACTTGTCGGATTGTGCGAATTGGGTTTTTGACTTAAAATGTCTTAAAAAGGTAACTACATCCAATAACCTAAAGCACGCGAGGCTACCATAAACGGTTCGTCTTCTTGCTTCTTCTTTCTACTCTGCTTTCAGTTCATTTCCGGTCAGTCTTAAATATACGGTAGAATGTGCCAGCTGCGACTCATCCCGTGGGTGTCGTTAAGGTCGAGTAACCAATAGGCGCCTTGGACACGTGATTGGTGGGGAGCAAACCACCAACCGGTCCCTCTCTGGTACCCACGTGGGGGTGATGAGAACTGAAATAATTTGACGATGAAATCGTCGAAATAAGACTAACGTGACATAGATGAATATGAATAGATTGGATGCTTAAAGTAACGGAAACGAGTTGTTCCTAGCCAGAAACTTGTTTAAGATAAGGAGACAAATCTTCTTCTTCAAAGGTCAATTTTTTTTCAATTATCTGTTCCTACTAAGATATTTCGAGTTATTCAAAGTAAATATCCAGCGAGTTATTAACAAAACGCAATTCATATTTCAAACTCCTAATAAATCAACCAATTAAGGAAAAAAACGCCATACCCATCGCTAACCTTTTTAAAAGGTAAACTCCTTTATTTTCCACTCGGAATCAAATCCTAAAGATGTCAACGTTTCTTTTTAATTAGCACAATGACAAAACAAGCTCGGTAACTGCCTCATCGGATATTTTATGCCTGTTTCTGTTCTGTGCGAGGAAATAAAATTTGTTTCACCTGATTAAGCCTTGTTTATGGACGCGAGATGGGTGCGGATAAAAAACATCCTCACTTCGAGGAAGTAAAGTGGCCAATGTGACTGTTTTTTAGTTTTTTTCTCAGCTTTAATAAGCAACGGGCTTACACACGTTAAAATCGAATGGTCACATTAAACATGGCTAAGATGTGATAGGATCATAATAAGCAACGAACTTCCACATGTTCAAAACGATGGTAAAATAAAACATACTTGGGTCACAAGTCCCAAGCACTGCCACTGACTGCACCACCTGCCACACTATGGACCCGACACCCGCACGGTGGATCCAAGGAACCCTAAGAGTTATCAACGAGTTGGGAGTGCATTGCAAATATTAAATTAGGTATAATCCCACACTCTTCTATTCATATTCGTCACACTTTATCAAGCCCTCCACTCTCTTTTAATTATATTGTGTAGACTAATAATAATGCGATTAGTTACACATGAATAATTTAATGAAAATAGTTTTACAATAATGCGGTAAGAAATTTGTGTTATATTTGCGAATTCCAAAATGTGAATAGAATTATCAATAGAAGATGGCGGGTCAACGTGGCGTCAGAAGACTCGCTGCTCATTGGACGTCTTGCTGCTGATGGCGTGATAGGCAGCCAATAGGGAACCACTGACGATGTGGTGGCAATAATGACGTGTCCCAATTAGAAAGGGGTTGCGATTCTCAACACATATCGTCTACTTAAAAGGTGCTAGTGATGAATGAAATGTGTAAAAAAGCGATGGACGGACACCAAGAGCCTCATGAGCGGAGAGTGATTGAGATGACAACTTTCCAACCCATATTGTTCATGGTTTTTTGCTAAGGTTTTAAAGTCAGCCGCTTTTTGGGTATGCTGTTGTTGTTGGTTTCACGTAACTTTTCCGCTCCCAGTCCAAAATAGAAGACATTTTTTTTCTGTATTTATTTGATTATGTTTCAGGTTATCTCTAGGGTCGTCGCAATAGTATCTTTCCTCTTCTTTTCTAATCGATGCGACGTCATCTAGCCCTCCATGTCATGTTTTATCATTACGCGACATAATTAGTTTCAATTTGATACAATCATCCTAATCAAAGGCCCCAGTCATGCAACAATAACAAACAAACATTTAATATGCATCGCACAATCATCAAATGTACGGAAAACTGTATTCTATAGTAATACCTACCACAGAGCCGTATCGATATTTTAAATTTGAATTTTAAACTTCGAAAAGCAAGGCTTAGTTTTTATGCATCGCTCTAACCGTGCTTACCGTGGTCCGACCACAGACGTGACCCGACTAGCTGAAGTATTACCATAGAGTAAACTAGTTTTGGCAGATTGGACACCTATGTTTTTTCATATTATGTTTTTCATATTAATAATGCTGGTTTTTGAACCGTCGAAGCCGTCCTAGTCGATCCTCAGATCTTTTTTATATTTATTTTAATATATATCGCAAATACTTGCGATCTGCGACTATCTTTGTTTTATCGCCCTTGGTATATAATCTACTATTAATTGAGTTTTGCAAGGTATGTCATACATAAATTAGATTGGATTAAAATTAAATTGTTGAACGAGTTTGTGCATTTTTTGTACAAAATGAAATCAACACCTCGTTTTTAATATTGTTTCTTCTGATACGTACAAATAAATGTAGTCTGTCTTAGGCAATGGCATGTATAAAGGCTGTATTTATTTGAAAGATGTTAGCTTACCAGCTATAAATAAGTTACAGGATCATCAAAACATCGACAAAGCATCGTTGTTTGTCTCCTCCTATATTTTCGATAACGATCAGTCTGTTTCAACCAACATACATACATACATAAACACGCCGACGTCCCCGGTAGTAGGGCGAAGGTGAATTAACACCCACCCTTCCCAATCAGGTCAGTAGGCCTATTCGCTAACTTTTTTTGACACTTGAGAGTGATAATCACTGAACTATTTACTGATCCATTACTACTTTACTATAACGCTATCGTGACACTTGTTCTGTGAAAACAGTAATGGATAAGTCAATAGTTCGGTGATGATCACTTTCAAATGTCAAAAAAAGTTAGCGGATAGGCCCACGGGTCGCATGTAATAGGTGGGGAGCCTATTGCAATAATTTTTCGGGGCATGGTAAACGCAGTTCATTACATACATACATAAATCACGCCTTTATGTATGTATGTAATGAAATCGCAGTTCATTGCTTGGTGGTATAAGAGGAACGCTGCTGCCCATTACTCATTGCTGTTGAACCCGACCGGGCGTAAACCCTTATGCGCCTTGTACGACACCCGCGGGAATGATGGGGGTGGTGACAATTGTATTCTGCTCTGCCGTCACAACGATTTCAATCATTTTAAACAATTTCAACCAACAATTTATCAGAATTGGCCGTTTGGTGACGACAGAGTAGAATACAACTGTCACCGCCCCAAATCTCTCCCGTGGGTGTCGTACAAGGCGACTAAGGATAAATCAGCGATGAGGATGGGCAGCAGCGTTCCTCTTATACCTACCACCTAGCAAAGTACTGCGACTTTTGTGCCCGATAAAATTGGCGAAATAATTGGCGAAGCGTGGGTGCTAGTTCACCTCTGCCGACCCCTTCGGGGATATGGGCGTCAATTATGTATGTATGTATGTATATATGTATTTATCAGAATGTCGTCTGTCCTGTCTGCGCATTGTTTCTTCTACTCTTTGCCAAACGGACCCATATTGACTACAAATTGTTCGGACTCGCTACGGAGCCGGTCGAAAATAATATTGTTTCTTTGGCAAATATTTACTCTTCTTGTCGTTTTAAGCTGCACGTATTGGCTGCAAGTAGTGGTTTGCCATTCGGATGGCGGACTCGGTAGCTTGTATCAGCTGAGTGGCGTTAGAGAAATTGGATTCATTCCGGGTTTATGTGTCTAGCTAGATGCTCTGGCGAATGTACGTATGGGTGAGCATTAGGGGTTGCAGTACCGGCACTGTGCTAAGGACCTGTTTCACAATCGACGAGTAAGCTCTGGATAGATCATTTATGAATAAATAAATAAATAAATATTTTTACACTCGCACCTATCATCTAGACCAAAGTACGTAGCCTAAGCACTTGTGTTATGGATACTAGATGACGGACATATTTTTAATATAATAATGTATAGAAATGTTACATAAACATATACACAACCATGACTCGTAAACAAACATTTGTGGTCATCACAAAGTTTGCCCCTACTAGGATTCGAACCCGGGACCTCTTGCCCAGCAATCTGAGCATTCGACCAAGGCGTCGTCGCGGAATTTGACAGTTGTTATATGAAATTTATGTTAATTGAACTGCCAAGTAAGCTATTCAGAACTTACACGTCGATTATGAAACAGGCCCTAAATCTGGTATCGGGAAAACCGGGAAATTCGGAATCATTTCGGGACCTAATGAATGGTACTGTGGTGTATCGTAATTAAACTAAAAATTAAAATTTATTGTTTGTAACTCGTTTTGATCAAGAATCATTTTCAGTCGTAAAAATCTTATTTTGTTCTAGTCGAAAATTTAAGGCAAGGCGGCACCACTACCACCACATCATTTATTTAGTTTATGTGTTAAAATAGCGGCATTTTTAAACTAATATACACTATAACGCAATGCTTCATAATTAGTTAAATTTTGCAAAAGTACCGAAGTACCGAATTTCCCGGGAAATGAAATCTTAGTACCAGTACTGCGTAAAAGGTAATTTTACCGCGAAATTCCGGGAAAATTAGTGCCGGTATTTGCCGGGAGCATGCCCTAGTAACTCGAGATATTTTATTTTTCACACATCCAATGATCGGCTTTAACGAGCATTGCTTAGTTTAAGCAATCGCAGACCGAGCCACTACAGTATCGAGCTTGATAGCCTAATGTTTTTTTAATGATGATTAATAGAAAAGAGAGAGAATGAGAAGTAATTTAAAATGTTTGCTTGTGACTGAAAATAGATTATCTGCAGTCCTCCGGAAGACACGTTATGCCGTTGGTCCCACCTGGGGGCCTACCGCCTAACTCGATTGCTAAAGCAAAAGCTATAGTTTATGACGTCATGCTGTCGTTTCGCACCAAATGTACCTAAACTATTAGCGATGGCTTTGAACGAATGATCACCGAATGATTTTGTATGAATTTGGCACAAAATCCGTGCCGCCTAAAAATTCAGGATGACTGCTATAGCCGTAAGCAGTGCATTGCAATATATCAATCATCAGCAATCGAGTTAGGCGGTAGGCCCCCAGCACCTATGTAGTCATTAACGTTTATTGCTTGGTGTGTTGCAACACCAATATTAGTTGACTGAAGATTAATTTATTTTTATAGAAGTGCAGACCCAAGCTTCATGAGTACTAATGCTCTCTTACGGCGGGTCCCAATATTTTATCGACAGTTGAAGATAGACGTACTACATCTTAGTTGCTTAGCAACTTCTGTTATTTATCGTAAGTAATATAACAAAAAATGCCAGGCAACTAAACTTTAAAGCTTACTTTTAACTCATCATCATCATCACGGCTGCACGGAATTTAACCCAAACTGTATTTTTGAGTTTACACAAAATATAAAATTTTCTTTTAAAAACTTCTGTTTTGGTTTCAAACCTCATTAATGCTGGCTATTTTTAGGCAGTATCATGAATAAAAAAAGCAAGCTGTCAATGTCAGTTTCAAAACTTTCGGCGGAAAACGGTTTTCAGGAAAATTATTGCTAAGTACAGGTAAGTATAATTTGAGTTTAATTAAATTTCATGCTAATAGCGTGGGTTTAAGTAAAATGTTATTGAATTTTTATCATTTTTAGGTTTACAATATGTCGCTTACTCCTGCACAAGTTGCTCACCTGACTCAGCGCCAAGTGGCTGCAAGATAAAATGTTGCGCGTTCCAACTTGAAATATGCTGTGAAACGATACCGCGAGACTGGCCTGTACACAAGGAGACCAGGCAGTGATGGGGTAAGATGCACATCTGCCCGCGATGACCGTTTTGTCGTGTTGCCAGTACAGCGAAATCGCTTCCTCTTTGCTGTTGAGGTAAGGTAGAGTCTGCAAATGGTTCGAGATGTAAACGTCAGTGAGGGCACGATAAGAAGAAGATTAGAGGAAGTCGACTTACATGCTTGTTGCCCAGCCAGAGGTCCAAAGCTCGAGAGGTATCATCGAGTAGCACGCCTTCGATTCGCACGAGAGCACGCTAACTGAAGTTTGGAGGACTTGGCCAACGTTTTGTTTACGGACGAAAGTAGAGTTGCTTTAAGAGCTCCAGATGGCCGAGAGCGCGTGTATAGGAGTCGTGGCGAAAGGTCTCTCCCAATAGCTAACCGACAGACAAAAAGTTTTCATGGAGGCTCGGTTATGGTATCGCACGGAGTTGGTTGTTGTGGAAGGTCGAGAAAATGCAGCACGCTACATCGAAGAGATTCTCCAAGAATACGTTGTGCCATACGTGGACTTCATCGGAGCCGAAATTTTTCAACTAATGCACGATAATTCTCGTGCACATACTGCACAGAGCGTGGAAAGCTAGCTTGCAGAAGTTGGCATTCGAAAACTACAGTGGCCAGCTCGAAGCCCGGTCATGAACCCGATAGAACATGTCTGGGACATGCTAAAATTTGGGGTCAAAACTAGCCCCAACCCACCACAGAACCTTCGTGCGCTAAGATTAACCTTGGTAACTGCTTGGGATGAAATCCCACAATTGGAGATTAAAAACATAATCCGCAGCATGCCAGAACGTATGCAGGCAGTAATTAGAGTAAGAGGTGTTAATTAATATCGTGTAATACACGATATTAATAACGTACTGGTTCTTTTTTAATTTTAATTTTTAATGTTTGATTTAAAATTAAAGTAAATCTTAAATGTATGATTTTTATTGAATACCCAATCGAACCATGATTTTGCCATGAAAATAAGCTCTGATAAAAAAAAGTCTACATAAATAAAAAATAAAAACGTCACAAATGAAAATCCATAAAAAAAGAAAAAAAATATTATGCCAATTTTGTTTAGATCGAAAAATAAAGTTTGGGTTAAATTCCGTGGCGCTAAGTGTACTTTTAACTATAGATAGAATATTGGGACCCGCGTTAAACTTAGGTTATAGATAGGTTTTATGTATTTATTTGATATAAAGCTTGATTTTATTTGCAAATATCTAAAGCGATATTATTATTATATTGGTGCCTATAATCTTCAGTACGAAAAATGCTGTCTGATTATAATATTTCAAAGTTAAATTTAAAAACAGTTTTCTTTCTTATTCTTCCTACCCTCTACCCAGCTCATCTGGACTCGGTGCTTACATAGTACGTTGCATTACTATCCAAAATGTACCGTGACTCAAAGATCGTCCACGTTCGCAGTAAACAGAGAAGCTAAGGCGATTCCAAATTGGACAAATTACTATCTTCCACGGCGACGAGTTGGGATTGATCGTGCACACAATATCTCTCCCTTACGGTAGTTGAATCCGTTTCGTACAAATTTTATAATACAATTCTCGAACAGACGAGATCTGACGACGTTTGATTACTATCATTATGGTTAATTTAAATATTCCGACGTCTGATTCGGGTAGCGATACATTCGGGCGCAACTGCGTTGTGTGATTTTTATTTTTATGGCTTTACGTTACTGACGTTTGTCTTATACCTACTACCTGGCAATATACTGCGATTTACGCGACCGATAGATGACAACAGGCTCGCCGCCTACTACCCCTTCGTTATTATCATTCGGCACTTCATAAAAAGTCCACATTTTGTGTTCTTTAGTTCTCTTGTGACCATCAACAATATAGATCCGTAGCAATTAAAAAGTATATTATTAGAAGAAAACAAGACCGTTAAAAAATTGTCAGCGTTTTAAGATTATGCCGGCATTGCAGAGCTCTCCCATATATTTTACATGAATAGTAGGTATATCTTTAATCGAAACCCGGCAAAGGTCAAACAATACAAGTGAAAGGCGCCGCTTTACGATTCTGTCAGCGAGTGTACTGTTCGAAGGAACTGTTCGTTGCTTAAGAACAATTTTGAAGTAATCACTGTCCCACAAGAATTATTTAAGTTTCAATCCATTAGAATAATCTGCATGCTATTTGTATCTGATCATTTTCGGGGCAATTGTACGGAGTAATTGATGCTAATAAAATTGTCGGCGTTGACGTGGTGACGTGACGGCGTAACTGATTTTCGTGGTGGGTTACGGATGGGTGGTCGCAATTTAGTCGACCCGTGGCTCGGGAGGCATGGTAATCTGTTTGACCTCTAGGCTCGTTACATGGAGTTTCTAAATTTACGGCTGGTGGACTTGAATCATCATTATTTTGGCAGCCCTTTAAAGTTCACATTGCTAGGTGACAGTCCTTCCCAAAGGATGAAAGAATAAGTATAGGACGAACGTAGTGCTGGGTGCTTTAGTGCAGAAACAATAATATGGTCGGTGGACTTTAATACATACAAAATAATATACATAAAATAGGTCCAGATTTCTGAGGAGGACGTGAAAGCTAGACAGCTTTCACACAGACAGGAGCATTAGATTAATTGAATAAAAAAAATAAAAAAACTGTAACGCTAAAAAAAATCAATGCTGTGGCATAAGAAGACAAGTAACTATATAACAATAATGTGGTTTCAAATAAAATAATAACAAGTAGGTACCTAAGTAAGAACGCAGTAAACATCATAAGAATAAACTAAAATACCTAAATTAAAGTAATCAGATACAATTAATTGGCATTTTACTGGATGCCATGTGTTTGCAGAACAGCTACAAAATTATTCACCATCAAAACTGTTGATCCTTGAGTCATCGGCGTTACTCATTTGCGAGACGATTTAATTTAACCACTGTTCACGTCTGTTAGTTTAGTTGGATGGGCGCCAAATTCGTCGTCCTGGGTTCGTGACCCGGCGTGAACCGTCGATGGCCTTGTATGGCAAGGAGCGGCTGCCATTTTGATAATTTACACCTCGCTCATTAGCGTGCTCAACATGAGTAATACTCATTTGTATTAGCATTGGAAGCTTGCAATACAATATAGATTCAAGGATCATCTAATTCGTTTTGAAAGCCAAGGTTTTAACATTATCATTGTCTTTCATCTAGTACCATAAGAGATGCGCTTATCTGATTAGTTTTAGCTAGATGATGATAATGTAATAAGCACAGAAAAACAAATATTTTTTCTGTTCTGTGTACTGTACTTACCTCGTTGTTGTAAGAATCAGATATTGATTACCATTTTTATTTTGTCAATTAAGTGAAGTGGTCCTCAACTTCTTCCTGCCATTATCGCGCTCTAGGTAGGGTCGGCTCAACATGTTTTCCCTTCTATCCTTTGCAAATTTTTATGCACTTCTCTCATTATCATATCCTTTAAACTTTACACAATTTAACCATCTCTTCTTTGGTCTTTTTCTCCTTCCACGTTTATTCCTAACATTCTTCTGCCAACATAGTTTTCATCTCATCTAATAACACGACCAAACCACCCAAGTCTATGACGCAATCTATCAATTCCTGGCGCTACTTCCAAATTTCTTCATTAACTCTCCGTGTCACAACTCACATTTATTTTAACATTCGCATCTTTGTTACATGCACGCTTCTTTCATCAGTCTACTTCATAGACCAACACTCTTATCCATAAGACGGCCATTTTGGCCGAATGGTCAGATCACTGGCCAAGAAGTCCCGGGTTCGAATCATGGTAGGAGCAAGTTTTGTGATGAACATAGACATTTGTTTCCGAGTCATGGTTGTTTAAATGTTTATGAAAAAATTAAGTTAAAATTAAAAATTAGTAAACATATTGAAATTACTATGTACAATATTTTCAATCAGATTATTGAATTATTATTTTATTTAATTTGCTTATCCGTCGCCTGTATCCATAATATAAGTGCTTTTATGCTACTTAGTTTAGGTTAGAGAATAGGTGTGAGTGTAAAAAATATTTATTTATACAATTGACAACAAGTCCAATGACCGCCTTATAGATTTTCCCTTTAAGCTTCTCGTTAAACTGAATTAAATAAATAAATAATAGTCCCACCATCACGTCCCACAGCTTCCGTAATGGCCAACATTGGTTTCTGCAAACCTGAACGCTCCGTTTAACCAAGTGCGCCCGCGCCGCTTCAGCCGATAGATGCGCGTGCGATTTCGCAACGCGGGTCAACGGCCCCTGCATTCGGTCAAGGTTCCTATCTGAATCATAGTTACCAACCACACAGTAAGTGCTGCTCAGTATGTGCTTACTCGATGGTGTTAACTAATTGGTATTTATAATAGCCGTGTGGTGACGGCAGAGTAGAATACAATCGTCACCACCCCAAATCTCTCCCGTGGGTGTCGTACAAGGCAACTAAGGATAAATCAGTGATGAGGAATGGGCAGCAGCGTTCCTCTTATATCATCTAGCTATTACCTACTGCGACTTTTGTGCCCGATAAATGGCAATAGGCTCGCCACCTATTACATGGGACCTAACATAACTGGCGAAACGTGGGTGCTAGTTCACCTCTGCCTACCCCTTCGGGGATATAGGCGTGATTTATGTATGTATGTATGTATGTATTTATAATAATCATAGTACGACGGTGTTCGGTATGGATGAGATGATGACGGGTGATAGAGAAGAGTAGAGAAAAAGCGCTCGACCTCCAAAAGGGGATAAGGGTGAAGATGTTGATGTCTTTGAAGTTATAGCCGGGCTTACTAACGACGTTTCAGATTCTGGTAAAGTACTTGACAACAAAATTGGAAAATAATCTATGAAAAGTTAGGAGATGGGTGTCCGAGCTTTATTTCAAATAGCAGGTAGCCTATCCGAAATTAGGTAAATTATTGATTAGTTAAATGTCTTTTTTCCCCTTTAATAAATTTAGGAATATAATATAATTTTCTATGTACGAATTGACTTTAACTGCTTTACATTTAATTCATTCTATCATTTTCAAGTAACCTTATTGGGGAAAAAATAAAGTAAGTCAGCGATGAGTAATGGACAGCAGCATTCTACTTAAACCACCTACCTAGAAGTTTACTGCGATTTATGTGCTCGATAGATGACAATAGGCTCGCTACCTATTATATACGAAAAGTGGATGTTAAATCTGCCTACCCCTTAGGGGATGTAGGCGTGATTTATGTATGTATATACACAAAAATAATATTTGGATACGTTTCGAAATTTTGACGCATCGATGCAATATCTATCGACTGCATGATTTGTTCGGTAAACGTCTCCGAGTGATTGTCATTCGATATTTCGCCGTCCAATTGCAGGTCGTAAATTTTATACTGAATCGATCTATTCACTGCAATGTTATCTCAGCTGTTTCTGCGGAGTGTCAACAGATGGCGCTGTGCGTTTCTGTTGGCGTTTGTTTACGATCCTTGATTGCACGATCCCAAAAGTTTATGCCATTTCCTAGTTTATATATAATTCAAAATTATCGCAACTTAATGGTATTGCAAGTATAATTATAGATAAGGGGTAGAGATCAATCGTAGCATTTTACAGAGATACCTTCTCAATTGACTTAAGAGTCAATTTTGCTAATGTTACGATTTTTATAATGTTAACGTAAAAATTTAGTCTCAGTAATGTTCCAATAGTATTCCTTTTTAGCACAGTTCTTGGTAATTAAGCTGTAAATTACAAAATGCATAGAGATAGAGGAAATGTGTGTGTTATTTTCTGTATTGGTAACAGGAGTCGTGTCAATAAACAAAACTATTGAAACGCCACTTCGGTACAACTGTTACATTAACATTGGCAGAATCAGACCCCTGGTAGGGTGCGGAGAATAATTTTAAAGTAAGTAAATAATCTCTGTCAATAAACCGACCTACTGATATTCTAAGGACTAGAATATCAGTAGGTCGAAGGACTACATTATGTAGAAACTTAAATTTATGTGAGGGCCCTCAAGGGAGCAGATAATGAAGTCTTAAATTATTTTATGCAAGTGCCCAATGCACTATACCTATACCTATACCTCTAAACGTTGAAAACGTTATCACAAAACATTATACAGATGTAAGTAAGTGTGATATTTATTTTAAAACAGTGACGAGGAATGGACAGCACCATTCCTGTTATACCACCTAGCAATATACTACATTCTACGTTATTTTTCGCTCCCAGGCCAGCATGGAAGATAATAATTATAAATGGCAAATCTGGGTGTTAATAATACTCCTCTGTCTACGATGTTCGCACGCTGGTTAGTCAAGTGGCTGTAAGTTATTGCCAAAGATTCAGTTCTAGTTCCGCATGAAGCACAAGTTATCAAAAAAAAAACTCAGAAATACTGTCCTTAATCCGCGTAACATCTATTCCCAGAGTCTTCGCGTTAACCTTGTACAAGAGTAAATAGGACTGCAGTTTGAAATAGCGCCCTGCGTATTTGCCATAATTTGCACACATTCGTTATCAAAACCAGTCCAAATTCTTGGCATCGAGTCTTACGCTATAGCACAGTGTGAGTAGCCTTGAAACACGCTGATATTGACATAAATGGAACGCTCTCCCACGCAGCTCCAACATTGGCTAATTGCTAGCGAGAAATTAACAGTTCACCGCACATAGGCAAACATGACCATTTTTGCTGTTTCACTTTGCATACGTTATTACTACCGTATAATGTGATCCGTTTCTACTCTGCCGTGTGGTGACGGCAGAGTAGAATACAATTGACCATTGACCACAAATCATCATCGTCATTCCCACGAACATCTACTCGACCCGCCATCACGCCTCCTCCCTACTTCTGCTCCCTCGGGTACATGGCATAAGTCGAGGCCCGCTCGCAGGCTCCTAGCCGGGCCTTGCCCCACGGTATATCACCCGGCACATGGTTAGACCGCGCCGAGGGCCTCGCCACCAGCCCGTGGTCGAGCACAGGGGGGCGAAGGGGAGTCCCCCCGTTTTACACGGTGGCCCAGACCACCGGGGGACTGATGTCCCCTGAGTTCATGCCCGGGCCATGAGCTACCGCTCGATGCCCGCAGCCCGCCAATAGGCGGATGACCCGAATAATGATGATGATGACAATTGTCATCACCCCACTTCTCTCCCGTGGGTGTCGAACAAGGCGACTAAGGATAAATCAGTGATGAGGAATGGGCAGCAGCTTTCCTCTTATAACCGCCTAGCAATGTACCTACTGCGACTTTTGTACTCGATAAATGGCAATAGGCTCGCCACCTGGGGCCTAATATAACTGACAAAATGTGGGTACTAGTTCACCTCTGCCTACCCCTTCGGAGATATAGACGTGATATATGTATGTATGTCATTAGGCTGACAATACAATATTAGAAGTTACCAAAAACATAAACAGGTACATAAAAATGCACTGCTCCTTCAATGCCTAGACAAGTGGCCAGTCTATACTAACAAATTGAATACAAATGTCAATTTTTGACAGCTGCATTTACTGTATGGATTGGAATGTTCTCATCTCAATCAATATCTCTCTTCATAATGTCTTGACGTGATCCTTTCCATCTATACCTTCATTTATTTAAAACATTTCCGGTTTCACTGGTGATAATATAATTTGCAAGGGAGTGCATAGTTCGATAACGTCTGACCGATATGAACGAATGACTGACTACAGAAAACCTTGAAACAGAGCAGGAACATATGATAAAGCCTCTTCTACTTTCTACACCCGTAGGGGAGAGCTAGGGGTGGTGATAAATGTATTCTACATGTTGGTCGCTACGCAACCTTTTGTTGTAAAAACTTTTTTGATGAAAAGTTACTACAAAAAAACAAACAATCTAACTGAAAAGCATGATCCGAAAGATGAACGATCTCCAGCAGTATGGTTTGTCTTATTATGACTTCGTTTTTGCGTCATTTATTCATCGCGCAAACAAGGCAAAAGTCTCGGTCGAAAGCTAGTTCACATAATAATCCCAAGTTTGGTCTCAAGGCGAACTATCTACCCAATCTCTCCAAGCCATGTATCGGGGTCCAATGAACCAATTCAAAACTCATAAAACCTACATACAACTATAGTGTCCGGACTTCGTCTATTTTACTGCCGCATACATTATGCATGCGATAGCTGTTTTTATTTTCCTACTCGGAATCGCTAATCCGGGATTTGAACCCGTGACCCTAATTGTGGAGAGTGATTGGTGTGTCTCAGACGGACGTGACACATAGTTCGAGTGTCTACATTTAATACCAAAATCTTTTATCGTGGTACTTGGCTCTCACAGTCTCAATGTCCCTACAGGCATTTGCTACTACTGAAACAAACATGGAGTATGATAATATGCATAACCCTATTCTGAGGGGTTACTCTCTTGAACGCGGTTGTGATCGTCCTAAATTAATCCAACTGTCTCTCTCATCTTTGGGCCTATGCCTAGACAAGCTTCTAATATATTCAATCGAATAGTACACAAATAAATGTCAATTTTGGCCCATCATCATCATCACCATCACCAGCCCTTTAATGTCCCCATTGCTGGGGAACAGGCCTTCCCTATGGATGGAAGAATATAGGGAGATTGGGCCATAATCCACCACGCTGGCCCAGGGCGGGTTGGTGGGTATTAATGACTGCAGATGCAGCCGGGACCACCGGCTTCGTAACTTAAATTTTTGGTCACAAATTTTGGACAGCATCTCTTAAATTTGTCTGGACTGTCGCCATGTTGTGTTCACTGTAATACGTCCCTTTCATACATTTGTATTCTATTCGTTCCACTAGATAGGTCACTTGTCTAAAGGGACTTGGCTTTATACCGAATGAATGAGAGTGACAGTTTTAATAAGAGGATAACTTGGGGAGTAACGTCACTTATACCGACGAAAGAGGTTATCCTCTCTGCAAATGCATAGTTCTACATAATGCAATGATCTTGATAACCCGTATGCTGCTGACCACTCATCCTAAATGTTGATTAGTTCAAACAAGCAATGAAGGACTCGTATTGTTGCATTTAAATCTAGCTCTTTGGGGTGTCAAATTTATGACTCTCAAATCTGCAATGGGGTGATGCGGCCTATTTTCCCCATAATCTTCCATCGATAGACAAGGTCTGTGTCTATATCCCTAGTGGTCTATTCTCCCTATATTCTTTAATCCATAGGGAAGGCCTGTGATCCTGCTGTGGGGATATAAAAGGGCTGGCCATGATTATAATATAGTTTAGCCTGTCAAACATACATCCCTCTGTTATATAGTTATCCTATTGAATAAGCCACCATTGACATTCATTTGTCCAAAATAACCTTAAACGCACGTTAGCCCATTTAGTGATGTCCACAAGACTAATGATAATGTTATCGATAAAAAAATACTCAAACACTGTTGTAATATTATCAACGCAGCTCATATAAAAAAGTCCATATGTCTACGTAAACAGATAGCTGTGATCTTGGCTACGTACCAAAACGCACGAGAATCTTGTCTAATGACGGACTTCCGGATGGATACTGCGACAGCGTAGTGCCGTGAGTGGCCGGTCATTTGCTAAATATCGATAGTGAAAGTATAGTAAGTAATCTTTCGGTAAATTTTATTAATTTTATTACAAAATATATGGTTTAAGGTTCATCCTAATCATTATCCTAGGTTACTTATTGCAATTACAAGTTGTTTATTGCATACGCCTCGACTATGTTTGCATAAATTGAGCACTGCACTAAAAATATGAACAAAATATACTATACAACTTGACATTAAAATACACGCAAATTAACTATTAACCATAGTTATTTATATTAGGACGGATAAATCTCTTACTAGGAATGCATGAATATTTCGTTAATTTGTGCACATGGGGTGGTATTGTAATGTTGTCTCCCTCATCGTATCGGATGGCGTAGCTTATGCGTTGAATATTGGAAACCTTTTACTTTGATACATACGTTTCCAATGCTCAACGCATTTATTTGACGATACATGAGTGTATGTAATAATACCTTATATGAATAAACCATATTTTCATTATTTTAATATCACTCTATGTCCTTTCATTGGTTTCTCTACATTGTCCTTTCAGTCTCTGACGTCTCTGACGTTTGACCTATATAAATGGAAGAGGAAACATGCTGCGCCGACCCCAAATAGACTGGGAACAGGGCAGAGAGAAGAAGAAAATGCACCCGGGACTAACGGCGTAACATGCCTTCCGCAGCATGGAGGAACTCGAGACAATACATGCACATAATTTAGTCACCCATCCAATGACCGGCCTAAGAACATTGCTTAGTTTACGCAGTCGCAAACCATCCGCGCTAAGCCACGTTCCATTCCTCCTAGGCGTTGTTTATAATAATATTAACTTTAATATCGATATCGATAAAAATATCGCTCCTAAGTGTGTTCTATATTAATAATATTAAACTCGATATCGATAAAAACTCGGCCCACCACTCACATCCCAGCGCGGGGACAGACGTTTTCGGGTTTGGTGAGAGTGATAAATACACTGTCATTTTTTATACGCCGTTTATTATTCCCAGAATCCACCGGTTGGTTGGGCAGCTCAGGGAAAATTGTTTAATAATAATTGAGACACTATTCAAAGTCATGTTTCATTCTGGGAAATGAATTGGACGGCTAATGCAGGGCAAGCTAGCAGAGTTCGGTTTTGATAAACAACATACGTACATAAATCACGCCTATATCCCCGGAGGGGTAGGCAGAGGTGAATTAAACATCCACTTTTCGCTAATTATGTTAGGTCCCATGTAATAGGAGAGATGGGGGTGGTGACAATTGTATTCTGCTCTGCCGTCACCACATATATGGCACGGTTTTAATAAACAAGTTTTTTTATTCCGTTGCATATAAAGATATTTGCCGTGCCCGATAAATGGCAATTGGCTCACCTCACATGAAACCTAACCTAATTGGCGAAAGGTGGGAGTTTATTTACCCCTGCCTACCCCTTCGGGGATAAATGCGTGATGTATGTATGTATGTAAGGGTTGGTGTCAGGCAGGCGGCTGTAAAACCTAAGCCTTACCTTGAGGGATATGGATTGGAATTTAGTCACGATCACTCCTTCCGTTCATCGGTCTCTTGACATGGTCCTTTCTATCTCTTTTCTATAAGTACATTCATTCATCACTAGCACCTTTACGGTGTGATACTTATACTGCGCCGACCCCAGATAGACTGGGAATAGGGCAGGGAGAAGAAGAAGAAGTAAATCAAATTATATCCACAGGATCACGTAATATCCCCACTGCTAAGGCACAGACCTTACCTGTAGATGGGGGAATAAATGGAGCATACTATGCCATAATCCATCGCCCGTGCCTCGTTCAGGTTGGTGGGTGTTATCGACTCGAGATGCATCCGGTACCAAAGTGCCTTTCGAAGCTTCTCTGTGATCGACGCTCCACGAACAAAATAATAATAATAACATTTATGTCACCAATCCAATAAAATAGTTTGTACTTTTAACATACACAAATACATAAATCACGCCTTTACGCATACTCATCAACTTTATTTAAGGATATTATTGTATGTTGCATCGCTGATCATTCTAAAAATACTGACGATTTCTATGCAAATTATTCAATGTTGACTGATGACCATTATAATTATGTAATTCATTAAAAATGTCTGTATTATAAGAATGGAGAGGCTCACAGAAAATGAAGTAGGTGTACAAAAAATATTAGACATTGTTGAGATGAGTGTATATCCCCGAAGAGGTAAGAAAAGGTGAATGGACATCCACGATTCACCAATTAGGTTAGGTTAGGTCCCAGCCTATTGCCGTCTATCGGGCACGGAAACCGCAGAACATTGCTAGGTAGCATAAGAGGAACGCTGCTGCAAATTACACATTGCTGTCTTAACCCTTAGTCGCCTCGTACGACACCCGTGGGAGAGATGGGGGTGGCAACAATTGTATTCTGTTCCACACGGCACCTTAGTGAATAAAAGAAGTATTTTTCTTTTATTAACTGATTCATTTAAAGATTAGCCTTCGCAGACATTGCTTTAGCTTACATATTCACTCACTCACCTGGTGGTAAGTGACGATAAGGGCTGAAGATGGAATCGAGCTTCACCTGGAATTCTCAACCACAGATGGTCTGGCTATCTTATCACAATTGTCGGAACACAATAATGCTGTTAACATTATTATTATGGCGACAGATTTTGATAAGATGGTGGTAGCTAAGCTAGCCAGGTGGACTTGTAAGAAGTCTTACCACCAAACCAAACCGAGTACAAATTTGTACCCCCTGGGGATCGAACCCAGGACCTGTAGATCTTAATTTCTGTGGGCGAAACACTATACAACGGAGGCGGTTAAATAGGTAGAGCAATAGTCATCTCTTCAAAATGTTAAAAATCACTATTTTCCAAATCCGTTTCGTCCAATCGTCCTTCCTCGTCGAGATCTTTCCAAATGTTTTCGGCGAACAACCCCACAGCGGGTTTTGACCCGGACGTCTTTTTATTGCAATAAACAAGGCCATTCATCGATTGCTACGCAAGAACAAAAATACATTTTACAACGGCACCGCTCGCCAAACTGCTCTTTCGAATAATATAGGTGCGTCTTCACATTTATAGTCATCATGTGGCACACAGCATCATCTCAATACACACACTCCAATGTACCATCTTTATTTACTTTACTGATTAATGTTTAGTTGGAGAGACAGAGAGGAAGAGGACGGCCGCAGAAGGTATGGATGGAGTGCGTGATAAATGGCACGAATGAGGTGATGACAGCGAGGAGTGAATGAAAGGAAAAGAAGGGAAGATGATGATGATTTTCTGAAGATGTCTTCAGTAAATCGGATCATGATTCATAATAAAGAATATTGCTTCAACAGTTAAATTCTAATTAAAATTAATGGCTTATTTAATAAAAGGATACAACTCCAAAAAGAAAGCTGTGTATTGGCGACAGAGCAGAATACAATTGTCACTACCCCCCATCTCTTCCGCGGGTGTCGTATGAGACTAAGGGTTAAAACGGCTTTTCTTTAATCTATTGCGATTTAGTGCCCGATAGATTGCAATACGCAAAGGCGAAACGTGACATTCTCTGTTTTACCACCCTTGGTATAATTATAATCTAATATGTTCTAAAAAGAAAACCTAAAGCTGTATTGTAGCTGTACGCGTAACACGCTACAAACTGTACCGTTCTCAGCGTACAACCCGGACTCCCGGCAAAGTACCAATTATTTGTGTAAGTAAACATAGTGGAGGTGGTTTCGAAATCACACGCGCTCTGAAGCTAACCAGCCATTGAAAATAAACAGAGTCGGTTTACGGCCGTCTGTCAATACTGCAGCTTCCAGATCTGGCCGTGTGATGTCGTAACCGGGACGTATGCAGAAAGTCCATGTTTGACACTGTAGGATTCCATTTTTTCTATTTCTTTCTATCCCCCTGAACTGAAATATATACTCAATGCTTAATATTTTAATTTTTCGCTAGAAATAATAGGGGGCGAGCCTATTGCCATTTATCGGGCAGGAAAAACGCAGTACATTGCTAGGTGGTATAAGAGGAACGCTGCTGCCCATTCCTCATCACTGATTTAACCCTTAGTCGCCTTGTGCGATACCCACGGGAGAGATTTGGGGTGGTATTCTGCTCTGCCGTCGCCACACGGCATCTAGTTGGTTACCTAGTTGGTACTTATTATAACAAAAAGCAACCACCTACAAAAAACACGTTACGTTGATGTAATTTTAAACCTTACAACAGTGCTGCTCGCTAGTTGGTACCTACTAGGCACTTCCTACATTCCCACAAGTTTGCTAAAATGTTCCGATATAAATTGTTGCATGTACCACAATATCCACAAGTAATGTAATCAGTAATGTTACACGTTCCCACAGATATATCCCAACGTATACACCCAAGATAAACAAACGCTGAAAACGCATTTGCATATGGAACCAACATATGCATCCTCTTAACCGTATAGATAATCTGAAACATTAAACACCTATATATTTATGATAACTATAAATCAGTCTACATGTCCTGAGGTGCATCACTGAAGCGGGCAAAGTGCAGTGCACTTAAATCCGCGGCCGGCACTCAAATTCGAACCTTACACTCCTTCATTAAAAGTTGAACTTGTAAATGTTGGGAAATTCTCTTTACTGCCTTTTGCTGGCGGGAGATTAAAAACAGTGTTTACTCCATAACGGAACGTGCTGAGTGCACTTTACGGAAGGTTTTCGCTTGCAGGCAAGCTGTGATCGTCAATTTTACGAGCTACACGTGGCCGCAGTAAAAGAGCGCTTGTCTTTTACAGGCTAAGGTTTGATTCTCTTTGAAGAGGTACCTGTATTTATTTCGTTTTTATGGCGGATCATTTGAAAATTGACCTCAGCTGGTTCGTCCCTGTAAATATTTGCGAGACGAACGGGGCCCGCGCGAACTAGTAAGAGATTAGTAGCAACTTTGAATTTTAAATTTTTCAACACTTTGCATTTTGTACTTTTTATAACTGTTTCAGATTCTAAGGCGACGTGACTTCGAAACGTTAGATTGCCTGCTAAGGAAATAGCTAACAAGACAGTCTTCTTGTCACATAATGAAATGCTATTAAAAATTAAGATTGTAGTTTGCAATTCTTCCTTTATCACTGTGAAGGTACAAACATTTTTCAATTCTCGAATTAGTCCAACTGCCGCACCCAGAGACGTCAATTAATTTTAATGAGTATTTAATGTCAAAAATTTTCATTCAAATCTAGACCCGGCAAGAATAGCGACTAGTTTTGAATTGTCATTTTTTGACGTTAAGTACGTATTAACGTTAATTGACGTCTCTGAGTGCGGCAGTTAGTATTAGTGGATTTCAATGTGGATATAAAAATGGAAAGTACAAGTATTTTTAAGTATTATTGAATATCAGCATTGCGAAATCTATTGGTTGTAAAATGGACGGCCAGCTTAGTCGCATGAACTTTGGCTATTGGCCAAGAGGTCCCGGATTCAGGCCCTTCGGGGATATAGGGACGGCCTAAAAAGGGTCATGCTCCCAAAAACAACCACTATTCTTAGTGAAATATTTTTAAAAATTGACATTGCCTTCCCACTAATGATAAGCGTCGGAAAGACGTTCTTATTAAAATGCCCACTTTATGTCCTCTTCCCCTATTGGTACCTCCATTTCCATAGATAGGGGAAGGCGGTAGTAATAAGCCACCAAAAAGGTTATATAAGAGAGAACAATTAATATGGCTGACGAATATTTCGGTTTCGTTAATTGTTTTATACGCCCTACATACTGATCAAGACCAAATGTGGCTGAATCTTAATACATATTGTAATTCAAAAAGCGAAACTCAAAACAGAGCCTAACTGCCGCACTCAGAGACGTCAAATAACGTTAATGAGTACTTAACGTCAAAAAATGACAATTCAAAACTAGTCGCTATTCTTGCCGGGTCTATGGTCTAGATTTGAATGAAAATTTTTGACATTAAATACTCATTAAAGTTAATTGACGTCTCTGAGTGCGGCAGTTAGTAACTGATCCAACTACGAATAGTTTATAAAGCAAACCCAAGCTTATAAAAATATCTGCTTTGGAATGTTTGAAATTTATTTCTACATTGCGAGGGTACCCGTTGGCTTACAACGTGAAGTGTAAATGTTAGACGAATTTCGGCAAGTTAATTAGTGTCTTGGGTGGCCGAGCGGTCAGGCACCTGCCCGGATAGCAGCGGACGCGGGTTCGATTCCCGCCTCAAGATCATAATTTTTCGAAATTCTTTTTCTAACCACCAAAATCTTTGCACTAATTTTTCTAACTATTTATATAATGTTAAAATTAAAATCGAATAGTGATCCAACTACGTTAATTAAACCAGAACTGCGCGTTAACAAAATAAAGCGCAGATTGTACTCGCTCTTCGTACCGACAAATTACGCCGCTTTCACGCCTTGTCCAATATCATTTCGTTCCATCAAAAAATATCTGATATACTTCTGGCTTTATTTAGAACACAATAAGAGAAAAGGACAAAATATATCAATCAAACGAAATGGTGAAAGAAACTGGATCAACCAATTTCCGTCCGAGAGAAGTCGAATAAATTGAATGTTATGAATACACTATGTCGTAGACATGTTGTCGAATTGGGGACTCATGAAATGTGGCCAAGCGCGTGACACGCTTACTTAATAACTCTTTATTGCACATCACAGTTAATAATGAACAAACTATAAGTAATAAAATTTGCAAGGGCGACCTTATCTCTAAAAGAGATCTCTTCCAGCCAACCCAGAATGGATGTCGAAGACTACAGATATAATAAACGGGTGACATCTAGTGCACGGTTGTATGACGGTTGTATGGTTGTTGTGCACTTCCAACTTCTTTTAAGTGATTGTTACTCACGCAGCTTTACTTTCCTCTGCGTCAACGCCCAGAGCTCTCATTTGACAACCAATGGATTTGAATGTGCTTTGGAAAGCACGTTAAGCCGTTGGTCCTGGCTACATCTGCAATCGTTTTTACCCACAAACCCACTGCGCCACCGTGCTATGAATATGGTCTGTTCTCCTAAATAATCCTATTCTTTGGTAAAACCTGTACAGTACCCCAGCAGTGGCTGTTTACGAATTTTTGTGTGTTGATATTTTTTGGTGTTCACGCCGTGTGGTGACGGCAGAGTAGAATACAATTGTCACCTCCCCATATCTCTCCCGTGGGTGTCGTACAAGGCGACTAAATAAATCAGTAAATAAATCAATAAATCAGTGATGGGGAATGGGCAGCGGCTTTCCTCTTATAACCACCTAGCAATGTACCTACTGCGACTTCTGTGCCCGATAAATGGCAATAGGCTCGCCACCTATTACATGGGACCTAACATAATTGACGAAACGCGGGTGCTAGCTCACCTCTGCCTACCACTTCGGGGATATAGGCGTGATTTATGTATGTATGTATGATATTTTTTGGGATTGTATTAATGAGTCTTGATGAATTTGTAATTTCGGGACCTAGACTGTCACAGGTTTAAATAAACTTCGTTAAATTTTGTTGCAGTAAAGTTAAGTTATATCGGAGTAGCACAATTTTAGAAGTTCAGTTTTGAATCCCATGCACACAAAAATCGTGCCTTGTGAACACCGTAAGGGCAGGCAGTGGTGTAATCATACTCACCGACAACAAGACAAGCTTACAGATATTATGTGTACCATGTATGTTAAAATAAGTCTTATTGTCTAGTTAATAATAAAGTCTAGTAATTCACAAAATGTCCAATTGGAATTACTAACTACGACACATTACATCACGTAATCGCAAACGTTGTATACTCCGATAAACGCAAGGATAGATGAAGGTATAATTTATGTTGTATTTTTGTACAAATTGGATATTACTCACAATTACGAGAGAAAAAGAGTTATTTAGACTTTTCTAGCAATTAATAGTAGGTATTAATACATTTGCTGTTTTGTTCAAATCCTGAGGGTTGATGTTAGTATTTGTGTATTAATCTTCGAAGGCGAGCCTATTGTCATCTAACGGGCACGTAAGTCGCAGTATATGGCTAGGTGATTATGAGAGGAACGCTGATGCCCATTACTCATCGTTGTCCTAACACTCATTTTTATGACACGATAATACCTCGAGCGTCTATGTGCTTCAGAAGGCACGTTAAGCCGTCGGTCCTGGGCTGGGATATGGCCTATTATCCTTCAATCTACTGAAACATTAAAGGCTTGACATTCATGAACAGAAAAACTTAACTTTTCGTCTGGAGTATAACTAATGTATTATTCCTTATCGCTTCTCCTCAGAATTGCCATTCAATTGTATAATTAAATTAAAAAGATATCACCGCAATCAGCTTATCCTATCTTAGCTTATCTTATAATCAGGGCACCGTCTGAGGGAAATAACCGCTAACACATTTTCCAGCCGGATAAATCCCCTTAAATTTTGTGCAAATTTAATTAGGTCCATTCCGTAAATAACATTTCACGATCGAACAGCGTTCAGATCGAAAACACGAGGTGCATTTGTTTTATATTTCGCATTGTTTGTTTGCGTTTAGCGCTCCGACGCATACATGTGTTTTTGGGGCATTGCAATAAGGGCTATTTTCGTAAATAGACTCTGGTCGGGACATTGCACTTGCTCAATGATAAAAGGTTGTAATCCACTTACGAATCTCGGCGTAATATTTAAAGAGTTCTATTAGTGGCGGTATTAACGGCCTTTAGCGGCTTCGCTTGGCCTTCGGGGGGTCAACGAGCAGTTACGACTCATCTACACGGTCGGTACGATTCGCAATGAAGTTCCTGTCGCCGTTTGTGTTCATTGAATATACAACTACAATGGTTTTAACAGCCAATGGTGCGATGCCAATTTCTTAAGCTAAGGATGAACTTCAATGTTTGGTCATCGAAAAGTGATCAAAAGTCATCGAGTCAAAGAAGCTTCAGAAATAAGGCGTTGATTATATATATCGTTAGCACCCACTAATCCAATTTCGTCAGTATTCCTGTGAAGTTGTTAACGTAAATTATCGGATACCTTCTAAATTACCAAATTTCCCATAACTAACATGTTTCACTGGAGATATCACAAGTAATTCTGAGAAATTAAAGTACATAATATACAGTTAACTACAGAGTAAATATTAGTAGGTAGAAGGAAATAGACAACACCAGAAGAAATTAAAGGGCTATGTGACCTTTCACACAGTCCTTTAATTTATGAATGAAAAGCTAGAATGATTTATTGATTTACGAACTCTTCCTTTTCAAAATAAGAGTAACAGCAATGAAGGCTTCTTATTCTAGTAAGTACATTTAACATTTACTTTCAAGATCCAATCATAAATAACGAACTTATATAAAAGGCATTTTATACCCAAGACACGATAGCAAAACTGATCATTAAGAAATAAACATCAATGTCAATATTGCCATAGAATGATTGTTTTGTAGGTCAAAACATTTATGACCTGCTTCTTTACTAAAGCAAGCTTCTGAAAAGTTTTATGGCAAACGCTCACTAAAGAAATAAAGATATTCTAACGTAACATCGAAAGACCACAAGATCATAGTTAAAAATAACAAATTTGTTACCCGGCATTTACAAAAAACGCGTAGCAGATTCAATCATCAGCCATTGTTTTGGCATTAGCCACGCAGCGGCAATCGCTGGCACGAAAGGAGCTAGTTTTTTGAGTCGATTTTTAAGAACTCGAATCTTAATAAAATGAATACCATCTTTATTATATCTATCTGTGTTATGAGTACATAACACAATACAGAAACAAAATTATAATTGTTTCTCCTGCGTAATATTATTAGTTCGTGCATTGTGGTATCAATTATTTAACAGCTCAATGCTGATGGCAATTTTTATAATAAGTAGTATCTACTACTTTTGAAGTAAGCATAGAGATTTTCTAATCAATCAACAATTAAATCAGAAAGAGTGTTGCTGTCAGGCAGGCGGGCGGGTGTATAATTTGAGCCAAAACCTTGAGCAGTATGGATTGGAATGCTGTCATTCCAATCACTCTCTCTGTTCATCGATCTCTCGACATGGTCCTTTCCGTCTCTTTTTATACATTCATTCATCAATAGTACCTTTTCGGTGTGATGGATGATATGAATCAAAAGAGAGTGGGTGGCTTGATGATGATATGAATGGAAGATGAAACATACTGCGCCGTCCCCAGATAGACTGGCAACAGGGCAGGAAGAAGCAGAAGAATCAATTAGTAAATTAGTAAATCGGCTTAAGGAAAAGGCAGAAAAACCAACCCAGACCAGACGGAGTCCCTGACCAATCCCACTAATGAGCCCAATGTCGATGAACGTGACATAGAAACGCCGAATGCAGATTTACAAGTAAATTTAGCAGTTGACGACGAAACAAACGAAACTCAGAAACAGGTGTGCGATTTATCAAGAAACACTGGTGACAACATCAAAGACTACGGAGTACACACAACAATTTGTCAACGAATTTTTTACGGCAACGCTTTGAGGAGGGAACTGATAATTTTTTCTGGGAACTTTACTGCGTCAATGTGCGCCTTTGAAAACGAACCGGCAAATGGCGATCTTAGATCATTACTAAGTAGGTAACACTGGTGGCTGGGTGTTCCTCGGTTTCAATGTCAAAGAAGCAGTTCACGACGAGTCAGTGAACTGCTTCTTTCAGATTTTCATGTTAAATTATTTATTTCTTCATTTATACTAAATTCATACATACATACAAACACAAATGACGCTCATGTATCCCTATATGACAGAGGTGTAATAGCACTCGCGTTTCGCCAATTATGCTAGCCAGGTCCCAAGTAATGGGTGGCGAGCACATATTGCCATAATATATTCGGGCACATAAATCGCAGTATATTGCTAGCTGCTATAAGGCATGCTGCTGTCATATTCATTGCTGGCTATTTAAGCCTACGACACCCGCGGAAGGGATGGGGGTGGTGACAGTAAATTCTATTCTGCTCTGCTGTCACCACACGGCACTTACCATCAGAAATTATCCTGAATTATTTATAACCTCCTTTAATATTCAGTACGACTTTCCCTGTAAGCCTGTATGCTCTTAGATACGTCTTACTATATTTTGTATTATAATATTATATATTTCTTTATCAGTCGAAGGTCAGATACTTCGCCGTGGTCAAGGCCGTGACCACGCCGTCCGCTGCCAAGTCACCAAAAGCGAACAACCGCCTCCCAGAATTGCGGCCCTATGCCAAGAAATAATGGAGAAAAATTTATTGCGGAGTTGTTTTATCAAGAACTAAAAGCAATGTTATAGTAACTACTGGTATTTTCTATTGCAGGAGTCAACTAAACTAACCATTGGTATTTTTTTTCATTGCAGGAGCTTACAGCTGTCACCATGAAAGAATCCCTGAAAGAAGCTTGTTGATATTGTAGCCTAATTATTTACTTAAACTTAATAAATTTTTGATAAATATGAAGTTTGACACAAATAAGCTGGTTTCAAAAAGAGGTGAAGACGTATTCTTTAAGGACCTCTAACAGCTGATAGGTTAAAAAAATAAATACATTAAGGGCAATATTAATAATTTAATATACATTAATATAGAATTTGCCAGCCCCAACTTATAAGACATACACACATAAATCACACCTCAAATCGCGGTATGCTGCTGTCCATTAATCATCGCTATCTTTACCCTTATTAAATGATAATTCTCAATTCGAAATAAATATTGTCGTCCCTGTCGGGTATAGCACAAGTTAATTGGAGGGAGAGAGAGAGAGGTCACGGGCACAGTGATCTATAGTGTCAAATCAGGCAAAAAGTGCATTCCTTACCATGGCAACATAAAAATAAAAGGAAAAATATTGAAACAGGGCTTGTCGATCTTTTCCCCGATTTTCCCGAAATGGACTGAAATAAACAAAGGATAGATTACAATTGACAATCAATCCAAAAATCAGTCCCCACACTTATCTCGTTCGACGCCTAAAGTAATTACACAACAGCCCGTCACCGCGCACTGCGCCAAATCGACCGGTGGCGTTCCAGGAAGCTGCGCAGGCGCAGGTCCAAGACCTTGGAGGCGCGCGGGTGAAGGTCACCGGCGGGCAGCGGCCGGCCGACGAACCGCGGGCGAGTGCGTCTCCCGAACGGTCTTGTTGATCCGTACGAGCGGGCAGCGTGAAAGTTCCCAATAGTCCTGTTGATCCGTACGAGCGGGCAGTAAGGCACTGTCCTAATAGAACGCGATTGCGTGATCATCGCGCGAGTAAGCGATGCGTCCACCGCGTGTTCCCGCAATGGCAAAAACTGGGTTCCTACCTATCCAACATGGCTACGATGCCATTTTTTAAATCACCTTTCGTAATTTATGACTTTGCAGTTTTCAATTGCCGATTGAATGCCCAATAAAGCTTACGGAACAACAGAATTCCCTTTATTATGAAACATGGACTAAAGTTAGTCATGGTTTAAAATTAGTACAAAGATTTTGGTGGTTAGAAAAAGTTCGAAAAATTTATCTTGGCACTAATTTTTCTAACATTTACATAATGTTGAAACTAAAAACCGAATGGTTTTTAAAATTGATGCTAACTCTGTCTTTCATTCAGCAAACAAAAGTGACGGCATCAGTTCTAAACTATGACTAACTTTAGTCCATGTTTTATAATAAGGCGGTAATAGAACAGTCAAACTGGTCTCAAAAGTGCGCGTCGCGTGTTAACTGGTCGTAATTTTTTTACCACCACCGCAAATCTGCGGCAAAGGCATTAATATTTATTGTCCATCCAAAATTGGGATGTTGATGAAAGCCAATGTGCCGTGAAAATTACAGGAAAAAACTACGAAAGGGAAATTGTATCGATTCATCGTGATGCTTCACAAAATAGCATTATTTTATTGCTTTATTGGCTGATGACTCATTCATGTCTGTTTCTTAGCAGAGTTCTGTAAGCCTGGTATGATAATATATGCTTCTTCTTCTTGCTGCCCTGTTCCCAGTTTGTCTGGGGTCGGCGCAGTATGTTTCGTCTTCCATTTATAGGTATCAGTTAGCCGCTAGCTTTTTACAGCAATACAACGGTACACCTTTGTACTAGGTTTCGTTGGTGGTAGGACTTCCTTGAAGTCCCTGGCTAGCTACCACCATCTTATCAAAATCTGTCGCCATAATAATAATGTTAACAGCACAGATTTAAATATCAAAAAAATATCAAATATTATGACGGTAGTTAATTATTACTTGATTGTGAGGACTTGTACGTGAGTCTTATCCGTAAAAGTTGTTTTATTTCAAATGTGTTGTGCTCGTGCAAATATAAGAAAATATTATCTCCAGTTCCTCTTCTTCTACCACCAATATTGCGACCAAATCTCAAGTGACTCATAGCAGGACTGCTCTAATTATAATTTCAGAGAGTGCTCTAAGTGCCACTGATATTTCGCCTTAGCAGGCAAGTGAGGCCGATTTTAATGACAATCTGTCGACATTAAAGAGCAGTTAATGCAATCCTGTTCTGCGGAAATATCGCGTGGACAAAGGATACTGTGCGGTATGTCGGTTATTGCGTCTCATTTAAACCCATTTCGTAGCTTCGCATGACTCAGGAGCACTCAATAAATTCGCATTTACCAAAATATTAGTAAGATTGTAAGATTGCTCGGAGCCATTAAATTTGTGTGACGACTCGGTCGAGTCTCTGGATGTTTTCAAGAGGTCAAGAAAGTCAAGGTGAAAATCAAAATTAATTAATTAATATTATTATACGCTGCCCTGGTGACGGCAGAGCAGAATACAATTGTCACCGTATCAGTGTCGTACTGCTGCCCATTACTCATTGCTGTATTAAACTAAAGGTTAACACAGCAATGGGTAATAGGCAGCAGCGTTCCTCTTATGCCACCTAGCAATGTACTGCTAATATCGGTTTTACAGCCGGTCGCCTGCCTGACACCAACCCTCTTTGTGTATTGTTGTTGTTGGCGGTTTGCCCTCCATTCTGGTGCCCCAAGCTTGTTGGTCTACACCGGCAAATCTCCCTTAATCGACTTTTACGACACCCCTGGGGTGAGTCAGGGCTGGCACATTTTACTCTATTTTTTCGCTCCCAGGCCAGCATAGAAGTCATCTCGTGAAATAAATTTTATTTTATTTGTAACCAATTTCCACTCATCTTGTAGCCTATAATTGTGCTCGTAAGCTATTCAGTATAACAAATATATTTTTCTCGACTACACAATCAGCATTCAACATTAAATAAGTTATGATTGGCTCCATTTAACACAATGATTATCCACTGGTTAAATATATTATTTTGCTCCCACAATGACTCCATAATCTTGAGCATTATGTTGGAGCGATTACAAGTCATTATCTAAGAAATATTGTACAATTACTATTTGTTCTCTTGGAACAGTTACAGTCAATCACGATTTCAAATAATAAAATTGCTTAATCTTGCTCTAACGTCGGAGCCATAATAATTGTAATTAATATATTATAATCAAGTCTTTACTCCAGTGGCGTACGTACGTATTTCACCATAAAATTTATAAAGTTTGAGATCGCACTATCTATAATCATTTTGGAAAGTCTTTCATGCTGGCCTGGAAGTTAAACATTACTCAGAATGTGCCAGTCCCAACCATCTGTCGTAAAAGCCGACTAAGTGAGATTGCCCAGTGTAAACCAATAAGCACCTTGGGGCACCCGAATGGTGGAGTGAAACCAGTAACAACAGCAAACCCAAAGAGGATTGGTATTCGGCAGGCGGCCGGCTGTAAAACCTAGGCCAAAACCTTGAGCAGTATAGATTGGAGTGTTGTCATCCCTATCCCTCTCTTACCCTTCCTGCACATTCACTCAACACTAACACGCTTCTAGGGGATTGATACATTGTGCGTTTTTGAGAACCTCTCCTGAAATCACCTCCAAGAGTAATCCCTAAGATTGTTGGTGCTAGGCAAATCTTAGAGAAGTATAGCAATAGACATACTGGACTAACCTAGAAGAATTCGCGAGCCGGTTGAAAATAGGAAGTAGGTAAAGCATTGTACCTTTATATATAGGGCAGTGTTAAAATAGTTACCACAATAATTTGATCTTTTCTGTTTAGTAATACGGTATAAAACCATTGAAAACAAAATCCATGCAATTCCCTTAAAGAGTTAAGGAATGACAAACCTTTAAAATTTTTGTACCCAATAGCCTTTTGATGCAGAATCATTTAAATAAAATATTACTAAGACTTAACCTCAGACAACTGTAAACACTTTTTATGTACAAGTTCAAACTAACTGCGATTGTAGTAGAACTATTAAACTAGCAGTTACTTGGGCATTGTGTCAAGGGCAGACGCGGTACTTGCAGAAAATAACGTAGGCATTATCGTTTCCCGACTTCTGCTCAAATAATCTCAAATAAGTGATACTTGTTTCACATAAATTTAAGGTATATTTTTAACTACCATGCAGGCCTGAAACCCAAAAAATTGTGTGAGTTTAAAAAAGTCTTACTGGAATTGATCAATCTGATTTAAAATTGGACTATCAACACGTCCTACTACTCCGATGGAATTAAAATTGAATTGATTTAAAATTGTAAAATTATTATTTAATTACTTTTATTAATAATTAATTAATTACTTGGTACTCCAATGAAAACAATAATTTTGGCCATCCACCCGATGAACGGCCATCCCGAATATTGCTAAGCTTAAGCAATCCACACGCACTTACTGCCATTGCAATTGAGCTCGTGATCATAATACAAGGTGTTTGATACATGGTATATCAAGCCGGCACTTACCCATGCTAACATAGTCATATAAATACTGTGGCAATAGTAAAAATTCAAAATTTAAAAAATATTTTTAACATTTTTCATACATTTTGTTCTTCTGATCCGAACTATTTGTATGGAGAATTGATTTTTTTTTTTTACAAATTAATTTTTTTGATATCACCGTAGTATTTATATGACTATGTTAGCATGCTTGATATACCATGTACAAAACACCTCGTATATCATATCTCATACTTAACTTTTTGCCACTGCTATACGATCTATATCTGACTCACGCACACCTGCACTCGCCATTATTATCACTCAATAATAAACTGATACTTCCCGGCAATAGATAATGACAAAAACAGTTTCACGGTCACTTTTCACATACATACATACATAAATTACGTCTATATCCCCGAATAAAAAACCCTTTCCATGTTCCTGCCCTGATCCCGCTCTAGGCGGGGTCGGCACAACATGTCTTCTTCTTCCACTCCTTTCGATCCTTCACCAATTTCTCGTCCACTCCTCTCGCTATCATGTCCTCCTTTACACAGTCCATCCATCTCTTCTTTGGTATTCCTCTCCTTCTACGTCCTTCCACGTTCATGCCTAACATCGTTCTGCCAACATAGCTTTTATCTCTTCGAATTACAACCCATTTTTTACTAACTAGGGAGCCCATGTAACATGTGGCGAGCCTATTGCCATGTATCGGGCATATTGCTAGGTGGTATAAAAGAGGAACGTTGCTGCCCATTACTCATCGCTGATATTACGCATCACGACACATGCGGGAGAGATTTTTTTTATCAAATCGAGCTTCACCTGGGGCCTTACCACCAACTCTAAACGCGACTCAATTGCCATTGTTAAAGTAAGAAAGCTCTATAAGCCGAGTAGAGCGGCGTCCCGTTTTGTCACCCGCGTTTGGATCGCGCTAATACTTCGTGGTACGGCCACTGGAACCCTTAACAGAGGGGCTAACTATCTTATCACAATTGTCGGAAGACAATAATGCTGTTAACATTATTATTATGGCGAAAGATTTTGATAAGACGGTGGTAGCTAGCCAGGCAGACTTGAAAAAAGTACTTTCACCAACCAAACCCAGTACAAATTTCGTACCCCCCTTGGGATCGAACCCGGGACCTCTGGATCTTAATTCCGGTGGGTGAACCACTAGACCACGGAGGTCATTATAAGAGATGGGTTACATCTGTGTTCTTCTCTGGCATCACCACACGACGGGACAATATTCCAGTAAGTATTCATCTTGCCCACCTTTGCACCAATTGAACTTGCACCTATCGAGAACGAAAGAATGACTTCATCACTTGACTAATCTGTCAACAATGCGGGTGACCTTTCTGATAACAAGCTGATAAGCACGATACCTGTCTTAACTACCATCATAATAAAATTGCCTACTTGTAGAGTCAGCGGTGGAGTAAGAGCTGCTTAGCATAACATACACTCAACTTAATTTAAGGATATTTTATTGACTTTATGTTGTATCGGCGAGCATTATGAAAATACTGAAGATTGCTTTGCAATTTGTTCAATGTTGTGACGGATAACCTAACGATATGGTTATAAATTAAAAACTTTAATTACTTAAAGTAAGTCATTTAAAAACTGCAATCTTATAATACTGGCATATTATAAGAATGGAGGCTGATAGAAAATGAAGTAGGTGTACATAAAATATTCTTATATTTGTTTTTTTTTTATTCTATTTTAATTAAGAAATTTTATCATGACGATATGTCAATGCCGTGTGGTGACGGCAGAGTAGAATACAATTGTCACCACCCCAAATCTCTCCCGTGGGTGTCGTACAAGGCGACTAAGGATAAATCAGTGATGAGAAATGGGCAGCAGCGTTCCTCTTATACCATCTAGCTATGTACCTACTGCGACTTTTGTGCTCGATAAATGGCAATAGGCTCGCCACCTATTACATGGGACCTAACATAACTGGCGAAACGTGGGTGCTAGTTCACCTCTGCCTACCCCCTTCGGGGATATAGGCGTGATTTATGTATGTATGTATGTATGTATGTATGATATGTCAGTTCCATCATAGCTTATTCTTTGACATTTTTACACTTACATGATTAACATACACACAGAGCAGCAGTCATTAACGACCTAGTTTATTTACAATTTTACTGACCATGATAGCAGCTTTGGATGTTGGTTCTGCCAAGATCTTTAGAGTTAGACATTCTTGATGGGTGTATGTAAGAGCAGGGCAAGGGCTCTCAAAACAGGTACCTCCTTGAGCGAGCACTCCCAGGTATAATAATAATAAAAAAACAAACAAACTGAATAAACCAAGGTATTAATGATTAAAACTTCTCTCTGCAATATTGTAGCAGGAATAAGATGATTTACGTTTAGGATACCTAACAGGGTTTTTACTTTTATTTTGCACACCCCCATTTCGTCAAATATGTCTTGTGCCATGTAATAGGGGATATCCTATTCGGAGTACTGGTAGGAAGGGTACCGGGTACGCCTTTCTTCCACGGTTTATTTGTCACCTTATACGATACCCTTTAAAAATAAATAGGGCGAAATTGCAGGACATTTGCAATAATATTGTAATAATAATAAAATAATATTATTAAATTTTACAGCAATGTAGATTAAAGAATTAAAAAAAATGTTCCAAATATGTATAAAAAAATGTGATTGCCGTTGTTGACTATACATACATTCACTTTCTTATTATTTTTCAAATAATATTTATTATCTTATCAATGAAAGAAGTTATTTAGGTCATTCATTTATAAAAGAAAACAAACTTCGTAATGCACTATAATATGACTTCATTATTGTTACACATACCTATATCAGAAACGCCTAATTGATATAATAATAAGGAGCCGAATGGTGACGAGATGCAATTACAATTTCTCCCGCGGGTGTCATACAAGCCAGCTTAGGGCCTAAAAGGTGATAAGGCGACATTGCCCTTTTAGTTGCCCGGTAGTTGGCAATAGGCTCGCTACAGAGGACAAATTATAAATCGTTAATTAGTTATCACAATACATACGTACCAATACGCGATGGAAGTTTTAAGCTTGGTCTATATGTGACACTCTGCAAGGAGAGATTTGGGGTGGTGACAATTGTATTCTACTCTGCCGTCAAAATTATAATAAAAGTGGGCAAAAACAAACTCTATTAAAATACCATCAAATATAGTGTAGGTAATTTTTATTACCAACGTGTAAACAACACCTTTCAATGTTGCCAAACGTCATCCTGCGTCATCTTGTCATCTTGCGGAAGAGGAAAAACGGATCGGAAGGAAGGCACACCGTCAATGCTATACGGGTAAGCAATCATTTACCTTCCCATGAGTGTGTTCAATGATAATGCTCGATGAATTTGCATGAAATCATCTTTCACAATTTCACTGTCAAGGGCAAAACAGCAAACATCTTTTTAGTGTCCCCTCTGGTAGGGCACAGGCCTTCCCTATGGATGCAAGAATATAGGGATAATCGGGCATAACCTGTTGGTAGAAACTGCTTTCTATCATGACCTACCCCACTGGCCCATTGCGGATTTGTGGGTATTAACGACTGCAGATGCATCCGGGACCAATGGCATAACGTGCCTTCCGAAGCACGGAGGAATTTATTTTCCCATTTCATGCTTATCCCAGACATAGAGATAACGACAGACTCCTACCAAGCTTTTACTCCCTCGGGGAACGGGAGTGATGCCACTATAGCAATATTAAATGTGTCCGGTAGATGGCAGTAGCCGCGCGTAGTACATAGCTAGCGAAACGTAGGTACGGTTCATCTTATAGATTACTAGTGCGGCTTCGCTCGCGTTAATGTCGGTTATTATATACCCTATAGCCTTTCTCAATAAATGGACTATCCAACGCAAAACAAATGCAATATGAGCGTATTTCCTGAGATTAGCGCGTTCAACCAACCAAACAAACAAGCTGTTCGGATTTATAATATTAGTATAGATTGTCCATCAGTATCATGAGTTGAAAGTTACTAAAAAGCTAAATTTAAAACGAGTGCCATAACAAAGGGTCAACGAAAAAACACATTTCTTTCAATTCGCATTCAAAACACGCAATTAACATCATCACCCGCCATCATTACTTATTAAAAACAGTTACACACCAAATCGAAATCCTAAATTGGCGCGATTTTCGACGAGTCCCCACGAAAATCGTAACGGTAAAAACGTTGAGACGCCTGCCGCTCCATTGTCGTCTTTATTGTAACGATTATAAGGTCTTTTACAATTATGATGATCCAGGTTATCGGTTACAAGGGACTTAATTAATTCTTACTCATCGTTAACGGGCACCGGTGAGTCAATCGGTAATGAATAATAACTGAGTGGGTCAATTTGCATATAAGAACCACTGCCACAGTCAAAAATATCTAAAGACCCATCTGGTTCAAAAATTAAGTATCCAAAGTCTAGTGCATCCCCTTAAGGGATACGACAAGCATCCAGAAATACTTAAGTAACTACTAGAATTTGTGAGGTACACATACAAAACCTTGTGGTACACATACACAACAAAATGCCGTGTGGTGACGGCAGAGTAGAATACAATTGTCACCACCCCAAATCTCTCCCGTGGGTGTCGTACAAGCCGACTAAGGATAAATCATTCATGAGGAATGGGCAGCAGCGTTCCTCTTATATCACCTTGCAATGTACTGCGACTTTTGTGCCCGATAAATGGCAATAGGCTCGCCACCTATTACATGGTACCTAACATAATTGGCGAAACGTGGGTGCTAATTCACCTCTGCCTACCCTTTCGGGGATATAGGCGTGATTTATGTATGAATTAACACCCACTTTTCGCCAATTATGTTCGGTATATTATCATATCGCATCATCATCATTTAGCATATTTTAAAGTATTTATGTTGGTATGTATAATAATTGTAAGTAGGTATATGTTTATATATCATGTATATATTTGGTATATAAGTATAGCATATATTATTATAAGTATTATTGTATAATAGGTGTATCTTATTGTAGCGGCTACGTCAGAGCGCTACGTAAACAAAGTGTCGAGTAACCGAGAAATGGTTGATCAGCAAAAAGTACGACAGCTCACGATAACAATGGAGTCAAATCAACTGTAGACCTTAATGACTGTGGTGTTAAGGCAGAATGAGAATAGCAAGTCCTGAATCACGATTACAAAGTTTCTGGAGGAACTCAGAATATATACAAGATCCGACGAAGTACAGTCGGACCGCGGTCCCCGAGTGCACACCTGGCTCGGAGGAAGATCTTCCCTTTTTCGCTGAGTATGCGGCGACTTTACCGCATACCCACACTTATCAATAATTTGTTTATTTAATTGAACGTGGTGCCGCCTCTTGAATTGTCTCTGCTTAGCCCAATGGTTGACTGGTAGAGAACGACGTTAGTTGTTAAGTCCGCCAAATGTACATTTATTTATGGACGTTAAAGTTTAAATAAAATAAAAAAATATCGGGCACATAAATCGCAGTACATTTATATTGCTAGGTAGTATGAGAGAAATGCTGCTTCCCATTACTCGTTGCTGTCTTTACCCATAGCCTCGTACGACACCCGCGTGAGAAATAGGGGTGGTGACTTTTGTACCTATTAACCCTGTCGGTCGTCACCACACGGCCATTTTGTGAAGTCCCTGAAAGAAAATCTAATCGAGAACCCGAAAAGTTGTTAGTTATGTTTTAAAGTTGTTAGTGTGGAGTTAAAACGAGGCTCTGGATGTGAAGAAAGAAAAAACATGTACATTATCCTATCATTCTTAAACATCGAACACCCTACCCGAGCTAAGCACAGCCAATCACAGTGTACTAATATTACGACTCCGTGAGCATTACCTCCTTCACCTTATTACCGCAGACCTACTTTAAAACAGATCGTTCGTTAGAAAACCTTGGATCTGCTAAAAATGATTCAGTCGCCCGAGATTGTATACAAAATTATTAAGATAATAAGCGGATACGTATATTTTGGTCACGAACCAATTGACAATGATCGGTACGTTTCTATTTTTAGTGATGTGCATTACATCGATAAGGTAATCGGAAAAAAAGTGTAAGAATCAATTGTTTTTGGCACGCACACAGGCCTATCAGAAGATTTTAGGATTCGTCTGTTTAAGTCTGCAACGGATCCAGTTGCATTAAAATGAAAGCAAAAATTTTTAATAATAAAATTGAATTAATTGCTCGTTTCAAATTTTCTCATGTTTGCCTTGCCATGCCTTGGCCACCAGTTACAATCTTGCAAATTATCAGAAAAGTGATGAAGTGAGATTTACCAAAAGTAAACCTACATTTGATTCCAGAATTCGTAGGTGGGTTTTGGGGACCCATCATTATAGACTGCGCACTTCCCGATCCTCCCTTAGGCACACAGTTTATTTACGCGTTTTGACGATTCATAAATGTATCGTAGTCATACAAGATAATATGAATAAACGAATTTTGATTCTGAATCCGTAAAAGTTATTTCGTTTCCAAACATTGACAATGCCGCCAGTGTATTCAGTAGCTTAACCCCGCTATAGATATATAACGACAGGAGTTTCTCAAGCACGTCTGAAATGGGTATTGTTTCAGAGATAGTGTCAGGTTTCAAAGTTTATTTGTACACTACTTCAACTAGCTCCAAGCGTAAACATTTGATTTAAAATTGTACACTTAAGCTAAGGCGCCAAAGCTTTAACCACAACATCGCATGCTAGAATTAAGCTACGTATCACTTACGTACAAATAAGTTGGCATAAAATGTTCCCCGTTACCTTCGTAGTAAATGGATTGATATTGAATTATTTACAATGCCCCGAGCGCGGAAATCTCATGTCTCTAGAACCTCCTGTTTAAATGTTGTTAATGTTTTATAAATCACCTGTGTATTCACATGGGTAATCATCGCCATCAGCCTCGATAGGCCTTCGTTACTTCGATAAATAAACTCAGGTAATGTTCTTAGAAAAAAAAAATGCCCTCATTATTTCATTTGTTTACATGTTTCAGTTCTAGTTTTTGCGTTAAATAGTTCTTTAGGTTCTACGCTACTGGGTTATCCCCGGCATACACATACATAATTTTGGAAGATTGGAGGCCAAATAAAGAAAAAGTCACATTGCACCACTGTTTTGGTTAGTAGGCGTTAACAGACGTCATCATCCCCACCTCTCTCGTGGGTGTTGGATAAGGCCTTAAAAGATACAATTTATTGAGGCATGGCAGAAGCTTTCCTGGCGCATAATGAACAACCCACTGTGATGAAAGTTTCCAATGTTTCGACGGCCGCCTTGGTCGAATGCTCAGATTGCTGGGTATTGGCCACGAGGTCCCGGGTTCGAATCCCGGTAGGGGCAAACTTTGTGATGACCACAAATGTTTGTTCCCGAGTCATGGTTGTTAATATAATATGTTTATGTAGTTTATTTTCAACATTTATATACATAATTATATTAAAAATATGTCCGTCATCTAGTATCCATAACACAAGTGCTTAGTTTACTTACTTTGGGCTAGATGATAGGTGTGAGTGTATAAAAAAATAAATATTATTATTTATTAATTAAACACAATCATCGCTGGCCCCCAATTACATGAAACCTAAGAAATAAGCTGGTGACAAGACAATACTTAACACTCGACAAGAAAATAAATATTTTGAGATTCAGTCTCCGACTTAGGTATCCGGATTTCTCCCTCAATCAAGAGATGGAAAACTCTAAACAAAACTCTGTTCCAACCCCCTACTCTCAGCTTGCTATAGATTTTGATGTTCTTGGACATCTCGGGGTACTTAATTAATACTATAAATATAAATATTTCTAAATATAAATATTTCTACTATATAAAAGGCAGATTGCAATAAGAACAAAGATAAATGCAATTAAAATTGCAATAATATAGTCTCAATTGCATTCTAAAGGTGTGTGTGCAAATAAACCAAATAAAATTATTATACCTTCTCACTATTTATATAATATAACAGTAAATATTAAATACTCAGATCAATGCTAAAAACATAATATTGTGCGAAATTTACGTTCAACCTTTGTATTATTTTGAAAAAGAAAACTAGTCAGCACTTTCAATAGTGAATAAATCCACAATTTAACGAACTGAATCCGTTTCGTTCTCCACTCAAACGCCAGGTGGTATGCCGCCCTTTGCTCTCCTTGAATAAAAAAGCGACAATCACAGCTTTGTAAGTGGTAATTACAAAAACAGCCGTAACATTACCTTATCAGTGCCCCTAGCACGAACTTAAGATGAAGATTGGAATCGTAATCGTTCGAGAAAGCAATCTAGCACGAACACAAAATAAATTCTAAATTTTAAATTGACCATAATAATATTAATATTTCTTGAGTAATTATATTAAATAATTTTTTACATCATAAAATGCTTTTATTAACATAAAATAAAATGGCCTGGAAGACTTGAGCACAATGCTCGATAATCTCAGTAGAGTCTCCCAACAAGTGGGTCTTAAAATGAACATGGATAAGACAAAAATCATGTCAAACTCCCATGTCGTACCCACTACTGTACAGGTTGGGAACTCTACACTGGAAGTTGTTGACGATTATATTTACCTGGGACAAAAAGTCCAACTTGGTAAGTCCAACTTCCAAAAAGAGGTCAATCGACGGATCCAACTCGGCTGGGCAGCGTTCGGGAAGCTACGCGGTATATTCTCGGCCCATCTACCGCAGTGTCTAAAGACAAAGGTCTTCAATGCGTGTGTGTTGCCAGTGATGACTTACGGCACCGAAACGTGGCCGCTTACAATGGGCCTTATAAGAAGACTCAAAGTCACCCAAAGGGCAATGGAGAGGGCTATGCTCGGTGTTTCCCTGCGTGATCATATCAGAAATGATGAGATCCGCAGGAGAACTAAGGTCACCGATATAGCCCGAAGAATTGCGGACCTTAAGTGGCAGTGGGCAGGGCACATTGCGAGGAGGACTGACGGCCGTTGGGGCGGAAAGGTCCTCGAAGGGCGGCCACGAACCGAGAGACGCAGCGTTGGAAGGCCCCCCACAAGGTGGACCGACGATCTGGTGAAGGTCGCGGGAAGCCGTTGGATGCGGGCAGCGCAGGACCGACCGGTTTGGAGATGCTTGGGCGAGGCCTATGCCCAACAGTGGGCGTCTCTCGGCTGAATGGTGGTGGTGGTAAAATGGCAGATGAAAATAAATAAATATCTGATTGGTTGTATTGTTGATAAAAATATATATTTGATTGGCTTATGAACGCTTTTCGAGAGTCTTTTGTTTTTTGACGTTTCGCATCGAAACTAATGAAGTATGGCTCTACCATGGACTTAGTTCATGGGCTCTACAGAATATTTCGAAAGTTTTGTCACTTAAATATTGATGGAGAGAAAACTTGCTTAGAAAAAAAAAATCGAAACTGTCGCTGTCAAAAATAAAGATGATCATTGAAACCGTTCATATTATATTCCGTTACGAAACTTCGAAAAGTTCGTGCTAGAGGCATTGCATCGATTACACCGCAATGGTTTGTGTAAACGCAAATAGGTACGTGTGACGAGTCGCGTGTGCCAACAGAAGAGTACACACAGCTGTTCAATGAGACGGCAATACAAATTTTATTGCGCCTGTGGTGACTGCGTAGATTATAAATATGAAATTGTATTAATATAAATATATATACACACAATATTCTAATTTTCTAATACAAATTATATATAATTGGTAATATATTTTATACACACTATTGTTCTACATATTATAATCATATACTAAACTACCAACTAAATCAAAATAACGATATAATAGATATCAATATTATGCATTTAACAGATATGATATATTATCTATTTACAGTCATATGTATAATTATAATATGTATAATACATGTAAATTATCTATAGTTATTATAATACTAATATAGCATAGCATAGCATAGCTTCGCCGTGGCTACGCTTGGCAGTGGGCGCAGAGGTCTCATAACGGTACGCCACAGCTGAGGAGGGCGTGTACCGCCGTCATCGCGCTGTCTCGCTCGACCGGCGTTCTCCCGCTCTCGCCGGCGCACCGCACCAGACGGAACCTTGCCACCGCGCACCGTGCATGTCAAAAACGCTCCCGCTTATAATAGCCATCCCTATGCTTATTTTCGTAGTGATAGTTTATAATTAAGAATACTAGGTGTAAGTCAATATTGTGGAAGTGACAATATACCTGTGCCAGTGAAGGGATTGTATTTTATTCTGCCAAGCACCTAACTAAACATTTTGTGGATACCCACAGTGAAAACAATTGCCGAACCCAACATTTGGTGACCCCGGAAGAACACAAAACGTATAGAAGCAGTCTTGGAAAACGTGAGTTTGGTGATTGTTTTAACTATGGAAAATAAAGGTGCTAAAAGTAATGCAGACAAGGATAACAACGGCCGCTCACAGAAAGATGAAACTTCGTTAGGGCAGGCGTACAGTGGCAGCGATATATATCGCGTCGGTGTCCGCCTACCACCTTTTTGGCCTCAGGAACCTGCAGTATGGTTTGCACAGGTGGAAGGACAATTTCTGCTTTCAAATATAACTACCGACGCGACAAAGTTTCATTACGTGCTGTCACAATTAGATCACCAGTATGCAGCAGAGGTAAAAGACATTATAATATCTCCACCCGCTGCGAACAAATACGAAAAATTAAAAAGTGAACTAATCAAACGTCTGTCAGCGTCACGCGAAAGGGAAGTAAAGCAACTCCTCATTCACGAAGAATTAGGTGACAGAAAACCGTCTCAATTTCTGCGGCACTTACAACATTTAGCAGGACCTGATGTGCCCGAAGACTTTATAAAGACTATTTGGACTAGCCGTTTGCCCCAAAATATCCAGACGGTTGTTGCCTCACAGCCACAGTCTGTACTTGAGTCTCTGGCGGATCTGGCTGATCGAATTCAAGAGATCGCTCCATCACCAATGTCTCCACAAGTGGCAAGTACCTCTGCAAATCACACGATGGAGGTCATGGGTAAGCAGATTGCTGAACTCACTCGGCAGATACAGGCACTGTCACACCAAGTCAACAATAACAGGTCACGTGCCAGAACTTGTGAGCGTGGGCCACGTGGAACGAGTCGCAACAGATCGCAGTCGAGCTACCGTAAATTTCCTGTATGTTGGTATCACTCCAAGTTTCAGGAGAATGCGAAAAAGTGTGTCAAGCCATGTGACTACAAAATGGCGTCGGAAAACTCTCGGGGCAGTCGATAATGGCGGCTGAAGATTGCCCATCAAGTCCAGGTCGCCTATTCGTCACGGACAGAAGAAGTAAGATGCAATTTCTCGTAGACACCGGAAGCGATCTTTGCGTCTTTCCTCGCTCCGCATTAAACAAGCGCCGACCTCAGACATCATACCAACTATATGCAGCAAACGGGTCTGTTATTAACACCTACGGATATATCACCCTACAGTTGGATTTAGGTTTACGCCGAGTATATAGCTGGCAGTTTGTAGTGGCAGATGTCGTCAAGGCGATAATTGGTGTCGATTTCTTATCTTTTTACAGTTTAGTTGTTGACTGCCGAAACAAACGGCTAATGGATAACCTCACGTCATTGTCCATCACAGCAGCGTCAGCGAAGTCACCGGACACTATTTCTTCTGTCAAGACACTGTTTGGTGATTCAATATACCACAATATACTCAAAGATTTTTCTGATATAACTCGTCCACCAGGTGTCCACCGGCAAGTACGACACAATACAGTTCATCACATCAAAACCACTGATGGACCACCGATATATTGTACCCCTCGAAGGTTGGCACCTGACAAACAGAAGATTGCGCGAGAAGAGTTCGACGCCATGTTGAATCACGGTACAGCACGACCTTCGAATAGTCCCTGGTCATCTCCACTACATCTAGCGCCTAAGAAAAATAATGGATGGCGGCCCTGTGGCGATTATCGCATGTTAAATGCTCGCACCGTGCCTGATCGCTACCCTATTCGACACATACACGATTTTTCACACACACTTGCTGGATGTAAATTTTTTTCAACCCTGGATCTAGTAAAGGCATATAATCAAATCCCCGTTTACAAAGACGATATACCCAAAACTGCTATCGCAACACCTTTCGGCTTATACGAATTCCCTTACATGACCTTTGGCCTAAGAAACGCAAGTCAGACTTTCCAAAGATTCATTGATGAGGTCACCAGAGGGCTCGATTTCGTATACGCCTATATTGATGATTTTTTGATATACTCAAAGGATGAAGATAGCCACAAAAAACACTTACGAGAAGTATTTTCTAGACTTAGGAACTACGGAATAGTCATCAATCCATCCAAATGTACATTTGGAGCCTCCGATGTCACATTTTTAGGATATCAGATCTCCGAAAATGGTACCAAGCCCCTAGAAGACAAGGTAAATGCTATCCAAGAGTTCCCGACACCGAAGACCGTGAAAGAGCTGCAACGTTTCCTTGGAATGATAAACTTTTATCGCCGGTTTATACCAAACGCTGCGAGCGTTCAAGCGCATTTATATAAACTACTCCATGGGCCTGTCAAGAGCTCAACTCCAATAAAACTTGAAGATGATGCCTTGCTTGCATTTAATAACTGCAAGAAAAGTCTCTGTGAGGCAGCATTACTGGCACATCCGGACTGCAACGCCGATCTTGCTTTGGTTACCGATGCCTCTGATTCTGCCATTGGTGCAGTACTGCAACAGAAAAAAAACACTGAGTGGGAACCCCTTGCATTTTTCTCCCGGAAGCTGAACCCAGCGCAGCAAAAGTACTCACCTTATGATCGAGAACTGCTAGCCATTTATGAAGCTATAAAATATTTCCGGCATATGCTAGAAGGTCGCATGTTTGTTATTTTTACAGATCACAAACCCCTCACTTTTGCCTTTTCATCTAACAAAGACGGATGCTCACCACGTCAATTCAGACATCTAGATTTCATATCACAATTTACTACCAGTATCAGGCACATCTCGGGAAAGAATAATATCGTGGCTGATACATTATCAAGGATAAATGAGTTACAAAAACCAATCGACTTGTTGGAGCTAGCCAATGAACAGACAGAAGACACAGAATTAAAGAACATACTAGATGGCACAACTGAATGCAGCTTGCGACTAAAAAAGATTAAAATACCAGGTACGCACACCGAACTTTATTGTGACGATAATTCCATACCTCGACCATATGTAGTACAAAAACTGAGAATGCAAGTTTTCAAATGCTTACACTCATTCAGCCACCCAGGAGTTAAGGCCACCACAAAATTGGTTACCGAGCGATTTGTTTGGCCTAACATTAAGAAAAATTGTCGGGAATGGACACGAGCTTGTGTTGATTGTCAACGCTCGAAGATCACAAGACATGTACAAGCACCTTTAGGTACCTACAGCTTACCAAAGGAAAGATTCAGACAGGTACACATTGATTTAATTGGACCATTACCAGTCTCGGACGGGAACCGCTACTGTCTCACCGCCATTGATCGATTTACTCGATGGCCTGAGGCAGTACCTATTGACAACATAACCGCCGAGACAGTAGCTAAAGCACTTTTATCTTGCTGGATATCGCGATTTGGATGCCCAGAAGACATCGTCACTGATCGCGGACGCCAATTTGAATCTAATTTATTTCAGTACCTATCAAAAATAGCTGGATTCAAACATAAGCGCACTACTGCATACCACCCGGCCTCCAATGGTATGATTGAAAGGTTTCATAGGCAGTTAAAAGCCGCATTAATATGTCACGCTGGTAATTGGACGGAATGCCTACCACTTGTTTTGTTGGGGATAAGAAGCTCATTCAAAGAAGACTTGCAAACATCTTCAGCAGAACTAGTCTATGGAGAAACATTAAGGCTGCCGGGAGAATTCTTCCATGCACAAAGCAATACCACCACAGACGTGACAGAGTTTACAGCCCGTCTCAGGGACATCATCCAAAGCCTTCAACCTGTGCCGACATCACGGCACGGTGAAAAGAAGATTTTTATATTTAAAGACCTAGCTTCAGCCAGTCATGTCTTTTTGAGAGAAGACAGTGTACGAGGCTCACTACAGTCTGCATATACTGGACCTCACGCTATTTTAGAGAGAAGAGAGAAGGTGTACAAAATTATTGTCAAGGGAAAACCTGTCACAGTGTCAATAGATCGGTTAAAACCGGCTTATATGCTGTCGGAAGAAAAGTCACAATCTTCAAATAAAAATTATAAAGATGATGGAAATAAAAGCAAGGAAGAGAGGAAGCAGTACACCACCAAATCAGGACGTAAAGTGCGATTTCCCGACATATATCGCCCTTGAACGGTCTCTGAGGGGGAGTGATGTGGTGACTGCGTAGATTATAAATATGAAATTGTATTAATATAAATATATATACACACAATATTCTAATTTTCTAATACAAATTATATATAATTGGTAATATATTTTATACACACTATTGTTCTACATATTATAATCATATACTAAACTACCAACTAAATCAAAATAACGATATAATAGATATCAATATTATGCATTTAACAGATATGATATATTATCTATTTACAGTCATATGTATAATTATAATATGTATAATACATGTAAATTATCTATAGTTATTATAATACTAATATAGCATAGCATAGCATAGCTTCGCCGTGGCTACGCTTGGCAGTGGGCGCAGAGGTCTCATAACGGTACGCCACAGCTGAGGAGGGCGTGTACCGCCGTCATCGCGCTGTCTCGCTCGACCGGCGTTCTCCCGCTCTCGCCGGCGCACCGCACCAGACGGAACCTTGCCACCGCGCACCGTGCATGTCAAAAACGCTCCCGCTTATAATAGCCATCCCTATGCTTATTTTCGTAGTGATAGTTTATAATTAAGAATACTAGGTGTAAGTCAATATTGTGGAAGTGACAATATACCTGTGCCAGTGAAGGGATTGTATTTTATTCTGCCAAGCACCTAACTAAACATTTTGTGGATACCCACAGTGAAAACAATTGCCGAACCCAACACGCCTTTCATTGCGTAGGTTGGCGCGCGGCTCGCCAGAATTCTCTAGTGAAAGCATCAATGTCTTCTTCTTCCTGCCCTTATCCCGCTCTAAGCGGGGTCAGTAGAACATGTTTTCTTCTTCCACTCATCTCTATCCATCACCAATTTCTCATTCACTCTTTTTGTCTTCCTCTCGTTCTACGGCCTCCGATGTTCATACCTAACATTCTTCTGCTAACATATCTGTAACATATCTCTCATACCCACATAAATCACGCAGGCAGAGGTGAATTAACACCCACTTTTCGCCAATTAGTGTAGCTCTCATGTAATAGTTGGCGAGCCTATTGCCATCCATCGGGCTGTCTTAACCCTCCTTAGTCGACTTGAACGACACCCGCGGGAGATAGGGATGGTGACAATTTACAATTGTATTCTGGTCGACCGTCACCATACAGCTAAATATTCTACATTAAAACATCGATACATTTCGTATCAGCGTGCCCTTCACTAAACACCGACTAACCTTTACTCGCCTGTATTTTGCTTTTGCAAGTTTAATCATGCTCTGCGGCCCGTTCGTGACGCAACGTTTCGCAAGCTTAATCATTATTTTATCTTACAAATTGTATTCATGTTGGAACTGCCGACTGCCGACACTGTATCGATAACGAGTCCTATTGACGTGTGACGTCACTAACAAGTAGGTAAGTAAGCTGACAACATGTCTACATTTACTACTAATTGTGATGAGACATTGTCAATTAATTGTGATGTACAGAGGCCTGTTTATGCTAATGTTAACTCTTAAATCGTGCAGTTTCGTTCATATTGCCTTTTGGCACAAGTCTGGTTACTAAAGCAGCTATATAACAATAACAAAGGTAGCGTTAAAATTTGCAGAATCCGGCCTTTGAACAGTTTATTTAGAGGAGGTATTGGACTCACTATAGGATGACTTCCCCTACCGGGTTCTAATGCTGGCAGCGATAAGGCTGCGTTTCTGTAGAAGCTCAGCTAAGCGGGGCTGTGTAAAGAGGTCTATGTTTCCATTGCAGTTGCTCTAGATGAGTGGTGCAGAGCTAAGCTGTGTAGCTGGTTGAACCTTGAGCTTCATCTAGCACAGCTACACAGCTCAACTGCGCATCGCTGTGCCTCGCTCAGCATGACAAAGCTCCGGTCTCAGCACGTTATCTTTACTAATATTATAAAGCTAAAAGGTCAAGAGTACCCGAAACCGACGGGCATGCATGAAGAGATTGGATGAAGCGAAAGAAGTATGTAAGGATCGTAGAAAGTGGAAAGGACATATGTATGTATGTATAAAGCTAAAGAGTTTGTTTTGTTGTTTCTCAATCTCAGCAACTACTGAATCAAATTTAAAAAATATTTTTGCGTTGGATAGTCTATTTATCGAGGAAGGCTATAGGCTATTTAGTAAGCCGCGGGCGATCACCAGTTTTAATAATAATATAATTCTTCTCAACTCAGCTAATTCTGTTTCCACTGAAGCGGAGCGGTGATGAGACGCGTGATTTGAGCAATATCATTGGTAAATTTTTGTAAGTCTCAGCTCAGCTCCGCTTCTATGGAAAACGCAGCCAAAATGCTGGTTCGAATTGTATCCGCAGTCATTGGTTCAGTTTGGTACAGGAGATTCTTAATTTGGACCTTACCTACACGATAGGATATTCGACCCCCCATCTAAAACATTGTAACCACTGGACTTTATGAAAAACATACCGTTGGACGATTTGCATCTGATTCTCTTTTTTTAACAGTCATGCAGAAAAGTTCATAGCGCGCTCGGCCTGCGATTGCATAAACCAAGCAATGTTTGCTATAGGCCGGTCATTGGATGGATGACCAAAAAGTTGTTTCGACCTCCTCCGTTCTTCGGAAGGCATGTTAACTCGTTGGTCTCGGCAACCACAAAACCGCACTGGGCCAGCGTGGTGGGTTATGGCCTATTTTCTTAATATTCTTCTATCCATAAGGAAGGCCCGTGACCCAGCAGTGAGGACATTAAAGGGCTTGTGGTGATGATGATGATGCAGAAAAGTACAGCAAAGTTAGTCTGGGACAAGACCCACATTATAGTTACTCACTGCCCTTCAATTGATTGTTTTTATTTCTACGCAGATTCATAATCAGTGGATATTGTATAATGAGTTTTGTTGACAAGTCCTATTCAATTCATTAGTCGTTATTCACACCAATATAATTTCAAAGCCATAACAAAATGGTTCTAAGAGCGCGCAACAATCAGCAATAATTAGTTGAAATAGCAGCTGCTATATACGCTACGAAAGCAGAATGCACGAAACATACACACATAAGTCACGCCTATATAGAGTATTAGGCAGAGGTGAATCAACACCCAATTTTTGCCAATTAAGCTAGGTCCCATGTAATAAGTGGCGAGCCTATTGCCATCTATCTAGGTGGTATAAATCGCTACTGCTAGGTGGTACAAGAGGAATGCTGCTGCCCATTACTCATTACTGTCTTAACCCTTAGCCGCCTGTACGACAACCACGGGAGAGATGGGGGTGGTGACAGCTGTGTTCTGCTCTACCGTCACCACACGGCAAATGCACAAAAGACGCAGAATGCACAAACCGACAACACAATTATTTACATAACAGCAAGCGTTATGAAAAATATGAGTTGTTTTATTCAAAACGCATAATCAACTAAAACAATGGCTTCATTAAGGACCGACTGTTTCTATCCGAGGGTCAATGGCCAGCGGAGGAGACATTCACCTACACTTACACTAATGACATCGAAAAGTAACCTTTTGACATTTAAAGTTTTCCCTTTTAGTATCAACCCCCTTGAGAGCGTATACTTCCACGAATTTATGTTGGCAGTTGGTAGTTTGAGGAGCTCGCTAGCGCAGTGACATAGCGCGCTTGACCTAAGATTGCGTAAACTACGCAATGTTCGCTATGGCCGGTCATTGGGTGGGTGACAAAAAATGTTTTATCTTGAGTTCCTCCGTGCTTCGGAAGGCATAAGCCGTTGGTCCCGGTTGCGTCTGCAGTCGTTAAAGCCCACCAACCCGCACTGGGCCAGCGTGGTGGGTTATGGCCCGACCTCCCTATCATAGGGAAGACCCGTGTTCCAGCAGTAGGGACATTAAAGGATTGGCGATGATGATGAGTTGTAGTTTCGCTACTGGTGAACAAAGGGGACACCCTTTGTTCACCAGTAGCGAAACTTACAAATCATCTCTACCTACTCTATTTTTTCTATTTAATTAGTGCCTCTACACTCTACTGTCTTCCACGCTGGCATGGGATCGAAAAATTAAGTAGAATGTGCCAACCCCGACTTATCCCATGGGTGTCGTAAAAATTGGGACATTGCCCGATGTAGATCAATAAGCACTTTAGGGCACCCGAATGGTGGAGGGCAAACCACCAACAACAGTATACCTAAAGAGGGTTGGTGTCAGGCAGGCGGCCGGCTGTAAAACCAAAAACCTTGAGCAGTATGGATTGGCATCCCATCACTCTCTCCGTTCCCGATGTCTCACGACATAGTCCTTTCCGTCTCTTTTCTATACATTCATTCATCACTAGCACCTTTCCGGTGTGACTGAATGAATCAGAAGGGAGTGGAGGGCTTGACGAGGTCTGACCGATATGAAAAGAAAGAGAAAACATACTGCGGCGACCCCAGATAGACTGGGAACAAGGCAGGGAGAAGAGGAAGTTGGTGGTTTCGCTAGTGGTGAAGAAACAGAGTCATACAAATCATCTCTACCTACTCCATATAATTTGTGTCTCTACTATCTACCTGTCTGCCTGTAACCAAAACCATTTGGCAAATTGTTATCTTTCCGTAAGATATCTCGTTGCCATTCATAGAAGGAAGGAGATTTCTTGTAAATGTCAAAATCTATGGGGCAATTTAAGTTTTCGTAGCAGCTTTTCAAGACAAATTGGACGGTTGTAAATGTGAATTTGTAACTAGCCCGCTCTACAAATACGCAGATTTGTATGAAATTATTAGTTTGGATCTTCTGAATCGAAATAGATTCAAAACAAAACTTAGTATACTTACTGCCGCACTCAGAGACGTCAATTAACTTTAATGAGTACTTAATGTCAAAAAAATTCATTTGAATCTAGACCATAGACCCGGCAAGAATAGGGACTAATTTAAAATTGTCAGTTTTTGAAATTAAGTACTCAATAACGTTATTTGACGTCTCTGAGTGCGGCAGTAAGGCTGGTGTTCACCAACATGTTTATGTGTTGGCGATTTAAAGATAACCATCAGCTTTTCACATTTTATCGTATGGAAGAACTGTCAAAAACTAACGATTATCTTTTAATAGCTTGTTTTACGTTTTGGTGAACTCGGGCCTTACAATGATACATTAAATGTATCACATTCACATAAATTACGAATAATTATTGGGAAATACCTGCCCACAGCATTCTGAAATTTATATATAAGTACTTCCAATATGTTATGTATACCTACTCTCTTTTGTCATAATTCTTCTCAAACTTTTTATAACGTTCTTTATATTCATTATGTTTCCTCGCATGCCATAAATTTACAGCCTCCGCAAGAACTATCTATCTGTTCCATATGGGATCATATTTCTCTAACTAGCAGACCATCTTTAATAATATCTCAGATGAAACAGTGAACTAGCTACAGCTAATCTGACGATAAATCATGTAAGTTTTCTAATACATTTTAAAAATGGTCCAAGTGGCCGATCTGTTCTGATGCTGGAGTCGATAGAATGTGATGAAGAGTTCTGTACCTTCTGATTACAGCTGGATCTCTTAAAAGGCAACATCTGCAGTTTCCTTCATGATCCTATTATGAATTACATTGCAAATTTTAGAATAGTCCTTTGTCGTCTGTTTTAGGTGAACCATAAATGCTTTGTAGAAATTGACTAGTTTGAAAGTTTTGAACAGGAATTTGTAAAAGGACTCGCATTACATTAATTGGGTATATAGCAATATCTTTGAAGCTGTAAATTCCTATGGATACGGAATTTACAGCTTCAGCGATATTGCTTATAATGGACTTTTTAGACTCTGATTTCAGTTGCCTCTGGAATCTGGAAGTAAACATCTAGATTAATGTTGTAAGTTAAACGTTGACTTTGCAATTAATCTATAATTTTTTTACACAATTTCGAAATGTGGTTGTTATTTCACTTCACAAATAATAATACTAATGCCTGTAATGTATGTGTGTCTGTACTACTGATAGAAATTTTTCTAGCGATTACAACACAAAACCGCTGGCCTCCCACGGGATATTGGTCCCATAAATCTTGGGGAAGTGTTTTTTATCCCCACACATGCGACTCTGGCCGTTTATTTGTCGATAAAACTAGAAAACTACAGGTTAGCGTCCCAGAGGATGTAAGTTAAAATGGGTTTTGTGGCGACGGTAAGCCACCGGGCCAACGCTAAAACACGTAATCTACCAAATTGTGTTTTAATCGGAGGCGATTAAAGAAACATTCGGGCCCGTTAAGGAGTTGCAATTTTCAGTCGCCATTTTTAATGTGTTTGCAGTTTTAGATTTTTTTACTCATTGCGCCCTTATGGTGCTTTTACACGGCGCATGAAGCTTCTTCGAAGCACTTGCGTAGGTTATAATGAATCGTGTAAACGATTTCAGTGCATGGACCTGGAGGAAGAGCGAAGAAGCGATGGATGGATTGTGTGAAAGATTATATCAAAAAGAGGGGAGTTCGTGCTGAGCTCACGTCTAATGGAGGAGAGTGGAAGAAGAAGACACGTTGTGCCTACCCTACTTAGATTAGGATACCTCAGGACAGGGACAAGAAAAGGTAAACTATTCCAGCGAGACGACGTTGTACCCGTACAAGTAACATGCGCAAGTAGTCTGCGTCAGATAGCGCGGGTTACTTGCGCAGACATGCTGACAGCTGAAGCGAACATGACACATACATAGAACGTGCGCGGGCAGCATGCACGTGTAGCTTGACCAAGTAACATGTGCAGGTAGCCCGCGCCTTTGTTCGTGTACTAATGAACTTACTGGAGCATGTTGCTTGCGCAAATAGTTCGCGTCTACTCGCTCCAGCTACTTACACCGTGTAGAAGCACCATTAGTACAACTATTCAAATACTACACTTACGTCAAAGTAACAGACTACACTAATTACTAACAATGTCGGAATAGTAAACTTCTCTAAAAACTTGCTGCAATCTATGCTTTCAAGATAGAAGCCAAGGCGCTTATAATATATTGCTTGAGCTAAAGTGCTTCTAGCACTTTCCTCATCATTCAAGCTAACTTGTGTTCCAGCGGTTGTGAAGACTAGAATACATTTGTCACAGATCCTACCGCGAATAGTAGAAATGAGCATGCCGGAAAACGGGCAGCATAGTTCAGTTCAAAAATTACATTCGAATCTGACGATTGGCATGTAAAATTATTGATTTTATTTCTAAATACATACATAAATCACGCCTATGTGTATATCCCCGAAGGGAAAGGCAGAGGTGAATTAACACCCGTGTTTCGCCAATTCGGTTAGCACCCATAGAATAGGTAACGAACCTACTGCCATCTATTGGGCACGTAAATCGCAGTCTATATTTGTAGGTGGCTCAAGAGAAATGACTTACTTATATTTTATTAAATTACTTATAAAAATACAAAATCATCAATATAAATACATTAGGCAATGTAAAAAATAATACAATAGAAATATTAATTTTAATAAAGACATAATCTTTCTAATACTATTAAAAATAATATATGTTTAATCTAAAAATCAATGCAACAACCTAAAGCTGTAAAAGGAAAACTCTAGATCGAACCAATCATTTTAAAGCCATCTACTGAATAACCATTTGCCTTCCGGTTGGTTGCAAAAAAAAGTTTCAATAAGTCCAATACTCGCCACGCCACCGCCAGCTTAAGTCATAATTCAGTGACCAGGAAGTTCAAATGCACCTATTAAGGTCATATTAAACTCTCATTACAGTCTTCGGATCCGTGATGAAATGCCATGCGTCACCGATTCACGCATACGAAGAGGGGAAACGTTTAGACAGTTTAAGAACATTGCTATAATTGTGTTAAATTTCATCATTCGACATTTTCCATTACGTACATACTTGGGGGTGATGTCAATAGGGATGATGACACTGACAATCATTATTATAAATCATCAGGGGGCCTACCGCCTAACTCGATTGCTAAAGCAAAAGCTATAGTTTATGCCGTCATGCTATCATTTCGCACCAAATGTACCTAAACTATTAGCGATAGCTTTGAACGAATGATCACGGAATGATTTTGTATGAATTTGGCACAAAATCCGTGCCGCCTAAAAATTCAGGATGGCTGCTATAGCCGTAAGCAGTGCATCGAGTTAGGCGGTAGGCCCCCAGTTCAGAATCACTGAAATGATGATTTATAATAATAATTAAGGATAGGGAGATTCGATCAAAATAACTTGTTCTCAAATTATATTTGTCATTATAAAAATAAAAATACAAAATTTAGCAATCCACCATATTTGGTCAAACGCCGCGTGACGTCACAATCGTTGGTATTTATAAGTACTGGTTTTTATAGAAAAAAATTGGAAAAAATTCAATAAAGAATTATAAATATCTAGACATTGAAAGTCTAATCAGAATTCGAAATTTGTAGATTCTAAAACTCTAGTAAAAACTACGTAAGACAATTTAAAGTTTTGTGAGTTGTACACGTATACTTTATTCTAACTAACTTCTGTTATAAAAATATAAAAAGTAAAATCGTATTTAGACATTATTTTCATAAAGTCTGTGGTTTTTGTAACTTGTAATAAAGAAATAAATAACCCAATGCGGCTTAAGTATACACACTGTTTCCGAGTTTCGATATCAGTAGTCGATCAAATTTCTAGATGGATCGATAATTTTGGTATAAAGTTACATAGATGAAGGGTCGTGTTGAGAGATAAGATATGACTGGTTTCTTCTCAGATGTGGTAGATGTAGATAAGAGTGAACTATAAAATAAGCATATAAGGTATGATTACAATACATTAGAGCATAGCGACATTCTTTGAGTAAGCAATTTTGGTTTGATTTACGGAGCTCGATTGCGCACTGACTTAGCGCGCTCGGCGTGCGATTGTTCAAACTAAGTAATGTTCGCTAAAGCTGGTCTTGGATGGGTGACCAGAAATTTACTATCTCGAGTTCCTCCGTGCTTCAGAAGGCACGTTAATCTGACGATCTTGGCTGTGCCTGCAGTCGTTAACCACCAATCTGCACTGGGCCAGCGTGGTGGGTTATGGCCCGTTCTCCCTATATTCTTCTATCCATAGGGAAAGCCGGTGCCCCAGTAGTACATACATAAATAGCGCCTAAATAGCGGGAATATTTCCGAAGGGGTAGGCAGAGGTGAACTAGCACCCACGTTTCGCCAATTATGTTAGGTCCCATGTAATAGGTGGCGAGTCTTTATCGGGCACAAAAGTCGCAGTGCATTGCTGGGTGGTATACGAGGAACTAAGGCACGAAGGAGTCAAGGGTGATGGCAATTGAATTCTTCTCTTCCATCACCACAGGGCATTGAAGATTTAATTAATCAGTAGTTTCTGCTTAACGCCCGTGGACCCAGCTCGAGTGTTCACACAGACGGAGGCGCGGCAAGATACTAGCAATAAATTAGAGTCCCCAAGAGCGGAGGTTCCGTACCGGCCATCCGGCGCCCGTGTGAATACCCTCGCTCTGACCGCGCCGTAGGAGCGAGTCGTGACTCGTCCGAAACCCTGTGCCACAGCTAGTGCGCCACGGCAGAACGTCCGCGAGATCATAAATAATAATAATAAAAATAAAAAATTACACTCATACCTAACATCTAGCCCAAAGTAAGTAGAATAAGCACTAGATGTCGGAAATATTGTTAATAACATAATAATTAATTATGTATACATATACATATACACAACCATGACTCGGGAACAAATATTTGTGTTCATCACAAAATTTGCCCCTACCAGGATTCGAACCCGGGACCTTTTGGCCAATACCCAGCGATCTGAACATTCGACAAAGCCGGCCGTCAGAATCATAAAGTGTTTGATTGGATATATCGCTCAAGAAGACGAAGGAGGAAGAGAGAAGGAGATTGCTGTTTATCAACAGAAAGAAAGAGACTTTTATTTAGATAACACACACAACGATATCAAATATGCAGATAAGGTCCCAAATGGTCCCAGCTCAGCATATTGTCAGACTTGCCAATAAGCATATTGTATTGTTGTATTTGCACTTTTCTGCTTCTTTTTGCAAGTAATTTTGTGTGTGTGTGTGCTATATAGAATATTTTATTATTTTTTTTAATTTGATCGACATTTAAAAAGTCATGAAGGTCAAAAATTCAAAAGTGACCTAACATTGCCAGAAGTTTTCAGAAAAATATTTAAAGCCACTTACATTGATTTTTATGTCTCTTCATCATCATCATCACCAGCCATTTAATGTTCCCACTGCTGGGGCACGGGCCTTCCCTATGGATGAAAGAATTTAGGGAGATTGGGCCATTTCATAACCCACCACGCTAGCCCAGTGCGGGTTGGTGGGTATTAACGACTGCAGATGCAGCCGGGACCAACGGCTTAACGTGCCTTCCGAAGCACGGAGGAGCTCGTGATAATAAATTTTTGGTCACCCATCCCATGACCGGCCTTCGCGAATTTGCTTAGTTTACGCAATCGCAGGCTAAGCGCGCTGTGCCACTGCGCTAGCGAGCTCCTCCTTTATGACTCTTATTTCACATTAATTAAATATTAATAGTTAAAAAAAAATTATCAGTCGTATCTCAAGGGACTCATTTTGTACTTTTATACATGCTCAGGAACTCCTATGACATTTTTAAATCACCAATTCAGTAAATTAAACACTACAACTTCACACTCACCTGATGCCTGCCATATAAATGCATGAGAAATGAGTCATATTAATGATCCAAATTTCGTTGGAGTACTGATTTAAATACAAAACGATTTGCAACAAACTTACTGATTCTTAATTTGCAATGGCGTCTGCACACTCTCTGTGGCCTTTTTGTGTACAGTAAACGGCATATTAATTGTATCACGAGATATATTACACTGCAAAAAGACAAAATCGCGCTGCGTATCTCCGAATGCAATCTTTAAGAGGTTGTTGAGTGTGTAGTAAAGTATTTAGCAATAAAAAAGACAACGAAATAATTCCTTTAAAAAAGTTCTACATCTGTATATTATTTTTCATCGTGATTGATTTCAAGTTTTCTGTTGATTGATGGCAAGTATAATCAGCGACGAAAATTTAATCCATTGTTGGCAAAGTCAGTTGTGAGAGTGTTTTAAAGATAACATTAATAAAGCCTTTTGTATCTTGCATTTGGTTTATTATTTGATTCATGTCTCAGTATTAAAGAGCTCCTTGTTAGCATATTAATCATGTTAATATTCTTAATGAGGGACCACTTCTGTTTTCTTTTGTTGTAGAAAGTACGGGATATTTTGAAAAAATTATGACCTATGCCGCCTTCTGAAATCAGAGGGCTGCGTAAGCTGCGTAAACTGCGGGTATTATTTTTAGTTGACTTACCATAGTAATTATTTTTAAGATAGGATGATGATGGTCCATGGATATTCTGTGGAAATTTGTGTTGTGTTACATAAGAGGTATATACATGTGTGCCCCTTAGGAAATATACCTAACACATAATGCTACCAAATAATTTCCGATTTTACAACTCGTATAAAATACCTATAATAAGGTTGACTATCAATTATTAATTATCTTATGAAAAATGTTACAAAGAAAAAGCGGTCAATCTTTTTATTTATTTATATTATTTTTCGAAAATTCTGTGACCCATTTTTCTTTGCCATCATTATTATAATTATTTAAATGCAGCCACTGTTAATTATTTTACATATTTTTAGAAACCACTTATCAATTTCTATTTTCAACACAAACAACGCTATTCGTTAACTTTTTCAACGTATCAATAGCGTTAAGCGCAAATTAACTCCAAAGGTGATTCGAGCAGTCTGTGATTAAAACTTGTCGGTAATCGCCACTAAATCAGCAATTAGTGTAGGGAAGCCAATAACCGTTTTCATTTATCGATATTTAAAAATGTAAAGTGAACAATTTTATACAATAACCCTCATCGTAAATCGTTTTTACTACTTATTGGTATACTTTGAATGTTATAATTGTAATTATTATAATTGTAGTTAAAAATTTATGCGATCCGAATCTTTGGCTCGTGACTTTTCGATAATGAAGAGAATGTAAGGTTAAGTCCGCTATTTACAATATTACAGATGCACTAGTTATAATTTAGCTAAATTATACCACTTACATTTCTAACTGTTTACTATGGGCCTCTATATAATAACAAGCCGGTCTATTGCCATTCTTTATAAACATTGACGCATTGCAAGTTACATAATACATAAATCACGCATATATCCCAGAAGGGTAGGGCAGAGGTGAAACAGTACCCACGTTTCGCCAATTATGCAAGGTCCCATGTAATAGGTGGCGAGTCTATTGCCATATATCCATTCTTCATCACTGATTTATATTTAGTCGCCTTGTACGACACCTACGGGAGAGATTTGGGGTGGTGACAATTGTATTCTACTCTGCCGTCACCACACGGCGGTTTGCACATTGTAATTTACTGCAAATTAATATGTGTTCATCCTATAAAAATTAACAAAAAAGAGTCGGGTTGGTATAGTAAGTCTATACTCATACTGCTCTATGATTTAGCAAAGTTTTTATAGTCAGCTGTCTGATACGGGATGTAAAAGAAGGTGGTGCAAAGGGTCGCAAAACTAAATAAATAAAAACTTTAACTGTCGAACTCAGAGACGTCAATTAACTGTAATGAGTACTTAATTAGTTTTCTTTGCAATGACATTGAGTAACACTATTTGCGTTGTGTTCGCGAAACATCTGCGCTCATGATTGAGCTGCGGAATCTCCAAAATATACACGTTTACAACAGACACTATAATTCTGGCATCACTAACGAGCGGGCATTGAACTCTGGTCCTCGCCGCGCTTGCCCGTGACCTATACCAACGTACCGATGCTCTCGCGATCAAAGTCAATTGTCAATAGTTTTTATTGGTCCTCCTCTTTTACGGAGGTGTGTTAAATTGGCTATCGACACTTGCCGGCTAGTGTTGGGACGTAATGGGATTGTCGATGTCGATTCGACGCTGTTGCGAAATTTATATTTGGACAAATGACACTTAACCTTTTCAAAATAAGAAAAGAAAAAATTATGAGGACTTGTGATTGGTAGCAAACTGTTCATTGTTACAAAAATTACCTATTTCAAAGAAAAATAGACTAGAAAATTTTCGAAAGCAATTACGTTCATGAATAGGTAGTTATTCATACTTTGTTTTTGCTATAAGGCGTCCCTGACAGTTTAATTTACATTAGAACGCAAATAAATCGGAACACTATCAAAAGCTTCAATATAAATAACTAAATTGAAATTTACAGAATAACAAACATTATGAGAAAATAATAAATAATACACATTTGTTTGTATTATAACGATTTTGTTATAAATAAAAGTAAATAAATTTTTCTTGAACCACCTTCTTTGCAGTGTAAATTAAGTAACCTGAATATTATTATTCGATTTTTATGTGAAAGAAAAAGCAAGCCAGAATAAAATCGATAAATTATAGGATTGCAGAGGACGCAAATTCCATTCCCACATTAGGACAATAATCAAACGAAATAAGTACGACTTTATTTGTGTGTTGTATTCTCAAAAACCTCACAAGTAAATGAAATATTATCATTTAAACTCTCTGCCGCGGCTACAGGGCACAGCTGAGTCTGGAAATCTGTAAAACACATGGCAACACATTCGAGTGGCACATTACTAAGTGGCATCATATTTTTGCTTCCGAAACAAACATAAAACAGTGTGCTCTTTCTATTTATTGCATTTTCCTTGTCTGGAACGGTACAGAAGAAATGAAAATACCTACCAACGTATTAGGAAATGAGTAACGAAACAGGGAGCTCCATGCCGCATGAAATCATTTATTGAGGATAGCATGAAATATCAGATGTTTCGCTCAGCAATTAACGTGCCCTTTTGATGGCAATGTCCCTAGGCATAGATAGTGAAAAGTGGTCGTTAATTCACATATGCCACAACTTCGTGAATAAACAAGCGTAACCTATATGTGTGTTTAAATTCAAAAACATTTTTTTTTTTAATTAAAGCAATATTAAACGCATATCAAAGAGGCTTCTCAATAATAGCTCTTTGAACAAAAACTCTTTTAATGATTACACAACAAACTTTATCACATTCGTACAAAACTAGCATGTTTTGTCCAAAACTATTAAAAAGCATTTTATTTTATTTTATTTATAAATCAACTAATTACGTCACCACACTTGGCAAAACACCAACTCTGTGCTATTGAACGGGAATGCCATTTGCAGACCGGTATCGGAGATTCGATGGTTTGTTATCAAAACATCGTATAAAACCTAAATTGCATGCGGAATAAAATAAATACCTATTTGCATTGGAATATTTCGCTTTTAGTCAAATAACAAAAGCAAACTGTGTGTGGTTTAAAATTTAGATTAAACTAAATTGAGGTTTGATATTCAGAGGCCATGCGATTGCGTAAACTAAGCTATGTCTTTTATGGCTGGTCAATAATTGGGTGAACAAAAACTGGCCGCATCTGCAGGCGCTAATACCCACCAATATTCATCGGGCCAGCTTGGTGGGTTATGACCCATTTTCCCTATTATTTCCCACTATTTTCCCATTAGGTAGGTGGTTCGACGGCCGCCTTGGTCGAACGAATGCTCAGATTGCTGGGTATTGGCCAAGAGGTCCCGGGTTCGAATCCTGGTAGGGGCAAACTTTGTGATGACCACAAATATTTGGTCCCGAGTCATGGTTGTGTTTATGTAGTACATCTTCAACATTTATATACATAATTAGTATTGAAAATATGTTCGTATTTACTTTGGGCTAGGTGATAGGTGTGAGTGTAAAAAATATTTATTATATTTATTATTATTATAAGAGAAACGTTGCTACTTTAACTTATCACGTCTTCACCCTTAGTCGCATTTTACCACACCTGCCAGAGAGATGGGGTAGTGACAATTGTATTCTGCTCTGCCGTCACAGCAGGGTTATTTTCAAAAAACTTTGCGATAGGGACAACTACAGTTCCCGCTGAATATTGCGAATAAAGATTGCAAAACTAGACATTTGGCCCTCGACGATTTCCTCCCCCAAAATTAGATGTATGTAAAAGAACTTTCATCCATAGAATAATCATTAGTGGTACTATGCCTCTATGTTTTCTTTTTTTGTAATTACTTATTGAATCTCCATACTAGAACTCTTTAGTGGTGATCAAAATTATGTATTTTTTTGGTATTTTTGAGGGCTTGTATAATACCCATATATATGACGAAATGTGGGTGTTAATCTATGAAAAAACGATCGAAAAAAGGAAAACATACATAGCTTAGATTAAGCATAGATTAAGCATAGATTAAGCATAGATTAAGCATAGATTAAGCATAGATTAAGCATAGATTAAGCATAGATTAAGCATAGATTAAGCATAGATTAAGCATAGATTAAGCATAGATTAAGCATAGATTAAGCATAGATTAAGCATAGATTAAGCATAGATTAAGCATAGATTAAGCATAGATTAAGCATAGATTAAGCATAGATTAAGCAAATATTTATTTCGTGATGAAAATCATGTTCAAGTGTTAAAAATCAATGAGGAACCAGTCGAGAACGTTTGTAAGGAAAAAACGGTGCCCGCATCCCCCCTTAAAAGTCCCATCTGTCCCCTGAGGTTTATGAAAAAAAAATACATAAACTTTAAGGCAGTACACCCGCGCCTTGTCCCGCTGTTCCCTACACTAATTACCGATTCGCTGTGCAATTTTCAACACACAGCATGTCATTGACTCCGCATTATCGACACGCGTCTTAAACGGATAACACTTCACAAACGCTATCGCGCGCATGACCTACGTCAATTGTCTAACGTGAGATTGATGGATTTAGCAGTCTTTAAATAGCGCTTAGTGCCTTGTTTTAAGAGACTAGTCTGAAATATGTGCACTTACAACTTATACATACATAAATCACGACACGCGAGTAGAAAACATACGGGTTCGAATTGAGTAACCTCCTCCGTTTTTTCTTCGGTTAATAAAACACACAATTTCCGCCAATTACCTTAGGTTTCACGTAAAAGAAGGCGAGCCTATTGCCATTTAGAAACCTTGCGAGCATCCCTTTCTTAATTCTTGTCGTTAGGTGGGTTTTCTTCAAACCACATTAATTTCTAAACAGCTTTTTAAATTGCTTTAGGCAATATACCTATGTTATTTTTTGCTGTGTGGTGTCGGCAGAGCAGAATACAGTTGTCAACATCCCCATCTCTCCCGTGGGTGTCGTACAAGGCGACTAAGGGTAAAGACAGAAGTTCTTCTTTCTTTCTTTCTGTCTAACAGTGGGTGAGTTCGAAAAGTGAGTGTTAATTCACCTCTGCTACCCCTGCGGGGATATAGGTGTGATTTATGTATCTATGCATGATGTTATTTGTTATTTTTTTAATAATAATAATTGGAACGGCAAGAAAATGTTCCCAATACTTACGCTTAGACAGAATGCTTATAAAGAGTTAAGTGCGACGCTTCCAATGAAAGGCACAAAATTAATCACCGACACATCGGCGGTGAACGCACCACGCGTAGTGCAGCCGGGCATCGAACCCTGGGCCTTGGCACTACGTGGTCACGATCGCAATGTACTAATAATACTGGAAATGCAATATGAAATGAGTTGGGATTTTTTTTGGATCCCAAAGTCAACTTCAAGTGATGTTTTTAGTACACAATGCAGGTAACGACGAAATCAACTAATTTAAATAGGTATTACGAATCTTATATAATTATAATGATTCAAATAGTGTTTTATGAATATTATTTTTCACCACGTGGGTGCTAGTTCACCTCTGCCTACCCCTTCGGGGATATAGGCGTGATTTATGTATGTATGTATGTACATTATCAAGTGCACATGGATATGCATTGGAATAGGGCGGCAGACTATTGCCATCTATCGGGCGTTTTAATCATAGTATTGCCAGGTGGGCAAAGAACACGGTAGCCCATTCTATGACCTATTTCAACCATTTGTGGACTTAAACGACATACACACATAAATCATTAATCACTTATCTATCCCCGTAGGGGTAAGCAGACGCGTTTCGCCAATTATTTTAAGTAAGTCTTTTAAATAAGTCCCGTGTTTGGCGAGCCTATTGCCTTAAATCAGACATGTAAGTCGCAGTTTACTGGTAGGTGGTACAAGAGGAGCGCGGCTGCCCATAACTCATAGCTATTTTTACTTCCAGTCGCCTCGTATGACACTCGCGGGAGGGCAGTAGCGGAGACAATTGTACCATTTTAGGCCTGATCATTTTTATTCATTTCTCTTTTTCTCACCCAATCCACTGCCACTGATGAGGCATAATGAGATGATAAGTGAGAGAGAAAGAGATATACTAACGGCGGGTTTCAATATTCTATCAACAGTTGAAGAAAGACGTACTACAGCTTAGTTACTTAGCAACTTCTGTTATTTATCGTAATATAACAAAAAATACCAGGTAACTAAAGTTAAAGCTTACTTTTAACTGTAGATAGAATATTGGGACCCGCCGTAAGGCGTTCGCAATCGGCTTGCAAAGTAACCGTTTTGAAACACAATCCTTGAATAATGCAATTTCATTACAATGTCTACCCCCAATCTTCCGAAGCCCAGGGTCTTTAGAAGTTCCTCAAACATCACCGGAGTTGAGGCTTTGCTATAGTTCAGACTGGAATTACTGTTGGCAGACTTAATGCCGAAGCACCTGCTAGCACAATGTTGGCTAGTTCTAGAATACTTCCACAACAGATTGGTCTCATATTGCAATTCTCGTCGAAGTACCCATCCATGTCAATAACTATGTAGCGAATACTGTTGAATGTTCTTAGAGGCATTAACATAGTTCGACGCTTGAGATATCAGTTACAAGAGTTTGATATAAAAGTTACTTCTTGTTGATTCTCCTAAATTGTTTAATATTTGTTTATTTTTCAATCAATGAAATGGAACAATTGATGAATAATTAACTGTGATTAGACACTACGTGCTTATAAGTTATGTTAATGTCTTAGGCGATCACTATAGCTTTAGTATAAGTTGTAGGTAATATAAATGTCCATGAAATTCTGATTCAGATAAAGCATATACGAAATGTAGTAGGTAAAGCGTTGATTTTATTTGGCAGAATAATAGTTTTATCTATTACATTTATATATTAAATATAGTGTGGTGACGAAAGAGCACAATAAAATTGTTACCAACCCCCATCTCTACAACACGCCGTACAAGGCGACTAATAATATAACCAAAGATAAATACCTAAGTAAGTCCGTATGTAATTTCTCGAGAACTAGAACAGGCACTCGAACAGTGAACGAAATAAAAAAATCACACGCTCCTCACTGAACTTATTACCGGAGTTTAAATCGTTCAGAGCTTTTCGCTCGCCCAAAGTTCAATTAGCTTATTCTGAAATTTGATTGCAAAGTTCCATTCAGTGGAAGTTTTAAGGAGCTTAAGGCTTTGACGGCAACTTATATTCAATGAAGTAGCTCCTGAGTTATCGGTTATGGCTGTTTAACGGGGCTTTGCTGTTTCACGGCCATCACCACCAGCCCGGCGTTGCCTGCCTTTTGCAAACTGCATCTTTAGTCGTGGCTCGCAACGACCTGCTGAAATACACTCATCAACTTTATCTAAGGATATTTGATTGGCTTTTCTTTATGTTGTATCGGCGATCATTCTAAAAATACTGACGATTTCTATGCAATTCATTCAATGTTATTACGGATAATTACCATTATTAGCTAAGTCATTGAAAAACTGCAGAGTCTTAAGTATTATAAGAATGGAGGCTGCGAGAATATGAAGTAGGTGTACATAAAATATCCCTAGACATTGTTGATGAGGTATTAATATGAACGATTAGACGTCTTAAGCTACGAGGTATCCGGATTTACCCATGTATGTTCAGCGAATTTTCGTAATTTAGAATCTAGATTATTTTGTGCTTTTTCCATTGTTTCCACAAACCACATTATTTTAGGAGTAGGCTATCAAAATCAAAAAATCATTTATTCGTATATTATTGTTGGTGCGATTACAATACACTTATGAATCGTCAAGACGCCTAGAGATCGAAAACCCATACATACATAATTCACGCCTATATCCCCGAAGGGGTAGGCAGAGGTGAACTAGCACCCACGCTTCGCCAATTATACTAGGTGCCATGTAATAGGTGGCGAGCCTATTGCCATTTATCGGGCACAAAAGTCGCAGTACTTTGCTAGGTGGTAGGTATAAGAGGATCGCTGCTGCCCATTCCTCATCACTGGTTTATCCTTAGTCGCCTTGTACGACACCCACGAATCAATCGAAAACCCGATGAACCAAAAATAGTTAAATTCTACGGAAATACCACTTTACAAAATTCTAACACTTTAACTACAAAAGTTACTACGAAAAAGCCAATTTTTTTAAAGAATTCGAAACTCATGCATTCAAGAAATTCCCCAATAAATTTTTACATAGACGACCTGTCCTAACGCTTGACACATTTGACAATCCTGTTATTCCTTAAATTGTCTCGTTCTGGAGATATATCGGTTGCAGGCCTGCCTATTGTCCTCAAAGGACTTACAACTGAGTGTGCACATTGCTCGCTATTTACAAATAAGAACGCAAAATTCAGCCCTAAAATCTGCCGTACAAAACACAGAACTGCCTGCCAGAATTCAGAATCAGTAGCTCGAAATAGTTCAATCCAAAATGTTCTGCAAGAACGTGCGGCTAAAGTGCCTTTTTGCGTGCAAAAATAATGTGGTTTAAGATCTTTGTGTGGTTGTAGATCTTCGACATGAGATAAAGGGCCCACCATTAATCGTGAAAAGATAATATCGGTTTAGTAATCGCGGATTATAAGCGATCCGTTAGTACACTCGACTTTGATTTCGATGGCGAATGGTGATGAATTGAAAAGTCACATTCGCTTAGAATTGTGCGGAAATTGTTATATCTATCAGGACTATCATTTGTTACAACCGTAAGGGGTTGAATTGCACTTGAGAAATCATATATGCTATTAAAGGTCAAGCGAAAACCTTTAATAGTGCTTAATAACTATTTTAATTTTTAGTAATGCTTAAAGGTATGGAATGCCCATCTCAACAGCATACAAACTAACAATAATGATGCATTATGTATTTCTGCGTCATCTAGTTTCCATAATACAAACAAGTACAACTTAATGTTTAATTTGGGCTAGACGAAAGATGACGTTCAAAATAAAAACAAGACTTAAATAGACTTAACTACTCTGCTGATTATCTCTTCCTCTCTGCTTAAAAATCTCCTTATACAAGTAGGTACACATAATATATAAAAATCTCGTGTCACAGTGTTTGTTATCGAACTCCTCCGAAACGGTTTGACCGATTTATATAATTTTTTTTTCGTGTATTTTGGTAGATCTGAGAATAGATCGTAAGCTATTTTATACCCCTTGGTGATAAGGACAAAATATCGTTTGCCGGGTCAGCTCAGCTGGTACTATATTTAAAAGCTCAGGGGGGGATTTTAAATGCTGTGTTCAACCTCTGACGAACTATAATGTTAATAGCGTATTGTTACATTCTTGTAAACAAAGCAATTTTTCAACGATTGAACACGGATGGAAATCTAAACAGTCCTTCTACATTTGCGTGCTCCAGAAGGCACTTGAATGCCATCATACTGTTCCGCTCTGTCTGCTATTACTCTAACCCCACCCAAATCAATCGGGATTCTAATTATTATTAGCTATAGTATAGTCCTTTGTATTAGCTACGAGCGACCTGTCAAAGGTAATATACATGCTCTAATTAAACCATCACTGCCTTTGAAGACAACCTACAATATTCATTAATCATAGCAATATTACTCGCATTATGTAAGTTTGCATATGAAACTAAATAGTTAATTTAAAACACAAAACAGTTTATATCATCACCTGTATTTTAATGTCCCCAGTGCTAGCGCACAGGCCTTCTCTATGGATGGAAGAATATTGGGAGAATGGGCCATAAGCCACCACACTTGCCCATTGGTAGGTTATCTATTAGGATTAATCCTAACATAAGGTTATTCAAATGTCATCAGTTCCTCATAAAGTCTGGGCAACTGTCACATTAAACCAAAACAGTTACATCAGGTAATCACATAATATACAGGAAAGCATTACAAACTCGATTCTAAGTTTATTTTATCCAATTGTGTTGATTTTAAAATGCTCTACAAAAAACAAAATCGCCAATCGAAATTAGTGCAAACAAAAAAGACAAAAGACAAACAAAAGCAACACAAACCATCAACCGGTAGAATCGAAGCCGAGCTTTTTCCCAGAATATATCGTGATCCGTAAAGAGCTTAAATTCAAAACGTCGGTTTCGTAGAAACTATAACACATTAGATTAGAGGGAATTCGTGTTCGCAACCTGGGAATGAAAGAAATGACTTCCGAGAAAAAATAGTTTCAATAGAAAGCTTAGATTAGTTCCTAGTTTGTGATCTTTCGGAATGCAAAATAAGACGACGCTATGTAGGTATTTCAAGCCAATTTGGAATCCGGAGGGGATTGTGGTGCGAAGAAAAATTATGTAAAAAAAACAGAAGCGAATCATCCTTGAAGCTGGCAAATACGGAGCAGATTATTGGGGATTCGTACTATTTTTATTCGTACTATCTTTCGGGAACTTATGTCATTTAGGTAACTTGATAATTTGGGAAATTCTCATTTAGAGTTCACATTCATTCTCATTTCTGGAACTTGTGATACCTATAGACAACTTGGCATTTCGGGAACTTTCAGGAGTGGGGCATTTTGGGAACTCGACATGATTTAAAGAACTGGACATTTCTGGAATTTGATATTTTGAAACCAAATGCGATTCCGGAATTTTAAACACGTTAATCGCAGTAGTTATTACATGATGCTAGAATAATATATTATTATACCCTAGGTAAGCTGTAGCGCTGACTCGATCCCTATTGCACCCGTTTCAGAGAAAGGGATGGTGACAATTAAAATAATAACTATTCTGCCGTCGAACCACGATAGATTCAAAATGATATACATACAAACATACATAAATCACGCCTATATCCCCGAAGGGGTAGGCAGAGGTGGATTAACACCCATTTTTCCCCAAATAAGTAAGGTCTAATGTAATAGGTGGCGAGCCTTTTGCCATATATCGGGCACAAAAGTCGCAGTACATTGCTAGGTTTAAGAGAAACGCTGCTGTCCATTCCTCATCACTGTTTTATCCTTAGTCGCCTTGTACGACACCCACAGGAGAGCTTTGGGGTGGTGACAATTGTATTCTACTCTGCCGTCACCACACGGCTATTCAAAATGATTCTCATCTAATCTCCAGTGTTCTTCACCGTTATTATAATTATCTACTGAGACCATAACAAAATCAAGTAAGTTTTTAATTTGTTTATCTTCTTACAACCCGAGTCTTGCAGAATCAATTCTGGAATTCCGTCTACAGTTTGTGATCGAACTAATCATTGATTCGTCAGAACTTTTGGCGAAACCTATTCAATATAACCTTCATACGGTATTCCAATCTATTCGATATCAAACTAGTCTAGACATGTTCTTTTTAATTGAAGGGATCGATACAAGGTCAATGGATTTTTTGTCATTTATATTCAACATGAGTCATTGAGGAGTTCACTTTCGTATTAGCAAAGGATGATTAAAGGTTAGCGTATTTTGCATACGCCATCTATGGTGCACGGATGACCACAGCAATCACCAAACTTCCAAAAGCAGTGTTAGAAACTCTTTTAAGATGTATTTTTATATAAATGAACGAATGTGTAAAAAAGAGACGGAACGGACCATGTCAAGACCGATGAATGGAGAGAGTGATTGGAATGACAACATTCCAACCCCATACTGCTTAAGGTTTTGGCCTAAGTTTTACAGCCGGCCTCCTGCTTGACACCAACCTTCTTTGGGTATGCTGTTGTTGGTAGTTTGCACAAGATATCAATCCCTTGGATTTAATATAGTTTTCCATGTTGGCCTGGCAGCGAAAAAATATCGTAGTATGCCCCGACTCATCCCACGTGTGTCGTAAAAGTCGACTAAGGGAGATTGCCTGGTGTTGACCAAAAAGGACTTTGGGGCACCCGAATGGTAGTCGCAAACCACCAACAACAGCATACCCAATGAGGGTTGGTGTCAGGCAGGTGGCTGTAAAAAAACTTAAGCCAAAACTTTGAGCTCTATGGATTGGAACGATGTCATCTCAGTAACTCTATCCCTTCATCGGTCTTATTTCATCCCTAGCACCTTTCCAGCATGATGCATGATATGAATGAAAATAGAATGTATGGCTTGATGACGTCTGGCCGATATTAATGGAAGAGGTAACATACTGCACCGACTCCAGATAAACCAGGAACAGTACAGAAGGAAGAAACAACGCAAAAATTATATACGCAATAGTTCAAAAGGTTTCTATCCGGTGTAGCTGTTAAAAACTAGTTTCTGTGTTCTATGTACATCATCAATAATTTATTCTGTTCCGAAGAATATTCTAAAAAATACCAGCTCCTCCTTAGCCGTTAAGTTGGAGAGCTATCAAAAACAATTGATCAGCTGGTGTTAGATTCGAGGCCTGGCGTGCCTACTAGCCATACAGACGAAATTAGGCCGTAAAACAACAAGCGAAACCAAGATGGATTGTTCGAGAAATTGGAAAAGAAAAAATTCGGGCCGAGCGATCGGCGATCAGACTCGACTTTTTCGCAGTTTTCGAGTGATAGTAAAATGTCTAGAAGTTTAATTTAAAATTTTATTGAATTCACTATTAAACTTTACAAAAAGTAAACAGTTTTATTTGAGATTAATACTTTGTAATAAAATATAATGAGTACTATAATTATATAAATAGTATTGTTTTAGTATTTCTTTTAGGTAAAATATGTAAATTTGATTCTTACCTAAGGATGAACTTTATAAAGTACCTTTGATCCATACTTTAACAAATTGCTTAAACTTGAATCGTGTGGTGACGGCAGAGCAGAATATACTTAAGGGTTAAAAAAAGTGTTTAGTAACGAGCACCAGCGTCTCTGATAACTCTGTTGTTGCAATATTTTACGTACCTGATAGATGCCAATGCCCGCTATTTTCATGAAACCTAACAGAGTTGGAAAATGAGGGTGGTTATAAACCTCTGCCTACCCCTTCAGGGCGCGATTTACGGATGAATATTTATGTGTAAAAATATTATAATAGAGATCATTCTTAAAAACCTAAAATTTCCTACTTAAATTTCGACTTTTTTGCAAGTATCGATAAGGTTTCTATACAATACCATCAATGACGTCACTATCTTATGTCTTGTTCATAATGACTCAACATTCGTAGTTTCGTGTGCATTACATAAATAGTTCTTAACAATTTAACTATGCCGACTTAGTGATACAGTCAAAACAATCAACCGATGGCCTCTATGTCAAAGGTGACGTTTATCAAAAGGTTTTGTACTCCAGTTGTGTTCTGTTATATATGTCATTTGTAGATAGCAAGATGTCTGGAATCCTAATTAGATAAATTATTATTCCACGTCATTGTATTGACGTGGTTATCAATTGTTGTATCTAACGTCTCGTGTTCCGATTCCTCTTCTGTCTAATGGTTATCAGTTTAGAGAACGTCATCTACACCAAGGCTTCTAAAATGTCTGAATTGGAAACTAACAGTTTTGGATTCATACATTCTAGACAGTTCAAAACTTTCAGATTTCTATGTAGGTAACTGATTGCTGTATTATACCGCTGTATCAATCACTTGATTCATCCAGACCGTCTGCATCGAATTTATTTCGCTGAAAATTTTAAAAGTTTCCTCGCGTCTTAGAAACTTCCATATTTCATAAGCTTATTTTTTTTCCTTGGTCGATGAAATATTCTTCAAGCATTTACCTTCACGGGAGAATAAATTAATTTAAATTCATAGAAAATAGATACTTCTATTTCAATGAATTCTCGAAGCCCATCCAGACACTCCATAATACATGCTATAAATCTCCTTTTAACTGAGCCCAGTACACACCATGTTGCATTAATTTATCATCCAGAGGCCACTGAATGATATCGCAAAGGACAATAGTCACTAAACCACACAGAGAATGTATCTCTGTGTGGTTACATAAATCACGCCTATATCCCCGAAGGAGGTAGGCATAGGCAAACTAGCACCCACGTTTCGCCAGTTATGTTAGGTCCCATTGTAATAGGTGGCGAGCCTATTGCCATTTATCGGGCACAAAATCCGCAGTAGGTACATAGCTAGATGGTATAAGAGGAACGCTGCTGCCCATTCCCCATCACTGATTTATCCTAAGTCGCCTTGTACGTCACCCACGGGAGAGATTTGGGGTGGTGACAATTGTATTCTACTCTGCCGTCACCACACACAGAGATAAAGATTGGAAAATGCCTTAGGAAATCTTATGTTTAATCCTGATACCTAGGAGCCGACGAGCGGATAGCTTGATGGCGTCTGACCTATACAAATGGAACAAGGAACACTATGATGGTGGGTTTTAGCGACTGCAGATGCAGACGGGACCAACGGCCTTTCGAAACACAATTCAGAAAATATTTTTGGTCACCCATCCAATGGCCAGCCTTAGCCAGTAGTGCTTAGTTTACGCAATTGCAGGCCGAATGTACTAAGCCGCGCCATCCATCGAGCTCATCAATGTTACAATTTGTTACAATTTTGCCTCATGGACCGCTATGCTTAAGAGTTACGGCAAACCCCTGCGTTTAGTGCCAATAAATATTTATTTCCTCAGACAGAGGATTAAGACGAAACTCAACAGATATTGTATCGAGAGAGTATAAATTTACATTCACTTTGTACGGTATACTGAAAATAGCTTAACAATGATCTTGTTTTAATTAATTGTTAAGCTATTTTTAGATACTTTGACATTGACAATTAAAAGACCGGAAAGCTAAGACCGGTCATTGCATGGATGACCAAATAGTAGATTATATAACAAGGTAATAAAGCAGTGTCTTATGTCAAGGGTGCAGACTTGAATCACTAGGAAAACGAAGGACTCTGTGATTAATTATTATGGTTTTGTCAATTTGTTACATTTTATTGACTCCACGGATTTTGAACATAATATTGTTGCCAATTCAAAATCATTATTTTTTTTCGCTTAACAATATAAGAGGTTTCAATCAATTTGTGTTATTTTGGTGTTCCAAATTCAAATTTTATGATACTACTAGGGATATAATGAAATTACATTAATGAGTACAACATTATATCCATGTTATGTACAGGACTAACTTTAAGTTGAGGTTACTTGACCCAGAATACATCATTTTTGAGCAGGTGGTAACATTTTATTATCTCGAGCTCCTCCGTGGTTTGAAAGGCACGTTAAGCCGATGGTCCAAGTTAATACTCACCAATCCGCACTGGGTCAGTGTAGTGGGTAATGGCCGATTCTCCCTATACTCCTCCATTCACAGGGAAGGCTTGTACCCCAACAGTGGGGACATTAATGGGCTGGTGATGATGATGATGATGATATCACGGGAAAAACCAACACCAACACATACCCAAATTACGCCTATATCGTATGTAGGCAAAGGTGAACTAAGCACTTTTCGCCAATTAAGTTCGGTGTTGAACCTATTGCCATTTATCGGGCACGAAAATCGCAGTACATTGCAAGTCGGCATAAGAGGAACGCTGCTGCCCATTACGCTTTGCTGTCTTAACCCTTAGTCGCCTAGTACGACACCCGCGGGAGAGATGGAGTTGGTGACAATAGTATTTTGGTACAACAGACAGACACACAGACACACTCTAACCTAATATCAACCTCACATATCGGCCACAATATCTCAGGGTGTCACTACTTATTGCCGACATCAACTAGACCTCGAATCAAACGTATCGTGAAATTGTTTTTCCTAAATTCCCCGCCAACCCCAATCCGTCATGTGCCGCGCAAATCCACGATTCTGTGCCTTATGTGTCAATCGTTATGATTTGGAATCTGCTGCATGATGTGATCTTTAATGAAAGCCATTGTTTCTGCCTTTTGGGTACCATTCACTGTAGTTGCCGAATGCATAATTCGTCAAATGCTTATTATGTCTTTATCGTCCAAACCTTTTTCTCTAAAATACTAATTGGCAATAGGCTCGTTCTTGGGAGCTGACATGTTTAATTCACCTCTGTCTACCCTTTCGAGGATGCGTGCGTGCTATTTATGTATGTATGTACGATCTATACATAAAATACTGACTCTTTATTTGAGTTCAGTCTCTCGACCAATCATAAGTTATAAATGTATTTTTTTTTCTGGGATGTGATTGGTTTAAAGGCTAGACGATAAAGATGTCTTAATTTTTTTAAATCGCGTTAAGGTGGACTAATTTATCAAAAGGGATAATCAGATAATTATGTGGTAACGGCAGAGCAGAATGCAATTGTCACCGCCCCCATTTCTCCTGCGGGTGTCGTACAAGGCGATTAAGGGTATGTATGTAAGGCAACGTTGAAATTTATTCGCAGAAAGAATCTCATGATATGAATGGAAAAAACCACCTATAGTCAAATAAAATGATAATAAAAAAAATCCTCAGTTACAATTTTATTGCAGTCACTAACTTGGCTGACACAATGTTGATTAATTAAAACAATCTAACGACATTCGCACAATAGTGTATATGTCATTAGATTGTTTTGTGAGTGACTGCACTATAAAACCTTAATCATGTAAACATCAGTGAGCAGTAAACAATTTGATGTTGACACAAAACATTGTGGGAGCCGTACTGCAAAACTTCTTTATTGCAAGGGTCCAAGGTTCAAACTCGTTCGACTGAGTGCACAGTCAGATTGACAGAAGCCACGGCCGTGGCAAACATTTGTACAAACACGGGGTTTTTAACACCTCCAACGATACCGGCTGGATCTGGCTAGTTTACTATGAAAAACGAAGTAGTGTTGCTGAAACATCGACTGTCGATACTCTGAAAATAAAATTATCGATAGCGCGTCAGTAAGATTGGTACTAGTTTCAAATTGTGATTGGTGTTTATGCTACAAATCGATTAAAAATACATTTTTATTTTTATTTTTCAGTGGATGCTAAGTCACTCTGTGTACACGCACCTTTTATCGGATACAATTGAACAAGAAAAGAACCATTTTACTTTATCACGTGGCGCGAAAAATAAATAATACCACCAACGCCTAAGCTTTAGCCTTAAACAGTGTATGTAAACTCGGTTTAGGCCAAATTCCATAATATATAAGAGCATTTAAAATGTTAATGTGCCAATAAAATTTGCTAAGCCGAGGACTCAGTTACAATTAAAATATGATTGGCTATGATGCCGGTTTTACAGCTGTGAAATAAATTAATACATAATGTGAACTCGTTTACTTTAATAATTTGTAATTAAAATATTAAATTTTAGTATTTTAAGTGCTGTGTGGTATTGGCAGAGTAGAATACAATTGTCACCACCCCCATCTCCCCCGTGGGTGTCGTACAAGGCGGTAAATACAGCAATGAGTAATGGGCAGCAGCATTCCTCTTGTACCATCTAGCAATATACTGCGTTGATGTGCCCGATAGATGGCAATAGGCTGGCCACCTATTACATGCGACCTAGTTAAATTGGCGATAAGTGGGTGTTAATTCACCTCTGCCTACCCCTTAGGGGATATAGGTGTGATTGATTTTTGTATGTATGTAATTTTTGATACATTTTTCATTCTATAATAGTTATAATTAGGGACATACAACATAATAATCAAAATAATATATCGATAGGACTTGTAGGCACGACTATAGCTCAACACTAACTTACAATTGTTTGCATCTTTCTCTGTAATCTTAGATCAATTGTTTAAAAAACAAACATGTCAAGTGAACATTTATATTTAAGCCAGTGAATATAGCTTCATAAAATAATGTAGCAAATATTTTGTTTTTTATTTACTTTGTACGATCAGATGGCGAAATATGAAAATATCTGGGTGTAGCGTAAAACCTGTGGTGGACATTAAATTTATTAGTTAAATTAATGATGATTCTTCAAAAGCCTAGCGGCTCAATGTTCATATTTATACAGAGAAGAAAAAGGAACATTTAATCTGAGTTTGAAAGTAATTGTACACAATAGTAAAATTAAAGTTGGTGTAGAGTTGTTATATCCCCCGAAAATAGGCAGACTTATAAAGAAATATTGGTAACCATATTATGCACCGTATGACCAATTTGAAGTAAGGAGAAAATTAAATAAAATTAAACTTATCTGTCTAACTAAAACTGAGAGGTTTTTTTTTGAGTTTTATCTTAGCTTGATGTAGATAAAAAAGGGGTACCAAAATTCACCCAGCATCCAATGTTGTAATGTAAGGATTTTGATGTGGGAGACAGAAAATGTAATCAGATCAACCAATGGTGCCGAGATAGTATTTTTGGTCACCCATCTTAACCTTAGCGAATATTGCTTAGTTTATGCAATCGCAAGCCTCCTCTCATCGAGGTAATTAGATAAATAGAGAGATGTGTTTGAAGCCACCCATGATGCAGATCTAAAGTGCATCAAGTGGAAAGTCAATTTCAATGAATTTCGGAATATGTTTCCATAAAGTCTCAGAATTCATAACTTGGTTTACCATCTTTTTACTGTAAACCAGTAGCGTTCCTATTTCCTTATTATTTGGATTTCACGTTTGTCGTTTCAAATCTAACTTATGGCGTATATCATTTTATACGCCATGCGAATGGACAATACTAAACAAAACATAAAACTCATTTATTCGGAAAATAGCGAAATACTACAAGGTTACTAAAGAAGGCAATAAAGACCAATTTAACAGTGTTGCTTTCAGGCAAAATGAATTACAGTGCAATGTAAATAAATGCTAATTTCCCTCTTCTTCCCTCTGCACACTCAATAAGACTCCATCTTTATTGAGCATAGAACTCCAAACAACATTTGAGACCACAACACGTTACTCCTCCCGATTTGATGACTGTCGCAACCTATGGACAGTTGCCAGACGATATAAAAATGTTCAAAGAGGTTGATTCATAATCTCGTCGAATCCCCAGCTTAACCCGAAACTGGGTTAACCAAACGAAAACAAAGAACTATTTTTACTGAACAAATCATCTAAAGAACTAACATCAAATATTATATCACGTCTACCTGCTAAAGGGTCCCAAAAAGATTTTCAGCGAATCGTCAATACCGCTTTTTCTTTCTGCCCTGTTCCAAGTTTATCTGGGGTCAGCACAGTATGTTTCTTCTTCTATTTTAGTCGATCAGACGTCATTAAACCACGCACTCCCTTTTGATTCATAAATCATCTTCTTCTTCCTACCCTGTTTCCAGTCTATTTGGGGTCGGCGCATTATGTTTCCTCTTCCGTTCACATAAGTCAGACGTCATCATCAAGCCAACCACTCCCTTTTGATTCATTCTGTTAACGTATTACACGGATAAACCAAAAACTTTCTGTCATGTAAGTTCTTTATAGTACGGCGCGTGACAATTTATTTTGATTGGCCAATGATGCGGGCCTGGCACATTCTACGTTATTTTTTCGCTTCCAAGCCAGCATGGAAGATTCACGCTGACATGAAATCATCAATAGCGTTCGCCGAGATGAAAAGGACGCGTGACATCAGACTGTAAAAGCAGCTGCTTACAGAATCCAATAAGCAGACGTGGCTGACTGATGCTCACGACAAAAAAAGCCACACAATCTCTTATCTCCGGATCGCCGTCGCCGAGTCTGCCAGCTCGCACCTTGACAGCTTATCGCCAATCGCGCCATCGCCCGCCTTATCTCGTCCTCGGGCACAAGTCACAAGACATTGCGTTTATGTCAAGTATTACACTTGACGTAAACGATTCATTGGCTACCATATTTCACGTTGCATACATACATACATAATTCACGCCTTAATGTGTAGGCCGTGTGGTGTATAGAATACAATACAATTGTCACCACCCCAAATCTCTCCCGTGGGTGTCGTACAAGGCGACTAAGGATAAATCAATGATGAGGAATGGGCTGCAGCGTTCCTCTAATACCACCTAGCAATAGCAATATACTGCGACTTTTGTGCCCGATGTATGGCAATGGGCTCGCCACCTATTACATGGGACCTAACATAATTGGCGAAACGTGGGTGCTAGTTCACCTCTGCCTACCTCTTCAGGGATATAGGCGTGATTTATGTATGTATGTATGTATGTAATGTGTAGGCAAAGGTGTTTTAACATCCGCGTTTCGCGTTACATCTCCGGATTCTTAATTAACATCTTCTTCCTTCTCCCTGCCCTTATCCTACTGTAAGTAGGGTCTGCTCAACTTGTCTTCTTCTTCCACTCTCCTGTATAAGACGTGACCTCAGCATGAACTGCCCCTTCTTCGGTCTTCCTCTCAGTGTAGATCCATGTACATCCATACTTAACATACCTCTAGTAACGTAACCTCCTCATCACATGCACGAACAATGCTAGGATGTTACTTCTTAATTAATCGACCATCGGCGCTACTTTCAGACGTCCTGTAACGTGCTCGTTTCTAATCCTGTCTTTCCTGGTCACCCCACACACCCATCTTGACATTCTCATATTTCCGCTGCATGGATTTTTCTTTCATTCCCCGCTATCATTGCCCAACACTGGAAATAGTATATTCTTTCATGATGTTTAATTAAAGGAGCGAAGATGACCTCACTAGCGCAGTGGCATAGCGCGCTTGGTATGCGATTGCGTAAACTAAGCAATGTTCAAAAATAAAGCCGGTCATTGGAAGGTGACCAACAATTTACCATCCCGAGTTTCCACCGTGCTTCGGAAGGCACGTTAAGTCGTTGGTCCCGGCTGCATCTGTAGTCGTTAATACCCACCAACCCGCACCGTATCAGCGTTGTGGGTTATGGCCCAATCGCCCTATTCTTCCATTAGTAAGGAAAGACCGTGCCCCAGCAGTGGGGACATTAAAGGGCTGGTGAAGATGATTACGTTTGTACGTGTACGTGTCATTATAATTTCCGCCGTTGTCTTGTAAATTGGACCCACGGCAGCAGAGCTGCGGTATCGCGCGATGAACTTTCAGGAGAACAACCCGTGTTTGTTTTTTATATAGCTGCGAGCCAACATCGAATTGTAATTTGTCTTATCTATATCAGATTTTAATCTTTATTGCACCAGATAAGGAAGCTTAAGGTTACATTATAAGGGCGTTTCAGGTCAATACCTCAGTTGTACAGAGATTGTTTCTATTATAGACTGAAATACGTGATAATTGTTAACGCGATAGGTTGGGCCCTGTCTTCTTTTTTAGTAATAGTTGTCTGCATGTCTTATAGTTATCAATAAGACATGAATGTGGACTACCATTAGCAAGGTCATAAGGCTGCTTAAGTTGACGAACTTACATACATACATAAATCACGCCTATATCCCCAAATGGGTAGGCAGAGGTGAACTAGCGTCCACGTCTCGCCAACTAACATCAAGTCCCATGTAATAGGTGGCGAGTCTATTGCCATTTATCGGGCACAAAAGTCGCAGTACATTGCTAGGTAGTATGAGAGGAACACTGCTGCCCATTCCTCATCACTGATTTATCCTTAGTCGTCTTGTACGACACCCACGGGAGAGATTTGGGGAGGTGACAATTGTATTCTACTCTGCTGTCACCACACGGCTTATGATCATCGTAAACAACTAAGAGTTGGGATATTTTTGCAGCAAGAATTATTTCTAGACCCGCTCCGTTGTACTTAACGCTTACATTCGAAGAACAATTTTAGCTGCTATATCTACAAGGAGTAATGTCTACTTTATTACAACATAAAACGTAATCCTGGGTTACTTAGCGGGCTTGATACGTCTTACTGACAAGAGGTGGATAAAAATTACGCTTTATGGAGTGGCTAAAGTGGATGAACCCAAACTATTTTGGCTTGCAAAACCTCCTCCTCAATAATAATTATCATTAATAAAATTGAATAAGTTGTGAGTGCTTTATGGATTCGAATGTTGTCATCCCAATCGCGCTCTTCATTCTTTCCGTCACTCTTCTATACATTCATTCATCACTATCTTTCCGGTGTGATAGCTGACATAAATCAAAAGGGTTCATTCCTATGGATTGATGACGTCTGAGTGATATGAATAGAGAACGCATAATGCAATCCCCCAGACAAACTGGAAACAATGCCGGAAGATAATGAAGATGATGATTCGGATGAAGACCCAAAATCCCAATACTCGGAAAATACCAGAAATCAACTCTGAAAGAATCGGGATAGGTGGAGTGGAAATGGGAAAACCACTCTCCCTGTGAAATAGACATCGTATTTTTTAGCAGATATACTTATTACAGGTATGCTTAAGGATTGAATTTATTTAAAAATTGCTACAATAGGTACTACTTCACATTTAAAAAATCTCATATACTTGAACGCTGAGCGCACCATGTGACGCAAAAATGATAGCAAGTCCAAAGAAATTATTTGAATTGTTAGACGAAAGTTGTCGCATCTGAAAAATGCGACGGCGTGTTATTACTTAGTGTTGCCACAGAAAATATTGGAAAACTACCAATAATTATGATTATGATACCATGACTCACAACTATTTCGGGATTAACATTCCTATTTTAATTTAATTACTATTTTATCTTTAGGATGTTATTGTCCATTCGAAGTGTTATTTTATTACCATTAATTAATTACAACTATCAATTAAGCCTCGTTTCGACATCGTCTGTAATTACTCCCGTGTTAAGTACAGCTAACAACCTGTCATGTAAATTGATACGTTTTTGTTTTTGTCTATACCTGGTTCAGCGATAGTAACTATTAAACGGATTGATTCATATGAATATATTTTCTCGTGTAGTGACGGCAGAGCAACATACAATTACCCCAATGTCTCACACAGGTGTCGGCTGCGAGCAAAGACAGCTAACACCACATGGAACTGCTGCGACACATGCCCCATAGTCGCACTCTAGAGGAGACTCGCCCACTATTAAATGAGGCCAAGCGTGTGCGTCAATTCACCTCAGCTTAACTCGTGATAAATAGCCGTGATTTATGTACGTGTAAATATATTATCAATAAATATATTATCAACCAATGCCGTGTGGTGACGGCAGAGTATCTTACAATTGTCACCGCCCCAAATCTCTCCCGTAGGTGTCGTACAAGGCGACTAAGGATAAATCAGTGATGAGGAATGGGCAGCAGCGTTCCTCTTATACCACCTAGCAATGTACTGCGACACTTTTGTGCCCGATATATGGCAATAGGCTCGCCACCTATTGCATGGGACCTAACATAATTGGCGAAATGAGGGTGCTAGTTTACCTCCGCCTACCCCTTCGGGGATGTAGGCGTGATTTGTGTATGTATGTATGTAAATATATTATCAAAAACAAATGTGTAGGAAACAATACATCATCACCAGCCTTTTAATGTCCCCACTGCTGGGGCACGGGCCTTCCCTATGGATGGAAGAATGTAGGGAGATTAGGCCATAACCAACCACGCTGGCCCAATGCAGGTTGGTGGGTATTAACGACTGCTGATGCAGCTAGGACCAACGGCTTAACGTGCCTTCCGAAGTACGGAGGAACTCGAGATAATAAATTTTTGGTCACCCATCCAATGACCAGCCTTAGCGAACATTGTTTAGTTTACACAATCGTAGGCGAAGCGCGCTATGCCACTGCGCTAGCGAGCACCTCCTTGTGGAAACAAAATATGGGGACAACAATAACATAAAGAATGATCAACAATCAGCACCAGCAAATCAAAATAAAAATTCTACAATTTTAAAAGAAAATCTCAACTCTGGCAACCCTTTCGCCGTTATTTTAGGCATTTTCAATTATGTAGGTACGTAGTGGGTTTTTTTTCCCGACGTCGTTCAACGGTGGACAACTATGCGAGTTTTCGCTGGTAGGCAAACTTTTTTCTCGTGTAGGTACTGCAATTTTTAAGAGGATTCAAAGGAATGAAGCTGTGTTAAATTGAAAGCCGGGATTATAATTCTTAAACCTTCGAGTAAGCTGCATAAATTTGAATTTCAAATTGACTCGGACTACTTATTTTCACACGTTTAAGAGTAAAGATTCTGCGCAAACAGAAAATTTTTTCAAGTCTTGAACATTTCATGTAAAATGCTAAATCTCTTTTAAGCCGTTGGCGACATTTTAAATAGAATAATTTGAAACAATCAATGTCCAATATTTTGTCCCAATTTAAGTCATTTCAGTGGTTCATCATCATCATCAGCCCTTTAATGTCCCTACTGCTGGCGCACGGGTTTCCCTGTGGATGGAAGAATATAGGGAGATTGGGCCATAACCCACCATTGGTGAGGGTTGGTGGGTGCAGATGCAGCCGGGACCACCAGCTTAACGTGTCTTCCAAAGCACGGAGGAACTCGAAATAATACATTTTTGGTCGCCCATCAAATGACCGGCCTTAGCGGACATTTCTTAGTTTACGCAATCGCAGGTCTAGCGCACTATGCCACTGCGCTAGCGAGCTCCTACTTTTCTTTCTATTTCACTGGTTACAACATTGAAATTAAAATTACATCCACAGTGACTTTTAAAATACTCAAATTTCAGATTCTAATTAATACAGCTGGTTGTGAACATCACAGTCTTTCTGGCCCACAGACATCCAAGAGTTAAGAAATCAAATTCCGAAAATACAATAAGAAGGTCACATGTCAGAATTAATATTCCATCACCCTTAAAACAAAAATGGAAGAGCGAACTCTCCAAAGTATTAACTTTTAAATTACAAAAAGGCGTTTTTCCAATAATAACAAGTTTTGTCTAGTTTAAAATTTCAATAAAGCCGTTCCGAAGTTAAGTTCGCGCTCCGCTCAGCTTACTCTGGGGTAAGTTATTTTTAAGTGTAATACCTTAGCGATGTTTTATTGAAGACTCAATTTCTTCAGTTGGATTTTGCGTTCGACCAAGTTAATAATGCTGTGCAGAGAACTGGTGTTTTAATGACTGTAGAAGATTTTCGCAGTATACTTCAAAAGCGACAAATTACATACATACATTCATACATAAATAATGACTATTCATCACTGAAGGGTTAGAAAAAAAAATGAAAAAATTGTGCCCCAGGATACTCACCCTTATGCAGCACAATATAGAGCTCAAACGGAAACAAATCCCTAAGAACCTTTAATAACACCAGAGCCCTTATCTCCCACAGAACCCCGAGCACTGTTAACAATGACGGGATCTGGAAAAAAGATTTAATAAATACCAGTACCAGTAATTCTCTATTCGGCTGGAGTCATAACTTAAGCTGAGAAATAATGCAAGCGCCAAGCCGCGTAGTACGAAACAATAATAAAAATAATAAATCCCCTTCAAAGCCTTCTGACAGACACGAAACTATTCGCCGGCAATCCTCATGCGACCATGCTGCTGAAAGTTTCAGGAGCAAAGGACTGTTTACACTGGGAAATGTAAAAAAGAAACACTTTTACGATTCTTATTTTTTATTTGGCACATTGCCTTTGCTCAGTAATGAGATCTTGTAGGCTAATAAAAAAAATGTCACATCAACAAGATAAACACAAGCATTGAAATTAACACAATATTTTAGATCATTATTTATTCCTTAGGCTCACTAATAATTATTGATGATTGGTGGCTCACAAAAGATATAGTATCTTATAGCCAAGTCTACAATATCGGCCAGTTAGCACTTAGTTGTAAGACACAACTTTTGTTGTGTTTTATATAACTCAACTTTTTAGTTATTTATAATTTTAACATCACCTTATAAAATAGACCATGATTAGGCTTTGTGGTTATTGTATTTGTTATATTGATTTTTCAAAGGTATCAACTAAGTGATTACTGGCCGATATTGTGGACTTGGCTATAAGATACTATATTGTTTGTGCGCCAATCATCAGAATTCATTTTAACAGAAGGATTTGCCTACAAAGTTACCGACATAATAGTTATTTGTTGTACGTGAGTGCAAAGTTCTTTTTTTACCGCGTGCTCAATTTTGATGACCGAGCTAGCGAAGGATTCTAAAATTGAATCACGAGCGTAGCGAGTGATTCAAAAATTAGAATCCTGAGCGATAGCGGGGGAATCAAAAGAGCACAAGGTGAAAAATCTTTGCACTCGAGTGCAACACGTAACTTTTCATCCCCCCCAACGAGGAAAATGCAAAATACAAAAAAAATATAATACAATCACAACAGTTTCTGTTTCCACCCAGAAACTTCCACAACACCCTCCCATTAACCCCAAACACACTCTCCAACACCCACCCACAACATTCACACCCATCCACTCAGACACACCCAAAAAACACCCATTCACCCAGAAAAACCCACAAAACACCTATTCACCCAGAAACACCCACAAAACACCCATTTACCCAGAAACACCCAAAAAACACCCACTCACCCAGAAACACACACAAAACACTAATTCACCCAGAAACACCCACAAAACACCCATTCACCCAGAAACACCCACAAAACACCAATTCACCCAGAAACACCCACAAAACACCCATTCACCCAGAAACACCCACAAAACACCCATTCACCCAGAAACACCCACAAAACACCCATTCACCTAGAAACACCCACAAAACACCGATTAACCCAGAAACACCCACAAAACACCCATTCACCCAGAAACATGAATTCACCCAGAATCAATTATGAAATAAATAAAATAAAATAAAACACCTACAAAACACCCAATCACACCCAAAAAACACTCAATCACCCAGAAACACCTACAAAACACCCAATCACACCCAAAAAACACTCAATCACCCAGAAACACCTACAAAACACCTAATCACACCTAAAAAAACACCCAATCACCCAGAAACACCCACAATACTCACCCATCCATTCAGACACACCCACAAAAACCCATTCACCCAGACACACCAACAAAACACCCATTCACCTAGACACACCCTCAAAACACCCATTCACCCAGACACACCTCCAACAGCCACCCATCCACCCAGCCACACCCGCAACATTCATCCAGACACACCTGTAAGTCCCTAATAAAAATTACCGTCCCTAATGGAGTTCCGAGACGGTCAATCAGCTTGAATCAAGCACGTTGATTTTCTGTATGTTTTTGTTCCGTTGCTACCGTAAACAAATCAAACAGACCTAAAAAGCTTTTTAAATGCTTGACTCAAGCATCCAGCAAGCGTTGTAGACGATCAAAATGTTTAAAGCAAGATTGACGCCAAGCTGATTGACCGTCACGGAACTCCTAGGTTTTAACAAATTTATGACGTGAAAAGAAAATGGCGCGCGCAAAGCAAATTACAAAAAAAGTACACCAAGAAGGTTCCGAGTCTGAGTTTTTAACAAATTAAAATAGGTTGCATGACGATTTCGGCACCATGGAGGTAGAAATAAATATGTATAATGATGTTTTGAATTCACAAACTCATTGCACACGATGTTCTAAATTCAAATTTACTTTAACCTCTAGAGGATAAAAACGGCTTTTGCACTCAGATATCGAAGAGCAAAAACGCTTTTTCCGAGATGGTGGGATGAAAATAATATTACAACTCATTACCCCACAAGGTGGACCGACGATCTGGTGAAGGTCGCGGGAAGCCGTTGGATGCGAGCAGCGCAGGACCGACCGGTTTGGAGATCCTTGGGAGAGGCCTATGCCCAACATTGGGCGTCTCTCGGCCGAATGATGATGATAAATAGACGTGATTTATTTAGGTTTATTTAGGTATAAGGCAACCTGTTAAAACACTTTTCCAGGATGTAAACGATACACAACTGTTGTAGACTGACGTGTATACTTATGCATGTCAAAAATAGTCTGTCTTAGGTATTAGTAATGATAAATTACACTGTCACTATCTAAGCTTGACTGATTTTAAATATCTATCTAGGTTACGCAGAATTAGCGCTATTACTAAAGTAGATTGTACTTTGTCATGAAAAACATAAAGTAGCAAATATACATTTTTGGTATTACAAATTTCAATAAATGTTAAAACTAGAATTTATAGGGATGATGACACTAACAAAGAGTCACTGATATAATGATTTATAAAAATATTTTAGGATAAGGAGATTCGTTAATAGTCACTTGTTATCAGATTATACTTGTGATTGATATTTATTTAAAAAAATAAAAGTTGAATAGAATAGAATAAAATTTATTTGGTACAAATTAATAAAAATTACAGACAAAAATAAATTTAACCTAAAAAAAATTGTACCAAAAAGGCCTCCGGTCAGTATAAGTTGTGGCAGGGTGTGCCACAACACTGGTTTTCTGCGGAAACCTTTTCGTGACAGACACGCGGCGCCGTACAAGCAAAACAGATAATACATATATATTATTAAATTAATTCAACATTACAAAAATACACAAATATATAAGCAACGGAAACAATCGCATAACCTCTACACATACATAGGGAGAAAAAAAAAGTACAAAACTTTGCAATCCGCCATATTTGCTAAAACGCCACGTGACGTCATTATTCAGTTATATCCATTTTGACATTTTATATGCTAATCAAATTCACTAGTTTAATATAGAAACTGGGTTTTTTTACGGAATAGTGACGTCACACAGACGCCATTGCTATTTTGGCGTTTTGGCGGAAATCTTAAATTGCATTATTCAAAACATGTTTTTTCTATCAAAATCGAAAGTTTTTACAAATATATTATTTATTTTGGGTAAAGTAGACACGTAAGAAGAACATGGTGTAGTTTTTAAAAATTTTTCATCATGCCTATTAAAATTTATTTATCATAGGTATATTTTTGAGAGATTTTTATTTTTATTTTTAAAGGTTATTCGTTTAAATGTGTTTAATTGGTGCACTCTTTACATCACGTCAAACGAGTTATAAGGCGTAGTCCACTGTCCAAAACATTGCATCTTCCCATACTAAGGTTGATATCAAAAACTTTGGCACCTAATAAAATTATAATATGCAAAAAAAGGAAGCAATCACACCCCGTTGGCCTTCCACAAATCGCAGACACCCCAGCTAAATCCCGTCACCGCCAGCGACTCAGTGAGAATCCGAACGAAAATGCGAGAAAAATTTGTTTTACATGTGAAAATGGGAAATTTCCCCTTCGCACCCCAACCGGGGACGGCACAATTGAGCGGCAGCGGTTTACGCGCCGTGACAGCTCACCAATCGGCCTCAGGTTCGAGTCTGTGTTGTGACAACGCAATTGTTTAAGAAATCGGCTGCTTTATGCGTCAAGGTAAAGTATAAAAAGGTAAGTGAAAGATTTAGATTCAAGTATGTTTTCTCAAAAAAAAAGCCGTGTGGTGACGGCAGAGTAGAATACAATTGTCACCACCCAAAATCTCTCCCGTGGGTGTCGTACAAGGCGACTAAGGATAAATCAGTGATAAGGAATGGGCAGCAGCGTTCCTCTTATACCACCACTTACCCACCTAGCAATATACTGCGACTTTTTAGCCCGATAAATGGCAATAGGCTCGCCACCTATTACATGGGACCTAACATAATTGGCAAAACGTGGGTGCTAGTTCATCTCTGCCTACCCCTTCGGGGAAATAGGCATGATTTGTATACGTATGTATGGATGTATGTTTTCTCAAAGTATATCGCTTCTTCAATATGAAACAGGGATAAATCAAAAACGCTTTCTTGCATAAATAAGTTCGAATGCCATATATTTTGGACACATACAGCTTCAAATTATTTTTGAATTGTGTCGTTATTTTATTAATTGAGCGATTTATTTATTTTAAGAACCATAAAAGAAAAAATTTAACTAGCATAGCATGTATAGTACAAACTATTCGATTTTTACTTTCAACATTATATAAATGTTAGAAAAATTACACGTTACAGACACGTAAGATACTTTGAGTGTCTTAGTTGGCCGAGCGGTCAGGCACCTGCCCGGATAGCAGCGGACGCGGGTTCGATTCCCGCATCAAGACCATAATTTTTTCGAAATTCTTTTTCTAACCACCAAAATCTATGTGTATTAGTACAGTTTAAATGTGAAGCCTAGCATTCTACTCGATGTAATTATTATATTTAAAATATCTTATTATTATATTTATAATTTCTGTCGTTGTGTCCTAATACATACATACATAAATCACGCCTATATCCCCTAAAGGGTAGGCAGAGGTGAATTAACTCCCACTGTCATAATAAATATCTTAATAAATTCATCTACCAGCGTGGTTATGATGTAGGCCTTCCCTCTACCCATCACTCTCACACTTTGCTATTATTCTCAATGAGTGTGGTTAGGTGTGTGTGGACATTAATGAGATTGGATGAAGCGAAAGAAGTATGAGGTGTTCGTAGCAAGCGGCAAGAAGTGATCTATGCCTACGAATGTGGGAGACAGGCGTGGTGTATATGTCGTGGCCAAATCGTAAAATTGATCACTTCATGATGTGGCCGAGCATTTCATGAAATGGTTGCATTTCATGAAGTGGCCAGTTAAAACTGACCATATCGTTGAAACGTCAACGTTTGATGATATGTCCATCCACGTTTGGCCATATCATTAATGTAGTTAATGTTTAGTATTTTTACATTGCGCTCGTTTTTGAGTGAATGAAAACGTAAAATTCTAGTAATGTGTTGTCGTAACGACATTTTACTTCACTTTTATCTTCCATTACAACGTTACTAATAGTTTGTTTATTTTTTGTCCGCCGCCATGAGGAATCACAAAAACAAATCGAAATAAGCGCCTCTAACGGTGGTTAATGCAACTATTTTACGATATGATTAATAATGTTTGGCCATATCATGAAATAGCCATGCATTTAGCTGTTTATATCGTTAAACCTTGTTTATTTATTGATCTGACCAGAGCATTATCATGATATGGTCAGTTTTAGTTGGCCATTTCATGAAATGCCACCATTTCATGAAATGATCGGCCACATCATGAAGTGATCAATTCTACGATTTGGCCACGACATATATACGAATATAACAAGATGTGTGTTCGAAATAAAACAACTTTATGGATAAGACTGCACCGTGGTTACGGGGAGACTCCCCGTGACTGTGTCCAGTGCGGGTTAGTGGGTATCAACGACTGCAGATGCAGCCGAGACCAACGGCTTAAAGTGCCTTTCGAAGCACGGAGGAACTCGAGATTAAAAATGTGGGTCACCCATCCAATGCCCGGCCTTAGCGAGCACAGTTTAGTTTGCGCTCTACACAACAATATGGAGCTCCTCCTATTTTTTTAATTGAAAAATACCTACTACACTGCTCAACAATGGCTAAGGATATTTTATGAACACCCACTTAATGTTCTCTAATGCTGACTGACATATTCTTTGAAGTTTTTCAATCTTCTCCTTCCTGCCCTTATCCCGCTCTAGGCGGGGTCGGCACAACATGTCTTCTTCTTCCACTCCTTTCGATCCTTCACCAATTTCTCATCCACTCCTCTCGCTATCATGTCCTCCTTTACACAGTCCATCCATCTCTTCTTTGGTCTTCCTCTCCTTTTACGTCCTTCCACGTTCATGCCTAACAATCTTCTGCCAACATAGCTTTCATCTCTTCGCATAACATGACCAAACCATCCCAGTCTATTACTCCGCAGTCTCTCTGTCACTGGTGCTACTTTCAAACTTCCCCTGATATACTCATTTCTTATCTTATCTCTCCGTGTCACACCACACATCCATCTTAACATACGCATCTCTGTTACATGCACTCTTCTTTCATCAGTCTTCTTCATAGCCCAACACTCTGATCCATACATAACAACAGGTCCAATGACCGCCTTATATTTTCCCCTTAAGCCTAAGGGGCATCCGTGGGTCACATATCGTTGATGAGACCTGTCGTCACTTCATCCATCCTACATTCGCTCTATTCCTTATATCCTTATATGTTTATTCCTTAGAAGTTTTTCAATGATTTACTTAATAAAATTATGGTCATCCATCATAGCATTGAATAAATTGCATAGAAATCGTCTGTATTTTTAGAACGACCGCCGATACAACATAAAGTGAAGTCAATAAAAATATCCTTAGACTTTGTTGAGCAGTATAGCTACGAAATTTTAGCTCTGGTTGTGAACCTCATTCTGCTGCTCGCTTTGCTCTAGTAAATATTATATTAGAACAGCCCCTGTTTCAATACGAACCATTTCAAATGGGCATATTTTGGGCATGACCCTGTAATTCTTTCGTGAGCCCGCAAGGTGAGGCGAAAGTCGATAGTTCATGACTCCTTGCGCGAATATTCTCAACGGCATTCTGTAAATAGAAATTTTATGCAGCATAATTATTTAATATACATACCTATTCATAATCCTTAACAGCTGTTTTAGGTAATAGTATTTACATTTTTGCATTTACATCTTGAGGAGCTCAGGCATAGCGCGTTCGGCCTGCAGTTGCGGAAACTAAGCAATATGTTCGCTGAGGCTGGTCAGTGGATGGGTGACCAAAAATGTATTGTCTAAGTTCCTCCGTGCTTTGAAAGGCACATTAAGGTCTAACGGCTTAACGTGCCTACTGAAGCACAGAAGAACTCGAGATAAATATTTTAATCACCCGTCTAATGATCGGCCTTAGCAAACATTGCTTTGTTAAATGTTGAGCCCCTGCGCATCGAGCTACTCTTCGAGCTTCCGAACAAAAATATCGTGGACATAGTCTGATAAAGTTCAAGAAACGTCCACTTACAAACGATATCCCAAATTAAGCAGAAAAGCTCCCAACAGCGACCAGACCTCTGCCCATATTCGGAGGTGATTCCCGCGCCAAAAACAATAGAATAGAACCCCGCCCCCGCCGAACAAAGGTCAATTTCAATTCCAAAAACGCTTCTGTTTTTACAATTTTCCAATTCGCTTCTATTTTCGATACAGCGGGCGCCGTCCCATCTGTTTTTCCGCTCCGAATTTTCCGGTGTACCTCCAGGAAATCACTAGAGGTATTCCTAACAAGATAAAATTCAACCGATCTCCTCTTTGAAAGCAAATCACCTGATCTACAATGTATAAACCTTTAGAGCGAGCAGACATTCTAATATTGGCCACTAGACGGGCGCTTAGCACATAGTGATGCAAGTCACAGTAGGTCTTCCAAGCTGGCTTGGGAGCGAAAAATAACAAAGAATGAGCCAGCCCCCAGGTGTGTCGTAGAAGTCGGCTAAGGGAGATTGCCCGGTGTAGACCAATAAGCACCTTGGGGCACCCGAATGGTGGAGGGCAAACCACCAACAACATACAATAACATACCCAAACATGGTTGGTGTCAGGCAGGCGGCTGACTGTAAAACCTAAGCCAAAACCTTGAGCAGTATGGCTTGGGATGTTGTCATCCCAATCACTCTCTTCGTTCATTGATCTCTTGACATGGTCCTTTCCGTCACTTTTCTATTTTTTTATTCATCACTAGCAGCTTTCCGGTTGATGGATGATATGAATCAAAAGGGAGTGGATGGCTTGATGACGTCTGACCGAAATGAATGGAAGAAGAAACTTACTACCCGGTTAAAATATTCGTAGTCCTGGCTAGAATATGAAGGCCCTCCCCATTCCCAACGCATTACCTTTAAGTCAATCACTATTAATTAATAATAACGGACGCCGAAAGTAAAAGAAATCGAAGTTAATAGTGGTATGTACTTGTATTACACACCGTACAGGAGCGTCGACGTGACTACATCAACGCCATTTCTACAGATAGTTTAACCGGGTAGTATTTAGGCCCAAGTTCACCAACCCGTAAAACAAGCGATTAAAGTCTGTTAACCGTCTGATTTTGACAATTCTTCCATACGGTAAAATGTCAAAAGACGACGCTTAAATAATAATCGACTTGTTGCGGAGCCGTTTGGCAATTTAACCTTTTTATAGAATAATGTACCTTTTTTATAGTAATGGTTTTTGTCTATTATTTTAAGTTTGATTGATGTGACAATGCTTTTTGGTTCGTTAGTTCACTTTTCTGTTTGTAAAATATTATAATTAAAACCCAGTTTTCACCGTTGTTATTCGCTTTTTCATTTAACTAGGATTTACCATCACCCAGCTCTCCGCTTCACGACTGTTTACGTGTTGGTGAACTCCAGCCTTTGTTTTACTGGCAGGGGCACTTTGAACTATGCCCTCAAGCATCCGGATATGTACCGGTTAAGTATCATACACGCTAGGGTGGGTCGGTCAAAAAATCCGAATGGGAAATGTGCAGGAATTCCAGTGGTGCTCAAAGCGAAAACGCCCGGTGCACCCGCGACTGACTGTTGACTTTGAATATTTCAAGAAAGCTCAGCTCCTCTCAGATTGTTGTAAGCTCATTGGTAAACGGTGTTATTCAATTGGGCAAGCAGAGAAGTGGCTTTGTAAGGAGAGTGGGAAAACTTTGCTGGAATCGCAATGTTGTTAGTGTAGAAACGTTTATCTTTTATTTAATTAGTATTTCTAATAGTTAAAAAAAATGCACGCTCGAGCTTAAATCCATTTTCAAAATCTGCACCCCTGAGGATGCATGGATGATAAAGTTTCCATTTTCCCCTTTCAATACTGGAGTGGATTGTGTGGAATGAATATGAATGGAATGGAGTCCATGGAAACAATAATTTAAGAATAACTTTCCCCTATCTGCTTTAGGCTATCTGCCCCTACATTTACTTTATGGATCCATAACCATATTTTTTAACCGCCGTATGGTGACGGCAGAGTAGATTACAATTGTCACCGTCCCAAATCTCTCCCGTTGGTGTCGTACAACGCGCCTAAGCATAAATCAGTGCTGAGGAATGGGCAGCAGCGTTCCTCTTATACTCGTACAACCTAACAATTTACTGCGACTTTTGTGGTCCGATAAATGGCAATAGGCTCGCCACCTATTACATGGGACTTGACAAAATTGGCGAAACGCGGGTGCTGGTTCACCTCTGCCTACCCCTTCGGGGATTATTAATGTATTATTAATGTATATTTTTTAATGAAAATAAGAAAATACGCTGTTTATTGTAATATGTTCACACTTTCAGTTTTATCTGTCAAGGTAAGGCCTTCGGAAAAAGCGAGTTGGAATAAATACGCACGCCCGCATACACGCACCCAGCCACGGTAGGGTACGGTAGGATTTTTATAAAAATTTATAAAACAAATTAAAAACCACCACAAGTTTTGTTTAAAAGGCATCACTATTTCCTAGTTATTTGAATAAAGAATAGGTATGGCTCGATAGCGCAGTGGCTTAGAGCGCTCGGCTTGCGATTGCGCAAACTAAGCAACGTTCCCTAGGGCCGGTCCTTGGATGGGTGACCATAAATATATTATCTCAATTGATCCGTGCCTCTAAAGGACAATGCACCATGAAGCTTATTATAAGCCTTTGCTGAAAAGAAAAGAAAATTGCATGCTCAGAGACAAGAATGTTGAAATGGATGTGTGAGGTGACAATCATGGATAAGATAAGGAAGGAGTATGTAAGAGTCTCTGAAAGTGGCGCGAAAATTTGAAAGGGAGCCGTTTAGCTTGGCATGGAGATGTTATAAAACGGGGTGCCATGAATCTGAGTAAGCAAGAAGTCGAAGTACAGGAAGACCACTTAAAAGATGGATGGATTGTATGATATGAAGGTGATGGGTGTCGGTGAGGAGATGACAAGTGACAGAAGAGAATGGACTTTAAGGACATAAAGATAAAGATAAGATAAAGATAGTTTTATTTACTAAACATGTGTAGGAACATATTACATTTACGTCATATGTACAGATGTCATGGTTGTCTTAAGAGCTAGAATCAACATGTTTTGCCGGCACTGGCGTGTAAAAATAAAAGAAAAACAATATCAATTTAAAGTGGAATAATAACATGTCAGATTATTGAAGTCAATTGAACTTAGATTAGAGTATTAGATAATATCAAGTCTAATTAAAATTATATCAATTAAATAATTTAATGACAGCAATAACATACTGCGCCGGTCCAAAATGTTAAATCGCCGCCTACTTACAAGAATATCTCAAAACTAGACACCCAAGCCTTTCCGCCTCTGCTATAGGCTACAGCTAATTCGTACTGGCACAACAATTCCAAAGACGCCGGGGTGTCACCCAGAAAATTGAACTGTTGTTTTCCGAATGTATTGGAGCATTTATTCGCGCGGAGCTAGACGCGTCCGCTTCGATCCGGCACGATAATATTTTAGCTTTATCTCGGATGCTGTAACGAGAATTCCTATGCGCCAACGCGCAGAGCAGCGGCTAACCGAGAATGGGCAGCGGGCAAGGGGATTTCCCTATTGATAATAAATAAAACATTTGGTACACCTATCATCTAACCCTTAATAAGTAGCTTAAGCGCTTGTGTTATGGATTCTAGACGACGGACAAATTTGATTACACTTACTAATTGAACATAGAAGCATTTTATAATATACTACACAAACAAATAAACATTCATGTCTCGGGAACAAATGTCTTCATCTGTGTCCATCACAAAATTTGACCCTACCAGGATTCGAACCTGGTACCTCTTGGCTAATACCCAGCGCTCTGACCATTCGACCAAGCCGGCCGTCTTAATCTTACCACGCAACATTTTCTGGATCATCATATAACGGTATTTCTAGTAGGTACTGTACTCATTGCCAGCCCTTTAATTTCCCCACTGCTGAGGCACAGGCCTTCCATGTGGACGAAAGAATATAGGTAGATTAGGCCATAGCCCACCACGCTGGCCCAGTGCATTGGTGGGTATTATCGACTGCAGATGCAGCCGGGACCAACGGCTTATCGTGCCATCCGAAGCAAGGAGGAACTCGAGATAATACATTTTTGGTCAGCCATTCAATGACCGGGCTTAGCAACTGTATATTACTAGGTGGCAAAAGAGTTAGTCGCCTTGCACGAAACCCGCTGGAGGGATGGGGGTGGTGACAATTGTTTCTGACCTGCCGTCACTCAGCACCCTTTCTGTGTTCTTTTGAATTGATTTTTGTATCTGTATGAATCGTTCCATTGGTTAATTGATATTTTAGTAGAAGCTGGAATACTTAGACCGAGTAGTCGGTAGATTTGATCATCTGCATTCCGCTGCTCTGCGGCAGCTGCACGGGCGACGCAAACGCGACACCGGGGCATGTTTATATCCAGTGGAAATGTGCAAAAAGTGCAGCCGGGGCCACCCTACTCTTTAACATAATAATAGATTTTGGCCCGCGACGATTTATCCCTAACTGGCTGCGGGGCGATAAGTCCTGAATATTTAACGAGCACCATCCAATCCAGGGGAAAATGACGTCTTGCGAAAGTGACGAACTGCGACAATGACGTTTTGCGAAAGTGACATTGTGCGAAAATGACGTTCTGCGAAAGTGACGACTTGCGAAAATGACGTTTTGCGAAAGTGACAATGTGCGAAACTGACGTTTTGCAAAAGTAACAATTTGCGAAAATTACGTTTTGCGAAAGTGACATTAGGCGAAGTGGAATAATAAAAGTTGGTGATTGTCACCACCCTCATTTCTCCCACGGGTGTCGTACAAGGCGACTAAGGGTAAAGACAGCAATGAGTAATGGGCAACAGCATTCCTCTTGTACCATCTAGCAATATTCTGCGTTTATGTGCCCGATAGATGGCAATAGGCTCGCCACGTTTTACATGGGCCCTAACCTAATTTGCGAATCGTGGGTGTTAATTCAACTCTACCTACCCCTTCGGGGATACAAGCGTGATTTATGTATATATGTTTGTTATCCCCTGTCGTCAGAATTACGGTACAGGTTTCAATGAATTTTGGCACAGAGGTGCTCGTAAAAAACACAGGATACTTTTCATTCTGGGATAATTTATGATCGCAAGGGTGGATTGGCGGAACGGGGGCAAAAGTTAGTTACAGATCAGTTTGTTTGTGTACCAACTACAGGAAGGAAGTTAACTGGAATTGAAACCTGCAAATAATTGTCTTGGTAATGTTCTCTTATATTTGAACAAGCACTTTATATATTATATTTATACATTACAAAGCTGTGTGGTGACGGCAGAGCAGAATATAATAGGCACCACCCCCATCTCTCCCATACGTGTCGTACAAGGCGACTAAGGGTAAAGAAAAGACAGCGATGAGTAATGGGCGGCGGTGTTCCTTTTATACTACCTAGCAATGTTGGTACTGCGATTTTTGTGCTCGACAAATGGCAATAGGCTTGCCACTTAACGTGAGACTTAAAATAATTGGCGAAACGTGGATGTTAATTCACCTCTGCCCGCCCCTTCGGGGATAAAGGCGTGATTTATGTATGTATGTAGGACTATACAGTATCGTTGTACGAGCATGTGATGACGAGGAATGCAAGTTACGTTACTAAAGGTATATTAAGTATGGATGTGCATGTACTTAGAATGAGAGGAAGACAGAAGGCCTACCATCAACCAAACCGAGTACAAATTTGTACTACTGGTATCGAACCCAGGACCTCGGTCGGGATTTCAATTCCGTAGGCCAACTACTAATCCACGAAGGCAGTTAAAACCCTTCGGTCTAGTTAGAGGGATGGCCTGTGCCTCTGCAGGGGAAACATTAAAGAGCCTATTTCATCGTAAGCACTATTTAATAAGCTTACTACTTCCACATCCATCAGTACATACATGCATTCCTGATTACATTTACATACACTCACACACACACCTACGTACATGGTTTTTTGTGCAAAAGCTTTTTAAAATACTCTGTTCTCACCACTTCAACATAAAACGCACGACACGGTAGTGTAGAAATTATTTCTTTTACGAACACAAGTCTATAGGAACCCTAAAAAGCGGAATAAAAATTATTTTTTTTGGCAGACCTGCCTCGGCGCTGCGCATGAATTCAGAATTAAGATCGTTTCAAATGGATTTTTCCTATCTAGATATTAAAATTTAAAATTACTTGGCAATGGAAAAGTTATTTTTACGTTTTCAGTCGCTTAGAATCGCACATTGGCGGGTAAACAGCTTCTTATAATGTCAAAAATCTTGTCAAATCTTAGCTTCAGCTGTATCACAGTACATACAAATATACATATATATACATACATACATAAAACACGCCTATATCCCCGAAGGGATAGGCAGAGGTGAACTAGCACCCACGTTTCGCCAATTATGTTAGGTCCCATGTAATAGGTGGCGAGCCTATTGCCATTTATCGGCCACAAAAGTCGCCGTACTATTGCTAGATGGTATAAGAGGAACGCTGCTGTCCATTCCTCATCACTGATTTATTCTTAGTCGCCTTGTACGACACCCACGGGAGAGATTTGGGGTGGTGACAATTGTATTCTACTCTGCCGTCACCACACGGCTATCACCGTTCACCGATCAGAAATCAGTCACAAACAAATAATTATATTAAATTACTAGCTTTCTGTCCGCGACTTCTTTAGTGTTAACTACACTCATCCTTTTTTATTATTACTTCAATGAATACATTTTTAATCAAATAATTTTTAATTAGATGTACTAAAGTGACAGAATGATACCACTTTACAAAAAAATATATTAGTGTTGTACCGTTACCCAATTGAAGGACTTCGTTTATTTTTAAGTCTAGTTTCACTGTTAAGGTTAATTTACCAAATAGGATTACCAAGAAGGTTATTGCATCTTCTGAATTATCTCTTTTCGTCTTATCCTTTTACCAGGGAAGTCTCGGCAAGGAGCAATTTAAAGAGTGTTTTCGGTAGTTATTCGGCGAGGTTATTCAGTTTTCACGCTCCCCGGATTTAAAAAATAAAATAGGTAAAAATAATTGTCCGGAGGAACCTTCAAATGCAGTGTATTTTGGAGACACAGCCTTTGAATTTAAGAATTCACACAGATTATCTCCGGATTACTAACGCCATCCATCCCCTTTGACAAAACCAAGATGGCGCTACGGAATCCACGGGAAGCGGTAGCCGTTTCAGAAATTAGAATTATATAAAACAATCCCTAATACAAATACAAAAAAGATAAAATAATTTTGTCGGAAATATTGATGAAAGCACATTCACAATTTTAACATAATAGAACAAAAAATAATAGGCGCAATCAGCCGACAAGGGACTGATTTATAGACAAAACTCACTGAGATTTATACATGTTTATGGTTTTCTATTTACTTAATTTGTTTTGCTTGCATATTGATTGACTACATTGCTATCTTATGATATTGACGCTTGTCACAGTTGTCAGTATGAACCTTGTTGCCATTTTCGATGACTAATGACTAGAAAAGTAAATCAAAAATGGGTACACCACTTACTTGGCTGATCGTACCATCTTTAAGTTTGTAATGTGACAATAAACAATTTGAATTTGAATGCAAGAGAAAATCCTGTGCGGATCCTTTATAAGCTGGTAAGAAAACGAGGATGACGACGAACCAAAAACGTGGTGCCGAGGCAATTTTTTCATAGTAGGTCCCAGAAATACGCGCATAAGGGCCAGTTTCGGAGCATCAGCAATTTGTAGCCAATCAGTTCGGCATTACGGAGACCGTAAACTTTTTTGTTGAGTGCATCAATATTTTCCCCTCTAGTTATCACTGCAGACAAGTTTGATGTAATGACATACTTTTAAAAAATCCATCTTCTTCCGCGGCTCTGCGATGAGAGTGCTCCGTTTTAAACGCTCGTAAAGCACCCCTGGGAAATGCTTTGACACTCCTATTGTGGCAGTAAGGATGGGGGTGCAGCAAGAGGGCGGCTTGAAAAGCATAATTTAGTTTTCTCTTATATTTGCACGAGTACTACATATTTACTACACAGTTACTACACATTACAAGCCGTGTGGTGACGGCAGAGTAGAATACAATTGTCACCACCCCAAATCTCTCCCGTGGGTGTCGTACAAGGCGACTAAGGATAAATCAGCGATGAGGAATGGGCAGCAGCGTACCACCTAGCAATAGCAATGTTCTGCGACTTTTGTGCCCGATAAATGGCAATAGGCTCGCCACCTATTACATGGGACCTAACATAATTGGCGAAACGTGGGTGCTAGTTCACCTCTGCCTACCCTTTCGGGGATATAGGCGTGATTTATGTATGTATGTACTACACATTTGCCTACGCATGCCGTGGCCGCAGAGCAGAATACAATTGTCACCACCACCAATCTATTTCGCGGGTGTCGTACAAGTCGATCAAGGGGAAGAGTAATGGGTAGCAGCGTTCCTCCTATACCACCTAGTAATATGCTGCGATTTAATGACCTCTGCCTATTCATTAATTGTGATCATTTATCGAATAAGCAGTTTCATGCAATTATTGAACTAGTGTCATATATTATCAAAGCTAATCCAGCATTGATTTATGACACCAGTTCATTAAAATGCATTGTTAACGCAACCTATTTGAGAAATTTTATCAAAAACCGGTCACTAAATCATGTAGTTCAAGTTGTTGAGAGTGGTCTACGGACGAATTAGCCAGCATACAAGCAGCAGTAGGAAAAAAAGTAAGTAGGTGGCCTGATGTAGAATCAGCTCCTATTATCCAATATCTTAAGGGAATTATTACTAAAATCACCCAATTTACAATTTCAATAAAAAATCCACTCCACGCTCTTGGTGCGCACACAACCTTGCGCCTAAAGCTGCGTTCTTCATACTCCGACTTTTTTACGATCGACTCCCGAAACGTCGAGTTAATCAAGTCAATTTGACTTATAATACGCGATTAAGGTTTTTAATTAAGCTTGATTGCACCCGGCCTAGTATTCAGGAGAGCCTTATTTTACGGCGTCTTAAAAAAAGTACAGTCGAATCGAGTTACGCGTACACTCAGCAACGTATCGCGTTTTCCTACACTGGTTCTCAAAACTCTGTTAAGTTGAATCGTGTGGCATCTAAAATGTCTAGTTATAAATGACATACATATGTAGGTACATATATAAATCACGCCTTTCTCTTCTAGTGGGCCAGCTTATTTCAAGTCCTATATAAAATTTGGCGAGCCTTTTGCCATTTATCTAGCACGAAAGTCACAGTAAATTGCTAGGAGATATACCTAAGGAACGCTGCTGCCCACTTCTCATCACACTTTTAAGCCTTATAAGATACCCGCGGGAGATATTTGGGGTTGTGACAAGTGGATTGTCCATTAATCGGGGAAGGCTATAATAGACTAATATGATAACCGTAATTAACGCGAGCGAAGCCGCGGGCGACCACTATCTAAGTTAAAAGGAAGTGAACTCGTTCAAATATAGCTCCGGAATCACCAACAAAAATATTCTTCACGCACCTCTCCGTCTAAAAGGTCGACCGAATCAGGAAATTGGAGACAAGGCCTCTGCAGGATAAATCTTACGGAAGCTCAGGTTTCCACCAGAAAAAGTGAATGACGACGATGCTCATCCTACATTTTTGATTACAAATTAAACGAAAATGAGATTATCCTCATTCGGATTCCGGTCTTAGGTCCTAAATTTCTTTGCCGTGTTATGCTGGCAGAGTGGAATACAATAATAATTGTCGACTTCCCTATCTCTCTCGTGGGCGTCGTACAAGAGGACTAACTGCCGCACTCAGAGACGTCAATTAACGTTAATGACTACCTGCTTAATGTCAAAAAACAATTCAAATCTTGCCGGATCTATGGTCTAGAATTTAAAAGTATATCACAAAAAAAAATTGTTAGAAAAAGTTCGAAAAATGTTTGATTCACATCGTGACTATAATTTTTCGAACTTTTTCTAAGTACATTTTTCATTTCGGCACTACATTACAAGTGAGCTACATCCAACAATTTGCTTGATAATCTTTGCAAGCCCACACTCGAATGCGACCAAAACTAACCGATGCCCAGAAATTATTGATGTCTAAACCCTAAAATGGCTGTGTGGTGACGGCAGAGTAGAATACAATTGTCACCACCCAAATCTCTCCCGTGGGTGTCGTACAAGGCGACTAAGGATAAATCAGTGATGAGGAATGGGCAGCAGCGTTCCTCTTATACCTACCACCTAGCAAAGTACTGCTACTTTTGTGCCCGATAAAAGGCAATAGGCTCGCCACCTATTAAATTGGACCTAGCATAATTGGCGAAGCGTGGGTGTTAGTTCACCTCTGCCTACCCCTTCGGGGATATAGGCGTGAATTATTTATGTATGTATGTAAACCCTTAACACCAAACTAGAACTAGTTCAAGGAACCCATTAAACAGGCATCAGGATTGAAATTGCCGAACAAGAGGATGAGGCTATCGAAGTAATAAAACTATGCAATAAAACCGTTCCCCTTTTTATCTACGCCTGTCAGCCACTTCAGTTGCCAGCGGACTGTACTGTGATATTGTTTGGATAAGTTCGCTTTGAAGAACCCATCGCGTCTTTTTTGTTCGGTAACACAGGCTTACTTTGCTACGAAACAGAAAAGTTACATACATGCATACTTAAATCACGCCTATATCACCTAAGGAGTGAGGCAGAGGTGAATTAACAGCCACTTTTCGCCAGTTACATTAGGATGTATCGATGGCGAGCCCATTGCCATCTATCGCTGCCCATTACTCATTTCTGTCTTGATCCTTAGTCGCCTTGTGCGACACCCACGGGAGAGATGGGGGTGGTGACAATTGTATTCTGCTCTGAACTTGAATGTTACTTTACTGTTCATTTACCAATATAATTTATTGTAAGCTTTCACTTAACTTTAGCCTAGGCTCGCCACCTATTACATGGGACCTAGCCTAATTGGCGAAGCGTGGGTGCTAGTTCACCTCTGCCTACCCCTTCGGGGATATTGGCGTGAATTATGTATGTATGTATGTTAGCCTTGTGGTGACAGCAGAGCAGAATACAATAATCGTCTATCTCTCCCGAGGGTGTCGTACAAGGCGACTATGGGTTTGAACAGCAATAAGCAATGGGCAGCAGCGTTGCTCTTACACCACATAGCAATGTATTGCGATTTCCGTGTCCGATATGGCAATAGGCTCGCCACCTATTACACGATGGAACCTGACCTCATTGGCAAAACGTGGAAGTTAATTCCCCTTCGGGGATATAGGCGTGATTTATGTATGTATGTATCATAGTACAATTCGACAGAAAGAACGTCTACTTGTTAAGTCCTAATTTATGGTAAATCCCCGAAATTTACTTTGCCTCTTAGGGCCGAAGCGATTACGCATTAAGTATGCAAGCCTTCCCAGAGCCCCTTGGTTGTAGTACACCGCACCTTACAAGTAGTTTCGGTAAGCCGATGTTCGATTAAACAAGCTCTGTGATGTGTGGAGCGGTCTAGAGCGAGAGATTACCAAATTAAAACCCATGTATATTGGAGAGCAGTAAAATGTTCATTGCGAACACACTCGCTGTTACTGTTAGCAGAAATAAATGCCGAATAAATGCAGTTAAGATCTAAACAATATGATATTGATTTTTAGAGAAAGGACAAGACAGTTCTCTTCTTTAAAACAAAAGAGACCCAAATCTGTAACACGTCTCTTGAAAAAATAAGTTAGGCCTGTTTCCAACGACAACACCTAACTTTAAAAGTCATAAGACAATTTATTTGCAGTTAAAATTAAACAAAAATAAGGCCCGTACTCGGCAAATATGAATTGTTTTACTCACGTTGTTTTAAAAAAGGGTTAAAAGGTTAAATGCCTACCATTAAACGGAGAGAGTGATTGTGATGACAACATCCCAATCTATACTGCTCAAGGTTTTGGCTTAGGTTTTACAGCCGGCCCCGACACAGTCATATACTATACGGTATTAGAAGTTAAATATCAACAAGCCGCCTGTCTGAACAATATGAAGTATGCGTAGGGTGCAGTCTGTAAGCCGAAGAGTTGTGAAGATAATCCGATTTATTTAGCACATAGACCGAATTTCTCCATCGTCTCGCCGCGTCCATTTATTACAATGTGTACGCAGATAATTTATCTTAATACTGTTAATGTAGTTTTTGTATATTTGTACTTATTCAGTTTTCAAGTTATGGACTTCAATACTGGGGGCCAAGAGAAGTGACCAATCTATTCGAAGGATAGAAAAAAAATGTATGAAACTGATGTATTACTGAGAAAACATCATGGCGACCGTCGTGTCAAAATGTTAGATAAAGTTGTCAAACTGGACGTTCCTTCTATTGAATAGTGGAATCGTTTTCCAGTAGGTTCGGCACCCAGGTTTACTTCTATAAAAGTCGAAGTGATTGCCCAGTGTGTTAAAACTACAAAGCACCAAGGAGCACTCGAATAACATTTAATTTTGGTCCTTAATGTTACTAGTGATATGCCCATTAATACTATATTAATCACTCGACAACTAATGGGAGAGCAAAGTTGAAATTCATACATAAACCCCATGTTCCCAATTGTACGGAACCGATCAAGTTTTATGCCTAACCCGGGCGAGGGCGAACGTTACGTCCCGTGAAGGACTGGCTTGATTGACAGTTGTTACTTATTCATACGGATGCCCTTCCAAAGGGTTATGTTTTGCCCTGAGGCGTTACTACGTAAACTCGAATTGGAACTGGATGATTTTCATTTATGGCTTACGTGTTTCCGTTTAGTTTTGTAGTAGGCTCTTCAAGGGTGTTTTTGGTCAGGATTCTAGAATAAAATGTGTGTGTTCATCACAGGTGAAATAAAATGGATATTTTGTCTCTGTTGACTATTTATAAGTCCTCTGCAGTCCTCTGCAAAGGACGCAGGTTCAATTCCCGCGTCAAGACTATAATTTTTCGAACTTTTTCTAATTAAAATATTCTTTGTAGTTATTTAGTTCAATTAAAAATCAAAATAATAACATAGTATTTACTTAAAATATGTGAGCATTGGTAGCATTAAGGGTTTGCGTTATTTCTGTTACCTACATATTGTATATCAACTTGTAAATAATATAAATTTTCAACAGGTGTTACTGCGAACTTGAAAGAAATTCGACTTAAAATCGAATCAAGGCCAGGTAAATTGTTTCAGTAAAAAGTTTACTTCATAATTATTTATTGTTTGTTTTATTTTTTAGTTCCTAAGCCGATCATAATGACCTTTGTTTTATTTTGTATCTTTTTATATCTTCCTTTCTTCCCTTTTTACCTCAGCAACAACAACAATAGACTGCTAAATAATATATTTCGCAAAATATTATAATTTCCTTCTACCCAATAAGCTTACAAGTTCGAATAATTCATTTATTTCCACACCGTTTACTTTGTAACTTCCATGTAATCCCTTAGTAGTGTTGTCCCCATCCATATTCCCGTTTGTCCCTTTAAATACAAATAACATTTCCCACAGGGAACTATGTTTATGAGTGTTCACTACGAGTTTCCCCGAACTCCTTTTATATTGGACTCCAAAGGGATCATCTTTATTCGCTTGGCTTATTCATTTTTACGTTTTAGCGATACGGTTTGTATTGTAGTGTGTTTAGCGTGCGAAGTGGTCATCAGTAACTTATGTGTTTCTACCATACCTCTGTTTTTGACACTCCTTTTTACATCATAAGATGTAACCCATAGAAAACTGCGTTCTCAATATTTATATAAATTGTATAAGCCTCCTGCTAACTTGTCATCTTCGAGAAATTCTTATTTGATGTGTATTGAGATATATAATAAGCTACCTGATTATTTTAAAAATGTAAATATAAATACTTTCAAAAAAAATCTTAAAAAATGGTTGATAGATAAATGTTTTTATAGTGTAATAGATTTTTTACAATACAAAGAATAATTATTGCAATTTGTTGCTTTTATATTAGTTTTAGTTTGTTAAATTTATATTTCTATTTGTTAATTTTCTCTTTATTATAAGTATTTTTAAAACATGTAGATACACCTGAAAAGGTAAAATTTAGTTGTTCTGTCTATTTAGAAAGCAAATGTATCTGCTAATTTGTACCTAAATTTATGTCTACAACAAATTCATTTCATTTCATTTCATACGAACGCCCAATTATAATCATTTATCTCAACCTTGAATGAATACATTATTTGAAAAACTACACCCATGAACCTTGAAGTATCATTAAGAAAACCTATAGTGTGTGGTGAGAGCAGAATAAAATTGTCACCAACTCCATTTCTCCCGTAGGTATCGTACAACACAACTAGCGAACACAATGGGCAGCAGCATTCCTCTGATGAGTACCACCTAGCAATATACTGCGATGTACGTGAACGTTAGATGACAATATACTCGCCCCTTAACATAATTCGCGAAGCGTGGGTGTAGATTTATCTCCAGGATAAAAAATCCATAGAGTGTATACTGGTTGGATTTCCTGACAATGTCAAAGGCTATAAACTGTATGATCCAATAAAAAAGCAAATATTCACAAGTAGAGATGTGATCATTATGGAAAAGAAGGTTATGATGGAAGTCGCATCTGAAGACTGTGGAAGGGAATGCAATGTAATGTATATAAATGTATGTATGCATGTAGGTATGTATGTGTTAATGATAAACTATGTCCCTTATAGAGGACAAACCGCAGTGTATATTTGGGTTGGTGTCAATGATGAATAAATAATTCAGGAAACGATTTGTTATTCTTTTCGAACGGTCAACGCCCTGCGTTAGCTATCTAGAAATTAAGCTCCAGTATCTTTTCTCATTTAAATACAGATAAAACCTAAGATAAATACGATCAATGACCTTCTATCACAACTCTCCGACGATAGATTGGTATTTTGCGAACAGCCACTTTCACTTTTATACCTACAACGTGTCATGCGAAAATTTACTTTACACTGTGGTTTATCATCATCATCATCACGCAATCACAGGCACTGCGCTAGCGAGTTCCTCTAGCAACTTTCAGTATATTATTATGTTCTGTTGTTTGGTCTACAATAAAGTGTTGTACAATTCTATTCCATTCTTTACGTGCCCTAAGAAGCGCGTGGGTCCGAACAGAATTCCATCGGAAAATGAATAGGTACGGCACGCATTATGCGAAATCCCCACCAGTTCCCCGGAATCACGTCGGATAATCCAATCGATTGCCTCCTCATTCCGCTTAGATCTGCTCCAAGGTCCCACTAGCTCCGAGGATCTAAAACGGGATGCTGGAACGACAAAGCCATTGTTCGTTTCGGAAATAGAAGAAAAAATTCGAACTTCGGCTTACGTGAGAATTTTATTGGGGCTTTAAATTGTTGTACCGTTTAGTCGGCAAGACCTGAATGTTTGGGAGGAGTAAATCAATTAGCTCATTCGTGTACAAGTACGTGATTTCGCATTATCCCCAGGGATTTCTCCAAAGCCTGGTTCTCTGCGAATTGAGTGCCTAAACTGGTTCAAATTGGATGTGACTCATAGATGCTTCAGAACTTTGTTTTTAAAATAATCATGTCACTACGTTATGGGGTTCCGAGACGGTCAATCAGATTGTGTCAAGCCAGTTCATTTTCTGTGTGTTTTTATTCTATTGCTAGGAACAAACACACAGAAAATGAACAGATCAAACCGACATAAAAAAGATTTGTTTGACCTAGCACAGAACAGAAACACACCGAATATGAAATGCCGATTGACCGTCTCGGAAACCCATTAATCTGGTCTAATCATCGTTACTCGTCGATTAATCGGCAAACGGAAATGAAAATTAAAGCGATTTCGACTGGATAGCTAATATCAAGAATAATTTTCGCAGGAAATGATAATTTTTGCAAAATTTCTATTATAATAAAAACACGACCGTACTCCGTGATGGTCACTGATGGTACATAAGTACTCACAAATATAGATTGTGAACCTTACTTGACGTAAAGTACAAAATACCCGTCGTAGGTCCGAAGACACACACTATAGAAAATAATAACCAGAGTGTCACAATCACTTTCTAAGGAGAGTTCCTCTTGTACCACCTAGCAATATACTCGTCACCCGGGACTTGGTGAAACGTGGGTGTTAAACACCTCTGCCTACCCCTTCGGGGATTAATTGGCATTACTATGTATGTATTAAATAAAGTAAAAGAGCAGTTCGTAACCCTACCACCGTGTACAGGTAGACGCAATAGATGAACAGTGTCAATTTTATTTATTATTTAGGCGACGTGCGTCACTGGACTATTTATATTTCCTTTGCGTACGGAGTGCAAAGCTCATGTCACGACGTCGATATGGGTCCAACGTCCGTCACCCTCGTAACATAGCTGCTTAGGAATGCACAGGGGTCGGGACACACAGGGAGGCTAAACAATTTCGTAGAACAACGAAGAAGATTTTCATAGAACACGTATTGGCAAGAATTGAGAAGCAATTCCTTCCCTTCTCTATTCTTGCCTTTACTTCTCGCATGGTTGGGTCATAAAAGGTGAATGTACATACATACATACATAAATCACGCCTATATCCCGAAGGGGGCAGAGGTGAACTAGCACCCACGTTTCGCCAATTATGTTAGGGCCCATGTAATAGGTGGCGAGCCTATTGCCATTTCTCGGGCACAAAATTCGCAGTACTATTGCTACGTGATATAAGAGGAACGCTGCTGCCCATTTCTCATCGCTGATTTATCCTTAGTCGCCTTGTACGACACCCACGGGAGAGATTTGGGGTGGTGACAGTTGTATTCTACTCCGCCGTCACCACACGGCTAAAGGTAAATGTCATTAATAGATTATATACAAAAGGCGATAGAACAAAGAATGCCTCAGATCCCAAGCATTTGAGGATAAATATGTAATCTAATCTGAGGCTTTCTTTTTTATCGTCTGAGGTTATTTAGTAGATTTATGTCACCACCTGATCAGCAAGCAGGAGCTCGCTAGCGCAGTGGCGTAGCATGTTCGCTAAGGCCGGTCATTGGATGGGTGACCAAAAATTTATCATCTCGAGTTCCCCCATACTTCAGAAGGCACGTTAAGCCGGTGGTCCCACTGGGCCAGCGTGGTGGGTTATGGCCCAATCTCCCTTTATTCTTCCATCCATAGGGAAGGCCGTGCCCCAGCAGGGGGGACATTAAAGGGCTGGTGATGATGATGGGATTCTCCGTACGCGTAGCGGGCGGCAAAGGCCACTTTATGGACAGGTGTAAAATAAAAATAATTTAATGGCGGAATTGAATGCAGAAATGGGAAGCGGAAGGCCTAGGTGGATCTTTCATAGACAAATTATAAGTCCAAAAAATATCAGGTCAAGATTAATCGAAACCGACGGGCATGCATAAAGCATTAATGATGTTGGATGAAGCGAAAGAAGTATGTAATAGGGGGCGAGCCTATTGCAATTTCGATCTCGAACCGAGTCGCCCCGTAAGTTTCTCGCCTTTTCCTAAAGATAGTACCCTTTCGCCCCCTATTAAGGTACCCATTCGCCTCTTTTCAATATTATTCAAGCACCCGTACGCCCCTTGTAATATAAAAATTAAAAACCGTACAGTCAAGCCTAAAATCAAAAAACCAAAAACCCCACATTGTTGAAACTGATCCAAGAAAACATTATAAAAATAAACGAATATATAGGTTACTTAGTTTTTAAAAGGACACGGAACAATTTCGGCCTTATTATTAAACACGGTTTAAAGGATAGTTACTCCGTGTCTCTTTTCCTGGCATTCAAAATCATCAGACGTCATACATCATACGTCATCATCAAATCATCATAGGTTTATTAATAAGACGGCTTAAGTTTTAAATGGCAAAATATACTCCAGGAAACCGTCCCAGTGAGACCGCCCCGCAAACATTACACAGCTACAGCAGAGTTTTTCCCTTCGCGTGATAATATTCCGAACGTGCTGGGACGCCCTTTAGGCATTCCCCTTCCGTTTGTCGTAGGACAAACCCGGCCGAGTTAGGGTTAGATGTTTTTATCAACAACACCGAAGATTTGTGGCCCGCCCTATATTTGTTACGTGGCTTTTGACCCTTTGACTTGAGACGGGCCTTGTCATAAAGATATGGGCAATAAATTGTCTTGTAATAAAGTTTTTTTCTGTATGTAATGCCGTGTGGTGACGGCAGAGAAGAATACGATTGTCACCACCCCAAATCTCTCCCGTGGGTGGGTCCCATGTAATAGGTGGCGAGCCTTTTGCCATTTATCGGGCACAAAGGTCGTAGTACATAGCTAGGTGGTATAAAAGGAACGCTGCTGCCAATTCCTCATCACTGATTTATCCTTAGTCGCCTTGTACGACACACCCACGGGAGAGATTTGAGGTGGTGACAATTGTATTCTACTCTGCCGTCACCACGCGGCAAACTTGCCAATTCAATTGACATAAATTTCATATAACAACTGTCAAATGATCTGCCAAGTAAGCTATCCAGAACTTACCCGTCGATTGTGGAACAGGCCCTGAGAGTTATAAGGAGTAATTAATGGGCAGCAGCAAATCAAACATAAAACAAAGAAACCAATTTATGATTAAATTAAAATTGTAAGCCAAATGAGACATTTAACCATTAGGCAATTATGAAAATTGCAATATGTTAATTTTGTCATAAGCAGTAACTACCGCACTCAGAGACGTCAATTAACTTTAATGAGTATTTAATGTCAAAAAAATTCATCAAATCAAGACCATAGACCCGACAAGAATAGCGACTAGGTTTGAATTGTCATTTTTTGACGTTAAGTACTCATTAACGTTGTTTGACGTCCCTGAGTGCGGCAGTCATTTTTGTCAACATTGAGGCGGGAGCCGTTTATCATTGGAGATCTTATCCATTTATTTATTGGAGCTACTGCCGAAACACAGAGACGTCAATCAACTTTAATGAGTACCAACTTAATGTCAAAAAATTTCATTTGAATCTACGCCACAGACCCGGCAAGAATAGCGACTAGTTTTTTAACGTTAACTGACGTCTCTGAGTGCGGCAGTAAGTGTACGCTAATGCTGCCTTACAGAGGGGAGAGGCGGGCAAGATGGATATACTGATGGCGCGTTTAGTAACTTTGGTATTCAATGCGTCGAGGTCATCGCTTCGTTGGCGGATCGGAGCATGGGTGGGTTTTGGAGATCTATCATTACAGGCCTAGGCATGCTGCGCACTCCCCCATTCGACCTTGGACGCACAGCTCTAACGTGATCTGTTTCATCATCATCATCATCAGCAATTTAATGTCCCCTCAGCTGGGTCACAGGCCTTCTCAATACATGGACGAATGTAGGGAGAGTGATGCGTTATATATAACCCACCACTCTGGGCCAGGGCGGATTGGTGGGTATTAATGACTGCAAATGCAGCCGGCACCAACGGCTTAATGTGCCTTCTATAGCACGGAGGAATTCGAGATAAAAAAAATTTGGCACCCATCCAAAGACCGCCTTTACAAACATTGCTTAATTTATGCGATCGCAGGTGGGACGCACTATGCCACTGCGAAATTACAACTGTGGTACATTGATTGACAACAATCATGACATTGAAGTATGTTTGCGTTCAATACTTGCTAGCATTTAATCGATTTATCAGGCGATTTGTTAGTACATTGCATGATTTTCAGAACGCGTTTTATACACGCGTAACCCTGGCCATGCATAAAATCTGTTTCAGGTTATAACGCATCGTTGAGTGATACACATAATTATATCATTCCTATTTTATCGCCGAATGGGTACGCAGAGGTGATTAATCACCCACGTTTCGCCAGATGTCTTAGGTCCCATGTAATAGGAGGCGAGCCTATTGCCATCTATCGGGCACATAAATCGCAGTACCTTACATGCTAGGTGATACAAGATGAACTCTGCTGCCCATTACTCATCACTGTCTGTACCTTTAGTGGCCTTACTGCACCCGCGGAGAGATAGGGGTGGTGACAATTATTGTATTCTGCTCTTCCGTCACCACAAAGCTAACATTTATAATTATATAAAGCATAATGTTCAAATAGAAAAAATAAAAAATTCTGTGTAGGCAGTTTGGCTATCATAAATATGGCGACCTTGTAGGTAGGTAGGTACTGCCATAAAATTCGTCATTGCAAATTCACCCAAAGTGAAAGTTATAACGAAACTCGAAGGTGTCACCTTGATAAGGCCCTCGGTGTATCCACCTACTTATCAGGAGTTATCACCGATAACCGCTATCTAGACTTTCACATATTCAGCGGGACTATGACAGATAATAGTTTTGTTTGTTTTATTTTTGAATCGATCTAATCTATTATGCCTACTTAGACAAATCAATATGATCTAACACATAAAGTGAAGAAAGAATGAGCATTACTTTTTTTTTTATTTTAACATAATAATAATTATTTGAAAGAATATTTTCTATTATTCATCTTCTTCTTGCTTCTTCTCCCGGCCCTGTTCCCAGTCCATCTGGGGTCGGCGCAGTATGTTTCCTCTTCCATTCATATCAGTCAGACGTCATCAAGCCATCCACTCCCTTATGATACATATCATTCATCACACCGTAAAGGTGCTAGTGATGTATAGAAAAGAGACGGAACGGACCATGTTGAGAGACCGACGAACGGAGAGAGTGATTAGGGTGACGTTCCAATCCATTCTGCTCAAGATTTTGGCTTAGGTTATACAGCCGGCCGCCTGCCGGATACCAACCCTCTTTGCATATGCTGTTGTTAGTGGTTTGCCCTCCACCATTCGGGTGCCCCTAAGTGCTTATTGGACTTACACATTAGTAACAATGTTTACCAATTGGTCGAGTGAACTATGCATCAAAAAATCGGTCCTTATTCGACTTTTATGACACCCTGAGTTGAGGCTGGCACATTCTACGCTACCAGCATGGAAGACCTCAATAAGACAAATTATCAGGTGGTAATGAACTTATGAATCTCGGAAGTGGCACGCAAACTTCATGTTGTGTTGATCCCATTTTTCAGATCTTAAGGCCATTGCGTGTAATGTTGGTCAAGTTCACTCACCCAATTAGACACGATATGATCTAGAAATATTGATTGGTTTGTTCCTTAAATGAGCATCGAAGACATCCTATAATTACAAAGAAAAATAGTTCAGAAAAAGTTCGAACAATTATTTTCTTTATGCGGTAATCGAACCTGCGTATCCTGCAATCCGGACGGCTCATACCACTCGGCCAACCATTACGTATATTCCCGCCTCAATAGTATAATTTTAGAACATTTTGTAAGCTATTTTACATGGTAATATTTTTTTAAATCGTCAATTGTGCTAGGTCTCGTGTAATAGATGGCGGGCCTATTGCCATCTACCGGGCACGTAAGTCGCAGTAAATTGCTAGGTGGTATAAGAGGAACGCTGCTGCCCATTACTCATCGCTCTTTATTACCCTTAGTCGCCTTGTACGACACCCGCGGGAGAGATTAGGGCATGACAATAGGCATGATGACTAATTTTGAAAAACGACACCTTGTTTTTCTTACGTGTCTACTTGACCCAAAATAAATTATATTATTGTAAAAACTTTCGATCTTGATAGAAAAAACATGCTTTGAATAATGCAATTTAAAATTTCTGCCAAAACGCCGAAATAGCAATGGTGTCTGTATGACGTCACTATTCCGTAAAAAGGCCAGTTTCTATATTAAACTAGTAAATTTGATTGGCAAATAAAATGTCAAAATGAGAATAACTAAATAATGACGTCACGCGGCGTGTAAGCAGATATTGCTAAGTTTTGTACATTTACTTTTATAAAATAAATATCAATCACAAGTATAATCTGATAACAAGTAATTATTAACGTATCTCCTTCTCCTAAATTATTGTTATAAATAATTATATCAGTGATTCTTTGTGGCATCATCCCTATTGTATACTACTCTGCCGTAAAAAACTCCAAGAAACTCAATACAAAATCCGATGACCTTGGGGAAATTTGCTTCATTATTTCAGCTGCAAGTTGGTGGGCATAGGGCTTTCCTAAAGAACTCCAATTCTCACATTTCAGTAGTCACGCCATAGAACACTTAATACATACATACATACATAAATCACGCCTATATCCCCGAAGGGGTAGGCAGAGGGGAACTAGCACCCACGTTTCGCCAATCATGTTAGGTCCCATGTAATAGGTGGCGAGCCTATTGCCATTTATTGGGCACAAAAGTAGCAGTACATTGCTATTGTTAGGTGGTATAAGAGGAATACTGCTGCCCATTCCTCATCATTGATTTATCCTTAGTCGGCTTGTACGACACTCACGGGAGAGATTTGGGGTGGTGACAATTGTATTCTACTCTGCCGTCACCACACGGCCAAAACACTTAATAACAATTAATAATTACGACGACCTAAGCAAAACCCTTGAAACTCACTTTCCTCCAAAGCTATCTCAATCATGGGCAAGATAATTCTAATATCCATAAAATTAATTCGAACAATTATTATACTAGGTACGAAGAAACCGGACAATTGAAGGTTTACCTGGTAGGTACGTAACATTGAGGCGTATGTTGCCGACCAATTTTACCTCTAATTGAACTGTAGGCAAGTTCGTTGACATTACCTTCAGAGTCCATCGGAAAATGTCCTCCGAAATCCATTGACCTGTGTACAATACAATAATCACTTTGCTTGTCGTGATATGGCAAGCAATTTTATTCTCGTATCCCTCTCGATTTTAATTGGATTACAATTTGTTTCAGTTACAACAATTACTTTAAAGACTTTGTAATTAAGCTTTTGAGGATTTAGCCCGCTTATGATTAGGTGTCGTTACTATTTATATCGGCGTTTAGGACTTTCTAGAATTTTTGGGGAGCGAAAAAATTGCGTAGAATGTAGCCTGACCCACCTTTGAGTATCCTGTTGTTGGTTGTTTGCCCTCCACCATTCTGAGTGCCCCAAGGTGTTTTTTGTTCTTAACTAGACAATCTCCCTTATTTCGACTTTTACGTTTTTTTTCGCTCTTAGGCCAGTATAGAAGACTAAATACGCCAGCTAAGTATTTTATGTAGGGGAACTAGTTTACGAAATATTTACTTAACAAAAGTAATTGTTGCGAAAGACAATACATATTCCAAAAGATTATCAATGAAAAATACCTTGTAATAAATACGTCAGAGATAGTGAACATTTTTCAAAGAATTTTCTAAAGTGTCGATAAGGGTTTGTTGAACTTCCTAATGCTCTCTGCTATGATGATGGAATGATCGAACTAAATTAAGGGTCAAAGTAATAAGTCGCCTTGTACGCGAGAGATGTAGTGTGAAAGATGTTGTGACTAGACACGAAATATGTTACTGGTCACCCATCCAGTGCCCGGATTTGTGAAATCGGTTCGTTTACGCATGCGAGGGTGCTTGGCACTGTGCCATAGAGCTCCTCAATTAACAGCATAAATTCCTTATACCCATCACCTCGTTAAATAAGACTGCGATGAGTAGTAAGTGATTCATTTATGGAGCAATTGGGGCAACCGTCGTGTATCGCCATGAAATTATAAATTATGTAGGAAGTATTATCGTATGATTCAACGAGCGCTCGCGTGTTATATTCTACTGTAACTGGGGACTACTTAAACTGTGGACTGAAGCCGTCTGTGAGTTTGAACAGGCCGTAAGTATTATTGGACAGTTTTTATGTTTACCACAATAAAAGTTTTATTGGTCCGTTGGGTTCGATATGAACCTTATCTAAGCGGACCTTCCTAATAGATGGAATAATATCGAACCAAAACAGGCCTGAAACTTAATACATAGGATCCACAAGGCGACTAAGGGTAAATACAGATGTGAGTAATGGGCAGCAGCATTCCTCTTATAAGCTAGCAATACACAGCGATTTATGTGCCCGATGAATGGTAACACCTATTACATGGGACCTTACTTAACTGGAAAAAAGTGGGTGTTTAATTCACTTCTGGCTACCGGTTCGGGGCTATATTTATGTATGATACTCCATAGATAATATTAAAAGAATTGGATTCTTATTTACCACCATATTTTATGAATTTTTTAATACTTCGATAGCGGTTGAAAATTTAATCTTGAAAAAGAAAATTCGGAATCTGAGAAATAAAATGAGTAATAAAATAAAAAAAATAGCTTAGGTACAGTAAGAAATAGAAATCTGTTGAAAGTCAGAGACAGAAAACAGAACAACAATTAAATATCAACTACCTACACACCCATTTCAAAACCTAGCAAGGAACATTTTTGCAAAATTGGTTTTATTACATCCAACATAATTTTTTCCTTTTCGTCTGAATTTGTCAATATTCACTTTTCCGATCCACGATAATGAGTACTTAACGAAAAAAAAATTCATTTAAATCTACTATAGTCTCATGACGACAAGAATAGTAACTAGTTTTTAATTATACATACATACATACATAAATCACGCCTATATCCCCGAAGGGGTAGGCAGAGGTGAACTAGCACCCACGTTTCGCCAGTTATGTTAGGTCCCATGTAATAATAGGTGGCGAGCCTATTGCCATTTATCGAGCACAAAAGTCGCAGTAGGTACATAGCTAGATGGTATAAGAGGAACGCTGCTGCCCATTCCTCATCACTGATTTATCCTTAGTCGCCTTGTACGACACCCACGGGAGAGATTTGGGGTGGTGACAATTGTATTCTACTCTGCCGTCACCACACGGCAAAATTTTTTAATTATCATTTTTGATATTAGATTTAATTGAGTCTCCGTCTCTGAGTGCGGCAGTAACTCACAGCTAAAGCCTAAATCTATAGTTTACGTACCACCTCCAACAGGCCTTGTAACTTATCTAAAAGTGACTCACTGATTTCTGGTTTATACAAATCGCCCTTCAATTCTCGTGTCGGATCAATGCTAAACGCAGTAAGTACCTACTTAATTATTTCAGCATTAGATATGTGGGTTATTGTTTCAAATTAACGAACGCTAACCAAAGGTTGGCCTGAGGCCAGTTTTGTAATTACTTCGCATACATATATGTTTTTTTTATTATTATTTTGCGTTATAAAATATATCATTGATAATTCCAGGGTTAGTCGTTTGATTTGACGAATAATTATTGTCAATCAAGTTTTTATATTAATTTTTGTGTCTTGTCGAGGAGGTATTGGATTTATGGAAACTTCAGCTATATTTAAACTCAAATACTTATCAAAATCTGTCGCCATAATAATAATGTTAACTGCAATTTGTGTTCCAATCGTGATAAGATGGCCAGCACCTCTGTGGTAGATACAAGTGGAACTCGATTCCATCTTCTTCGGCCCTTATAGTCACATACTATCAGGTGAGATGAAGGGCAAGAGCTTCCCTAACATAAAAAAAAAACTTTCTGTTGATATCACGAGTGCCGATTTTACGAGACAGAGTATTCTAGAAGTTTAAAATAACAAATTTTGGCAGTCACAATCGAGTTCCTGCCTAGTCTATCTAGTCTCTATCGATCAGCATAATAATATACAATAATCTAATTTATTCTTTATAATCTAATATAAATGAATAAACATATGGAAGGGGAATGCCTAGAGGGATCTTTCATTATCAAATTGAAAGTCTATTAAAAAAGGGCCAGGGTTAAGAGTGGATAAACGAAAGCGGCAAGCATGCAAGAAGACATTAATGAGATTGGATGAAGCGAAAGAAGTGTGTAAGGATCGTAGCCAGTCGAAAGAAGTGATCTCTGCCTGCCCTTGGCGTGACAATTATGTATGTAATCAAATCAATTTTATTTATCTTAATCTTCGCTACACTAGGTACTTTCAATGACATATTATTGCGTAATTTAAATGTAATGTGGCGAAGTATCAATGTTTCAAGTGGTTTAATTGAATCGTCAGCTAGCCAGTGTTGGGTATAAATAGACACTTCGAACATTAGTCAACTAACATGTCTGGACCTGTCCGAACTCAAACGTGAAGCGACTATTGATAACATAGTCACAAACTGGTTTAAAAGTCAACGTGCAATTGTACGCAAAAGCGAGAAATATATTATGTGGAACAGTGAAGAAATATAACAGTTAAACCACAGTCATCGTTGGTTTGCATAAAATTAATAAGACTTGGTTACTATGATTTGTATACAATTAAGATGTTTTCATCACCACTGCTGGAGCACAGGCCTTTACCATAGATGGAAGAATATATGGAAAATAACCACACAAGCGGGCCCAGAACGGATTGAGGCTTATTACGTATCTTCTGAAGTACAGAGGAACTCCAGATAATATACTGTTGGTCACTTATCCAATGACTGGCCTTAGCGTGCATTGCTTAGTTTACGCAACCGCTGTGCAGGTAGACTAGCCACTGCTGCAGCAGTTGACTTATAAGGAAGGGGTATACCACCTAAGTCATCTTCTTCCTACCATCCTAGGAGCTGACAGGCAGAAATTTGATTTCATATCATGTGCCTTATGGTGACGGCAGAGCAGAAAAATCATGGGAGAGATTAGGGGTGCTGACAATTGTGTCGCAACCCCTTATCTCTCCCACGGGTGTCGTATAAGGCAACTAAAACAACGATGAGGCAACGTTCCTTTTAAATCACCTAGGAAAACTGTACAGTGCTCTGCAATTTATGTACAGACAACACGTCAGTGCACGTCATACTACCACAAAATGTTAAATTTTCTCAGTCGGCTTTTGGCTCTACTGCCAACAATATATTGAAGAAATTTGACACTTTTGGGTAGTCTGAAGAGTCGTTGACTGTACATGGCAATAGGCTCGCCCCCTAATCATATTGGCCCAAACATACTTGGGGAAAAATGGGCTTTAATAGGCGTGTTATATATAAATAAATATTTTTACACTCACACCTATCATCTAGCCCAAAGTAAGTAGCCAGCACTTGTGTTATGCATACTAGATGACGAACACATTTTTAATATAATTATGTATATAAATGTTGAAAATATACTACATAAACATATACACAACCATGACTCGGAAACAAACATTTGTGGTCATCACAAAGTTTGCCCCTACCAGGATTCGAACCCGGGACTTCTTGGCCAATACCCAGCAATCTGAGCATTCGACCAAAGCGGCCGTCAATATGTCAAATAATGTGTATGTTTGTATTATCATCACCTATTATTTCCAACAATTGAGTATGTTGCATAGAAAAACGGACAGGTATTCACTAACAGGTTACTAGAATTTATTTACTAGCTTTAATATTAACATTCTACAATGTAGTGTCCTGGCAAGATGATAAACATTTGTCTTGTTAATCAACCTTATATCGTGTGATAAAATATGTGGCATAGAATATCATTACTGCTGATGTGTTTGTCCATGCGTTTTATCATTAAGACCTCGTTCAGATGTATGCGGCTTCAGACGCGTTTCGTTATACAATGCTCGCTCTTAAGCAGCTTTTAGTAGCTTATGCTGTTTAATAGAGAGCAATGTATAAGAAGAAAGAAAGAAGAAACGCGTCTCAGTCGCGCGTTAATCTGAACGGGTGCAAGTAGCTGGAGCAAGTAAAGGCGCGAGCTATTTGCGCAAGCAGCATGCTCAAGTGAATTAATTAATCAGTGCTTAAGCAAAAGCGCGGGTTGCTTGCACAAGTTACTTGGTCAAGAAATAATCCAAGGATGACCCTTAAAATTCCCTTTTTTACGTTTTACAATCAAACGGACGATTAATTAAAACTCAAACCAAGTTTATTAAACGAGAAATAAACTATTTCAACTAAGCTGTGAAGAGATTTTTTTCTAAAATTATTAAGTATTTTTAAATAAACAAACAAAGGTAAAATAATAACTCCAAAAATAATAGATTATTTTTAATGATGGAAACATTCATTCCCTTAACTGTAAAAATCATAGAAATTTCACACATACATGGGACCTAACATAATTGGCGAAACGCGGGTGCTAGTTCACCTCTGCCTACCCCTTCGGGGATATAGGCGTGATTTATGTATGTATGTATGTTAGGTCCCACGTAATAGGTGGCGAGCCTATCGCAATCTATCGGGCACAAAAGTCGCAGTACTATTGCTGGGTGGTATAAGAGGAACGCTGCTGCCCATTCCTCATCGCTGATTTATCCTTAGTCGCCTTGTACGACACCCACGGGAGAGACTTGGGGTGGTGACAATTGTATTCTACACTGCCGTCACCACACGGCTCTCACACAGACGATACTTATAAATTGCGTTTATTTACCCCTAAGGGGTAGGCAGTGGCAATTTACACACGTTTCACCAGTTATTAGGGCTCAAAGCAGAATTGTCACCACCTCCATCTCTCCTGTGGGTGTCGTACAAGGTGACTAAGCGTAATAAGATAGCAATGAGTAATGAACAGCAGCGTTCGTCTTATGCCACCTAGCAATGTACTGCGATTTCCGTACCCGATAAATGGCAATAGGCTCGCCACCTATTACATGGGACCTAACCTAATTGGCGAAACATGAGTGCTAATTCACCTCTGCCTACATAGGCGTGATTTATGTAGAATGTTAATTCGAGATCCGATGTCTGAGCAATCGATGTGTTTTATCTTGTATCTGTGTACAGTCATGAGTCAAGACTCAATTAGCAAACCGCCACATCGATTCCGAAAGCAAATAAGAGGTGGAGACGTGTCTATCAAATTCGCACCTTTCTCAAAATTGTTTACAACATTAAAATTTTCACTCGCATCCAATGTCGTTACCTCGCTGCGTCCTTACGGTCAACGAACTGGTGGCAAGGTCGCAATGTCTCCGTCATAGCCTCGATAAGCAAGTTTATCTTTAATTTTTGTGATATACGTTTCGTATCTATCTGTTTGGTGAAATTTCGATTAGATAAAGCCGTTCCGGCGAAATTTCGATCGCTGTCAGTGGTATAATTTTTTCAAATAATAAAGGTTTTTAATACATACATACTATACCCGGTTAAAATATCTGTAGATCTGGCTAGAATGTGGAGGCCTTTCCCAATCCTAACGCCTTTAAATCAATCAACAGTAAATAATAATTACGGACGCCACAAGTAAAAGAAATCGAAATAGAGAAACTTGTTTTACACACTGTATACAGGAGCGTCGACGTGACTACATCAACGTCAGGTCTACAGATATTTTACATAAATCACGCCTATATCCCCGAAGGGTAGGCAGAGGCGAATTAACACCCATGTTTCACCAATTGTCCTAAGTAATAGGTGGCGAGCCAAATGCCATTTATCGGGCACGGAAATCGTAGTACCTACATTGCTACTAATGAGCACTTTGGGCACCCGAATGGTGGAGGGCAAACCACCAACAACAGAATGCCCAAAGAGGGTTGGTGTCGTGCAGGCGTCCGGCTGTCAAACCAAAGCCAAAACCTTGGGCAGTATCATTTTATGGATTGGAATGTTGTCATCCTAATCACTCTCTCCGGTCATCGGTCTCTCGATATGATCCTTTCCGTCTCTATTATATATATTCATTACATAAGTAGCAGCTTTCCGGTGTGATGGATAATATGAATTAAAAGGGAATGGATGGCTCGCTAGCGCAAAAGTCATAAAAAATATATAAAACAGATGGAAAGAACCATGACGAGAGTATGACAACATTCTAATTGACACTTTACAGGGCTGCCTGCCGCCTTAAGGTTTGCTGTTGTTGATAGCCCTCCACCATTCGAGTGCCCGATGTACCAAAGGGAATGAACACTCATACTGACACCATTATGCTGCGTAGTGCAGTGCTGTGACAACAGAGAGGGATATAATCTACACCACCCCTATCTCTCGTGCTCAAGGTGACTGATAAATAAGCCGATGTGTGTTGTTAAAAAAAATAAAATTGCTTTATTATAATTAAATTGCAAATAAAAACCTTGTATGCCGATTCCTCGTTAAATATTCTTTTAACGAGGAATCGGCACCATCTAGGAATACTAGGTAGCCTTGTTTTCCTTCTATCTTGCCTTAGAATTCTATCTAGTTTTGATCTGAACGAATAAGAATATATGATGCTATTTTTGGTCGAATTTTTAAGTTCGTCCTTTCCTTATCTGTCGTTATAGTTTATAGTCATTTATTTAACGGCTTTCGGATGCTTACTTATAAGGTATTAATTTTATTCCTCGTGAATTTATATTTGGAAACGCCAGACACAAATTAATTTATTAGTTTTTTTTTCTGAACCCAACTGAGTCATAATGTAAATTAGCAAATTGATTATCAAAACGATTATTAAATCTTAACGTTCCTAAGTTTAGCAAAATTTACATTTTGAGTCATCGTATTGCATTAAAATAGTATGAATATTTTTAATTGTGGTTAACTTTGCATCTTGCATTTACTCTTTCCACAGTCAATATACTAAAAGTAGCATAAAATATTGCGAGACACAATCAACCATATTCTATAAGACATATTTAGATACGTCTAGTGAATATATCCAATTTAAAGTGCATACAGGTTTTACAGAAGAACTCGACAAAATTACTGAAACATGTAGTGCTGTTTTCGCTAATAAAGCTTTGTGTTTTGTTAACAGAACTAAAAATATCAAGACAACATAAACGTGAATAGCACTACAGCTAACAAACAGCACGTCAAACTGTACAAAATTGTCAAATATCTCCAACTTATTACGGACCTTCTTATTTTTTGGACGTAAAGCATCGATTAAGAACATTTGTGATTTAACATATTATCGCACACCTAGTTAAAGAGTAGCACAACTCAAATAATTGCTATATCAGAAACAGACAGTATCTGTTTGAATGGTTTTTAATAATAATTACTGACTTACAAGGTCGTTTACATTTTGTTAATACAGATTTTTACTCTATCATGTATCTCCGGATTTAAGTTAGTACTTTTAAGCACAGATTCCAAAAATTGTGATAATTCTATTTTGAATTGAGTTGTCCTAAGGGTGAGATTTTATGGTAACACCCGTTGTACCTGTTCCTATTCCATTCTGCAGGCGTCGGAAGTATACGCGTCCTGGGAGTATCTTTTCCAGCAGTTGTAACTGTCTCTAGTCTCTTGCCCCGGGGACCTTGCTGCAGATATCTTCTATTGTCCCAACTTCGTTATCTCAGTACACAAAGTGTTTCGTATTCGCCGTTGTAAGTTTGGCGTAAGTGAAATTATACCTGTCCTTCAGTAAATGGTGTGTTTATTTTGTTTAATATATTTATTGTGCAATTTTAATCAAGAAATACTGCATTATATTTAGCAAAATATAAAAAGTTTTATAGCTCACACCTAATATTTTAACCCTTATAATAATATATAACCTGCGTTTACCCAATTTATTACATGTTCCATGTATAGGGGTCGTGTCTCTATTGCCAGGGTAGTGAAAATTTTAGGGGAAAAACTGGTAAAATGGATACAGTATTCAAAACGGATATTAATTATAATGTCATACAAAAATGCGTTGGTTAACGTACCCGGTAGATGGCTTGTCCCTTTTACATGGGCCCTAACAGCAGTTGGCGAAATTTGGGTGTTGAAAAACCTTTGCCTACCCGTTCTTTGGCCTTAGCCATAAGGCGCATGTTTTAGGGTTCCAAACTAATTTATTTATTTTATTTATTTAGTTTACATTAGTAATTAGTCTTTGTTTTAATGCTATTTTTATCTGCACTGTTTTGTGCTAAAACAATGAATAAAAATATATTTTTTTAAATGACATTATAATAAATTCTAATATCCGTTTCATCGACTGTATCTTTTTGCCCGCCCTTCCCCTTTTCTTTCTGCCGGCACGTGATAAACACGCTTGGATTATGTTTGTATGTATATGTCGTGTGTCAACGTATAATTTCTATTATTCAATGTTCCCTATTTATTGAACGGAAAGATAATCTTATCTATTTACATCAACACCACATACATATTCACCGACAAACATTGCTGTGTGCATTTCATCACTAATTAATAGGGTAATTATGTATATTTTATCGTATTATTACGATAGATTAAAGTTCAATAATATTCACGTGGCTCAAGCATTATTTTGGCAAGTAAACACGATAAGTACCCACATCCAGATATACTAGACAACGCTTGAAGTCTAATTACATACATAAATATATAGTCTCATGTCTGTTAGGTAGCGAGCTTATTGCCATCTATGGGGCACGTAAATCGCAGTATATTGCTGGGTGGTATAAGAAAGACGCTGCTGTTCATTACTCATAGCTGTCTTTAGTCTTTACTCTTACTGCCGCACTCAGAGACGTCAAATAACGATAATGAGTACTTAATGTCAAAAAGTTACTATTCAAAACTAGTCCCTATCTGTGCCGGGTCTATGGTCTAAATTTAAATGAATTTTTTTGACATTAAGTACTCATTAAAGTTTATTGACGTCTCTGAGTGCGGCAGTTAGTCTCCTTGTACCTACGATACCACGGGAGAGATGGGGGTGGTGACATTTGTTCTTGAGTCATGGATGTTTATGTGTTTTAAGTAAGATGTTTCGTGTATAGGTGTTACAAATTAAATATTCATCTAATATATTAAAATTTGTTCGTCATCTAGTATCCATAACATAAGTGATTACGCTACTTACTTAGGGCTAGATGGTATGGAAACATTTATTTACTTGGCGGTTTGCAAGTTCAAATTAGTGAAAACAATTACTCATGGTGAAGACAGAAATAAGTAATGGGCAGCAGCATTCCTCTTGTACCTACCACCTAGCAATATACTGCGATTTATGTGCCTGATAGATGGCAATAGGCTTGCGTCTTATTAGGTACATGGGACCTAGCTTAATTGGCAAAAAGTGGATGTCAATTCACCTTTGCCTACCCCTTTTTGGATATAGGCGTGATTTATGGATGAATGTATTATAATGCCTTGTGGTGACGGCAGAGTAGAATACAATTGTCACCACCCCAAATCTCTCCCGTGGGTGTCGTACAAGGCGACTAAGGATAAATCAATAATGAGGAATGGGCAGCAGCGTTCCTCTTGTACCACCTAGTAATAGCAATGTACTGCGACTTTTGTGCCCGATAAATGGCAATAGGCTCGCCACCTATTACATGGGACCTAACATAATTGGCGAAATGTGGGTGCTAGTTCACCTCTGCCTACCCCTTCGGGGATATAGGCGTGATTTATGTATGTATTATAATGTATATTACAAGTATCCATAACACAAGCGGTAAAAACATTTGTGTACATGTATTTACAATTATATTACATTAATTCATTTGGCGGGCTGCAAGTTAACCTAGAATTAGTAAAAACAATCACCTTCTTAAAATCCGTTGGCACAAACTGACAGCTTTCGCGTGTCATCAGAATTGTCTCATTCGCGAGCACACGGGCTAAAAATAACAATGACATGAAGTATGTACGTCTTCTATATCTTATCTGCCGACAGATTGTCTGCCGAGCGAGATAGCCGATGTAATGTACCGGAAGGTCTACTGGCAGATAACAATGTGTATTTTGTAGGCACGGTCACTTTATACCGCGCAATAAAAGAAAGCTTCGAAGATGGACCTTAATACGTAGACATACGTACATACATAAATAAATCATGCCTATATCCTCCTAGAGGTAGGCAAAGGTGAATTAACACTCACTTTTCGCCAATTGAGTTAGGTCCCACGTAGTAGGTGGCGAGCCTATTTGCAATATACTGCGGTTTATGTGCCCGATATATTATGATCAAGCACATAAATCGCAGTATATTGCTAGGTGGTATAAGAGAAATGCTGCTGCCTTACACCCGTATTCACAAACGATACTAGTATAAGTAAAGAAGCAACAGTGTGCGAAGTAAGACATTTGTCAATGCGTTTAGTCACTCAAGTATTGTCTGTGAATAGGTTTTTGGGATCCTGTGCGTTAACGCACCTCATAGTAATGTTTATGAATACGGGTGTGAGTCACATTGTACGACACCCACGGGAGATATGGGGGTGGTGAAAATTGTCTTTTGCTCTACCGTCACCACACGTTACTACCAACACTGCTTGGTCACAGGTCTTTTCTATAAATGGACGAATATGGGGAGAATGTAATAGAATGTATGTATAATTATACATTCATACATAGAAGGAGAATAAAATAGGTCATAACCCACCATTCTGGAACAGTGCGGATTGGTGGGTATTATCGATTGCAGATGCAATCGAGAGCAACGGCTTAACGTGCCTTCAGAAGTACTGGGGAGCTCGAGATAATACATTTTTGGTCACCCATCCAATGTCACACACACAACCACAGGCCAAGCAATGTTTATGCTGTTGCAAACCGTTAATTACATACATACATAAATCACGCCTATATCACCCAAGGGGTAGGCGGAGGTGAATTGACACCCACTTTTCGCCAATTAGGTTACGTCTCATGTAATAGGTGGCGAGCCTATTGCCATATATCGGGCACATAAATCGCAGTATACTGCTAGGTGATAAGAGAGGAATGCTGCCGCCCATTCCTCATCGCGGTCTTTACCCTCAGTCGCCTTCAGTACGACACCCACGGGAGAGATGGGGGTAGTGAAAATTGTATCCTCTCTGCCGTCACCACACTACTTTAATATCTGGAAAAAATGACTTTGGCTAATAATCATCATCATCTCCAGCTCTTTAATGGGGACATTCTGGGGCATAGGCAATCCCTATGGATGGAGGAGTATAAGGATAGTGGGCCATAACCCACCACGCAGGCCCATAGCGGGTTGGTGGGTATTAAGGACTGCAAACGCAGCAGGGCCCAACAGCTTAACGTGCCATCCGAAGCACTAGGAACACAAACAAGCAAACTCTTCAGCTTCATAATATTAGTACAGATTTACGTGCCCGATAGATGTCAATAGGTTCGCCACCTATAACATAGGACCTTACGTCATTTTATGCTCTCAGACCATCGTGAAAGACTATTCTGTCACCAGTACAACAATATAAAACTAAATAGGGCTCAATTGTTATCTTCCATTATGTTTCATAAACACCATTATGGCTAGAAGAATTCTCTAGACCTAATGAATCAGCCTTATCTCTTCCTGCGCAATTTGTTTATTCAAATTCAATGTGTATTATTATGTTTATACCTACAATAATATTTTAATCAATTTTGTTTATGAGTGCAAACGTTATGCTGCGTAAATAATCCATAGCATGGATATATCTATAGTGGAGTGGGCCAAAGCGAGTAGTCAGTGCATAGCATTAGTCATACTTACCCTGGGGAGCAGGTGGGAATATAAATGTCTAACTGACCCCTCTAGGGGCAATGGCACTGTTGGTAATATGTCGCAGCCAACTAGCTTAATAAGCCGTTTAAGCAACAACCTAGCCTCTTTACTAATTCTTATTAGCATAAATATTGTTAACTATTCGATTTTAATTTCAACATTATAACTATAAATGTTAGAAAAATTAGTACAAGGATTTTGGTGGTTAGAGTTTATAGTGTCTTGGTTGGCCGAGCGGACAGGCACCTGCCCGGATAGCAGCGGACGCGGGTTCGATTCCCGCATCAAGACCATAATTTTTCGAAATTCTTTTTCTAACCACCAAAATCTTTGTAAAAATTTTGTTCTTAAACAAACCTAACCTAACCAACTTACTAACCCGTGTCGGTAAATAGTAAGATTTTTGCTTGGCTGGCTGCTGCATATCATTTAAGCCGCTAGTTGAACGGCGCTGTTTAGTAAAGAGACTAGGCTGTTGATTGAACGGCTAATTGAGCTAGCTGGCTGCGACATAATAATATGAACTCTATATGAAATGGAATAGTGCTATTAATGAATAATGATGATAAGAAAACGTCATTAAGATGACAACATTCAAATCCATACTGCTGAAGGTCTTGGCTTCGGTATTTATTATACAGCAGGCCGCCTGCCTGACAGCAATGTATGCAGTTATTAGTTATTGGTGGGTTGCCCTCCAGCATTCGGGTTCCCTAAGGTTTTTATTGGTCTACACCGGGGAATCTCCCTTACTGGCGTACTCAGAGAAGTCAATTAACTTTAAAGAGCACTAAATGTAAAGAAATTTCATTTAAATGTAGAGTATAGATCCGGCAAGAATAGCGAATAATTTTGAATTGTAATTTTTTGACATTAAGTATTCATTAACGTTAATTGAAGACTCTTAGTGCAGCAGTTACGCCCGAATACAGAAAGGCTACTTAAATTTTAAGCACTGCTTAAAAATTAAGGGGACATTAGGTGTCAGAATTTGTATGGAAAAACGTAAATTTTGACAATACTTAAATGTTAAGTAGGACTCAAACTTTAAGTAGCGTTTCTGACTTCGGGGGTTAGTCGCCTACTTTTACGACACTCGTGGGGTCAGTCAGGGGTGCACATTCTAAGTTTTTTATTTCCACAATCCAGCATAGAAGACTCCATTACTCTAAGATTATAAACAGAAGTATTTTTATTCGATTTCAAGTGAACAGTGTACCCAAATTCAATCACAGTACCAGGCCAATTCATTTGCCAGTTCACAATCCATCTCATCAAGCCAACGCAAGTTTCTTCGAGGGAGGACCTAGCCTGCAAATTAATAGCTATTTGCCCTGATTTGATTTATTCATGTACCCCGAGGTCACATCCGAACAGATCTTTATCTACTCATAGCCGACTTAATCCGTCCATCTGAATTAATGCTGCCGTTTGTGTCAACCGCGAATGAATACTAAACGGATGACAAGTCAATTTGGGGACAGTTTGGGACTATTGCGCGATACAGTCGTCAACGGTCGAGGCTACGGTGTGTTAAAAGGTTGTCTCAAGCGAATTTGCACTTAACTACCAACGGTTGAGGGTCTATGTGCGATTTATGTGCCGGGCAGTATTACTTCGTCTACTGTACGTATCGCTACATGATTTGATTGAAACCCATGAAACATGGGGTGAGGACGCCGATAACTTATACTCCGAAATTGGTTCAGGCACTTGAGTATCTCTATTCATGTTAAGGATCTCAAATTTCCGGGATCAAAACAAAGCCTCTCAACATGAAAGAGACGTGTATAATGAAAGACGTAGCGCGAGATGAGGAATTTGGCCACCCATATCTAAACTAATCGTTTGTCAATCTTTTGTCTTCGTAAAAAATTCCTTCAATTAAGAAACCTAGTAAAAACAAAGCAGTGACAGCAGAGCAGAATACAATTGTCACCACCCCCAACTCCCCCGTGTATGTCGTACAATACAACTTAGGGTATATACAGCAATGAGTAATGGGCGTTCCTCTTGTATCACCTAGCAATATACTGCGATTTATGTGCCCGTTAGATGGCAATAAGCTCGCCACCTATTACATGTCATCTAGCTTGATTAGCGAAAACTGGGTGTTCATTCACCTATGCCTACCCCTTCGGGGATTTAGGCGTGATTTATCTATTTATGTAGCGTAAGCAAATTGGATTTAACCGTTGCATCTGAGAGCGTAAAGTTCACGTTGGTTTGCCTATTTTTAGACCAATTGACCATATTATTATTTTGACCCTACAGGCTCAATGTAATAAAGCAGTTAAGACGAGTCCTAATAAAACAGAATTAATAGGTACCACGCACTTAGTCTTAGTGACCTGTTTGATATGGTCTTTTCCCGTTGGACCACTATGGCTTGGAGCACTAAAAATATTTATTGGTATTACCAGTTACAATATACGCAATTAATTCTTACATATCTACATGCATAGCTACGCCTGTTTATCCCCGGAAGTGTAGTACGAAGATGTGAACTAGCACCCACATTTCACTAACTACGTTAACATACGTATTAGGTTAGGTTCTAAGTGATAGACGGCGAACCTTAATGTATTCTACTAGACAAGTTACTCATATATTGCTAGGCTTAATATTTCAGATAATAAAGTCTAAATTCTTATAACCATGAAAAGACATTACCTATATCTAATTGCGTTCATAAATGCCGAGCAGATTGTGCATTTACAAAATGTATGTCATTGTTTGTTGTCTCTTAAAAGTCTTAGAAATGTGATGTAACCTATCTACCTACCTAGGTGTAATAAAACAACCAATATTTCGCTATTTTAGGTAATGGGCTGATAAGGGCCTATTGCCATCTACCGGGCACATTTCGCTAGGCGGCGTACGAGGAACCCTGCTTACCATCCCTCACCATGAAAATAAAAACATACATACATACATTCATAAATCACGCCTATATCCCCGAAGGGGTAGGTAGAGGTGAACTAGCACCCACGTTTTGCCAAATATGTCAAGTCCCATGTAATAGGTGGCGAGCCTATTGCCATTTATCGGGCACAAAAGTCTCAGTACATTGCTAGCCTAGGTGGTATAAGAGGAACGCTGCTGCCCATTTCTAATCATATTCAGATTTATCCTTAGTCGCCTTGTACGACACCCACGGAAAAGATTTGGGGTGGTGACAATTGTATTCTACTCTGCCGTCACCACGCGGCCATGAAAATAAAAAACCCTCTATTATTACACTGCCAACAAAGTAATGCGAACATTCACTTAATTAAACAAGTGACCAAGTATCAGGCTGCCAGTCGGGAGGGCACCTAAAAGATCATTTCATTAAGGCAACTCACAAATAAGACTTTGGTCCCGGGACTCGCCGGACGATTATTCAAATTTATTACTTTAATTTTATATGCCTTTCCTTATATTAGATGTCTCGTTACTCATTTTTGATGATGCCATCACGTTTGCGCCGCAATTTCGAGTGCTCAAATAATAATTTGATATTATGGTGTCGAAATTTCAACAAGATTACGACGGTTTATGTCTGATGAAATTTGAATTTTTCCGGCCCTCATTGTTTTATGGGCATGTGACATCGCGCTTCTGTGCCCTGAATGTGTAGCAGGCGTCTCGTAGATCTTTTGGATATGAAAAATGTCTACTGGTTTGAAAACTGTCTCTGACACACTCCACCCTAACCTTATATAACCTTATTTTACACCAAGACTTAAGAATAATATTACAAAAAAAAAAACGAAACATAATTTGTCCTAATGCGGAAACATGCAGGACTTTTGTTGTAATATTTTTTCTAACTTTAAAACAATGTTAAAATAAACGTAAAAACAAATCATAATGGATAATATTCAAATTATATAAAATATTTAAAATAAAAATATGATTACATCATCGAAATTGTTATATGTAAGCTACATATAGAGTTCAGATTTTAACCAATGCCTACTAACAGATATAATATAAACCACGGTAATTTACCCCCGAAGAGGATCAAAAAGGCAGAGGTTATTGAACCCACGTTTCGCAAATTATGTAAGGTCCTATGTAATAGGGGGCGAACCTGTTGCCGTCTAACGGGCACCCAAATCCTCGTATATTGCTAGGTGTTATAAGAGGAACGCTGCTGCCCATTCTCTCGTCACTGTATTAACACTTAATCGCCTTGTACGATACTAAATGTAATATTTTATTACAATAATATATTATTATTACCAAAAGCATCAAAGTAAATAATAAATGCTAGCTACCTTTTACTTTTTCTTAGATAACGGTCAGGTAAGCTACAGAACTGATAACCGTTGAGGAACTCCACAGTCTTCTCCACAGCTGCAGACTTCATGTGTGATGCTGCCCGACGAGATGAAGCGAAGACTGTGCCAGGATTAGATCAAAGTCCTAAGATTAGTTTAAGGATTGTGTTGATCACAATGATAAAAAGCACTGCTTTGCTTTCTACCAGAAAGTTATAGATTGGCGGAAGATACATTCAACTGTCAAGTCAGTAAATTAGCATAAATATAGGTACATCCCATTAATTTTAATAGTTGAATAAGATTCAAAATGACTTTTAAAGCAATGACAGTTATAACCTCAAGTACTGTGAATTGTAGCATGAGCATAATATTGTTAGAAATTTACGATTTATTTCAAAGATCTTCAGAAGAGCCCTCTGTACCAACAATCAAATCTGAATTTCAATTTTAAATTATTTAAGGAGTTAATAAATTGATGCAATAATTACAGTAAAAATTTGAGTAGTGCACTCAAGAAAATTGATATTGCAATTTAGGTTCGAGGTAACTATTATACAATTGATGATAATGAAGGCAAATAACGTTTTGATTCTTTATAAGGCACTGACACGTATGTAAGGTTACTGTTGAATCTTGAACTCTATTGCATTGACTTAAAGTTCAGCAGTAATAAAAGCTGTTAGTGCTTTATAAAGGTTAAGGCAAGTGACAATAAATTAACTTTAAGCTTTTGTAATTATTATTTGTTCTGTAAATGACAATTTAATTGTTGGGCTATGAAATTTATGGCTGTATGCGCAATAATTTTTTATAAGGTTTTGTGTTCGAATAAAAGGCAGACTATTTTTTAAAAACTGGATGATTTATTTTTACCAATGCGTTATAATATATATTCATTATTGAACAAATTACGTTACAAAATGTACACGTTCTCTTAAATCCATAGCTACAATATTATTATTTCATACTTAACAATTTAAAAGTCTACATACATTATATGCAATTAGAGTAGGTATCTTAAGAAATACATAATATCAATAATTTATACAACGAACGACGGAAAAACCATTTACTTCCAAACAACACTTTCCTCAACGACAAAGTCGTTGTTAATTCAAATCAGAGAAAGATTCAACCTCACAAAAGGTAAACGTTTCGTCTCATTAAGGAGTTATGTCCCATAGTTTCTTACAAACAAAATCAATTCTATATGTACAACATTTTTAAAACCAATTATTACAATGTCGAAAACGAGTGTTTTCTTTATTTGGTTAGCCGAATTGTCGATTAACTGTAAAGTGCTACATATAAGAGATCCATCGGTAACGGTTTCTAAAAGCTTCGTATTTTTTTTGGTATAAATTGAATAAAAAAACTAATAAGACCAGGTATCGATGATGCAATGGCCACTAAAGTCATCGAAGACACTGAGACTACGAGAGGTGAAGATGATACTCGAGCGAAGGTAGAACTCACAAGCATAGACGAAATTATACAAAACAAAATAATCGTTCAAGACTAGAATGATTCGGAACTCTCTGTACAGCTGGTTCCGAAGATCTTAAACATTGTGGCCTTAATTTTTATTAACAAGATATTTACAAAGTCAAGTGACGTGTCATCTGTGGATTAACATGAATACAATTTCAGTCCAATAGTTTGCGTTAAAGCCATGCTTTTATTTAAATGGGGAAGGTCTGACTCTTGACGAAATGATCGCGAATCATGAAGCATAATTGGGTATACAATATGCTGCACTACCAATAACCTATGTTTTATTCTAAAAATGGACCATCCTTACACTTTTGTTCCTAAAAGAATTGATCAACGTATTATTTACAATAAAAAGTTGGAATAACTTCATAATTCAAACTTCAACAACATGTATTCATAGGTTTGGTAGAAAATGTATGTCGAAGCGTAACTGAAAACTTGTGTTCTTTAAAATACGCCATGTCCAATCAAGTAGTATCCCTTGCACGAAACATAAATCAATTTACCATAGAAAATTACATTTAAGCTGCGGGTAGCAAATTATTTTAAATTTAATAACTATCACACCTATCTATGTTCACGTTCCTTAATTAATCATAATTTTTAAAACTATTATTGTTATTCCTAAATTAATTCCTTGAATCAGATTGTGCGAATTTTTGTATTTTAAATCGTAATCATTAAGTTTATCTTTACCAATTATATTAAATGACACAGCTACGTCAACAACGAATTGGATATTCATTTTAATATGCATCCACTACTGCTTCATGTTGACATACAATACTCGTATAAGGATTAATAATTATACTGTTTATTATTTTCCTACCATCTTATAGACACCAATTAAATATCGTTAAAATAAATGTTAAATGGATGGTGATTGAGAGTGATAGAAAGAAAATAGCTTCGTTGTTTCCAGACAGATAAAGATAAAAACGAACCTTAGAAGACGCTTATCAATTAAATCAACAATAGAAATAGATGCTATAATACATACAGATAATATAATTATGTTCAATTTTTTTTTCACAAACAACACAACGAGAATTTAACTTTTCAGTTCTGTGAATAAATCACTAATTTATTCAATTGAATCGCATCGCATTTAAGTGTGTCTATGCACGACACCCAATACTACTGGTTACTGATCAACGATCGCTAATGCATCCCATAAAATACCAGAAAACGTTAATCTACTTGGAGTTCAAGCGATTATCAAGCTTCAATGCGATTTCAATAGAATGAAGACAACAAGTTATTTTTACACAAGTATTCAATATCATAATCTACAACAACTAACTACGTTTTCTATGATATTTATTCCTTTGAGACGTCTTTATATTATTATATAACCTCTAATTTTTCTCACAGTATCGCTTTATTTTGACTTCATTATTATAAACAGTTTTAATACTTATATACATACAATAGATTAAATCTTACATTCATGGGTTTATGAAAGGAAACTTTAAGGGAAGCGAGTGAATCAGCAAAGGATAACAGACACGTTAAACAGGGACATACAGTAAGAAGGACATTTTATATCTAACCTTTAAATGAAAGATTAAACCCTGATAATTCCAAATATTGAAACACCATAACAAGAAGCGCTACATTTACAACAGTATAAATTCGATGTTGCCACAATATAAACACTTTGGGGTTACAAACTCTTTTGCTAATAAAAATAGTGTAAGCGATTACTTCAATAATATAGATCGCCAATGTTGAAAAATAGTACCTCCTTATTTTTATTAGCAATAGAGTTTCGAATAAAATTGAGCTTCGCTGTCATCATTAATATTGCTTTTTGTCGTTGATTTGAACTTACTAACTTATCAAGTCGTGACCGAAGAAATGAAGTCAAAGCAATGAAGAATGTTACTTTAAAATATTTACAAATGAAATACAAAACTTTCGTAAGTACGCTTACAACGGATACGGGAGCAAAAAAAATCACTTTTATGGCCAAAGTTTGAAAAATATGGAGGGATATATTACACAGACCGAGTACAAGGAGATCCAATGAAAAGTTTGTGTATCTCCAAAAAGATTTCAACTACATCTTATTTGTAAGTTTCACCGGATCCCCCGGGAGCTAGCTACGTCAAACAGAAATGCTTATCTGGCTTTGAGAAAACTAACCATTCATATTTTGTTCACTTCATAATCTTCTCAAGCAACAGCATCTAATAACGACTACATGCTTATAAGTACCTTGAGCATTACTAAAATATAAGTATCATAAAGAATTCCAAGTAGTTAATTAGGCACAAATTTATTTTCTTCCTCATTACCACAATAATATAATTATATCATCTACAACACACAAGACAGTATTTGCAATATAGATAGTTATAACATGTAATTTTTCATTTTTTTTTAATAATTGGGTTTTCGTAGACACTTACTAAGTTATACATGAACTCGTATTTTTTACATATATATTTATAAGAATATAATAATATAAGTAAAGCATTTTCTTTCTTATCAACTAGAGCACAACGGATCCCTATGTTAGTTCTATATTTAGGGACACACGGTATCCTAATATTCATTCCACAATCTGAACAGTATAATTAGTAGAAGGTCTATTCATTAAAAGTGAGTCAAACAACTTTTGACTGTTGCTACTTCATAACTGACACAATTTTCACAGAATTGACAGAGTTTGCAAAATTTCTTTATACAACATTAGCTCGTGCGTTACTGTGGAGAGCAAACACGTTATGGTATACATTAAATAGCATTTACTTATCTCATTCTTCATTGTAAAAAGCTAAGACAGTTATTTACAAACACAAAAGAAGATATAAGTCTGAACCCGCTTTCCACAGGACCACAAAGTATCAAAAATAGGATTGATCTCCACAATATGTAATGTCCAGTTTATAAATTAAAAAAGTCACAGAAGCTAGCGCTGCTAAAACTATGCGATATCAGTCTCCACTAGATTCTTATAATTTAGAAAATCCATAAAGTAAATCACAGAGTTTGAAATAGCAAAACATTTTATGAAACCGAACAGTTGTACGCCGAACCTCTATCCCTTTAATCCACCGTCTCGCAGGTAACCCATTCCGTTATTGATATGTATATTTCTATAGAATTGTATTGAAGTCGTTAGCGTGAAGTAAACAAAGGAAAGAAGAAGTTGAAGTGTCCCCTCGTATCGATCCACAAGTGCCGTCAAATTACAACTTATACTCTCGTACCTACCACTGACAAAGATTACGCTTACCTTACCTCTAACATACATTACATCGAAATAACCAACACGACATCGATCTTGACCACTACCATGTTATACCAACGAAAACAAGACGAGAACGAGTCACGCATAACACAAGAGTACAGATAGAAGAATATTTGCGTTAAACGACACTGGTTCCGGTCCCAATGTTAACATGGTACGAGTCAGTTCGAACCCATCGAGACGACCTTACCGCACTTCGAAAACCCTCCAATGGCATACCGATCAGCTTCCGAATAAACTTAAATCGTCGTACTATCTACGAGTGCATCAAAGTATAAAGTGAACTTACAGTAAAACGCAAGACAATCTTGACTATAACCTAGTCTTATGTTTCTATATAACGATTGATACATATTCCATCTAAAGTCTGAAATTAAACGTGAGCGATCACGCCCGAAATACACGTGTTAATAAAACAAAATGTAGTAGAAACTGCGAACTTACTATTTTAGAAAGTACTAGAAGCCAAGACAAGTAATGTACATAACGTAATAGTAATGTAACATACAGAATAGGGACGCGACGCGGTGCGGCGAGCGACGTAGACCGGCGCTGGCGACTCGCCGGCCTCCTTACAACTCGCCAGGCTCATCATATGTACACGTCTGGCCGAGCCGGGCGAGCGGCGAGCCGCGCAGCGCACCCCAACGGACCCGTGGCTTACTAAACAGGCGACGGAGTGTAGACGGATTGATTTACTGAGAAGCGTCTAAGACGTGCCGTTTGAAAATCACCCTCAATACTCTAAGTAAATTTCAACGAAAGCAATACAAGTACCGACTCACAGCCTTTGCTATAGACCCGATGCGCTTCCGATCGTCCGAAGCGTCGCCTCTGACCCAAACTAAAATTATCGAACCAGAACTGAAGGAGAATCGGCCGTGCGGCCGTCCGACAAAAACAAGTATCTCCCTCGACCCTTATTAAATAACTTTGTACATTAAATCCAAATGTCGACACGTCGTTTTGGATGTAGGCACTCTCTAGGCGGGGCGGCGAGCGGTCGCCGCGTCGTCGGCCTCCGTGTGGCGGCTAACAGCCGACCGCATGAGATCAGTGGAATCGGCCGGCAACGGCCCTGGCGACCCTATCACCGCTCTAAGACGAGCTGAGGTACGAGGAAAAGGTGTTGTCGACCCAGTCGCCGGCCACGCCGATCTCGCTCAGCATGTCGGACACGTCCGGCGTGCACGAGAACTCGAAGTGGGAGCCTGAGGAGGAGGAGGCCGTCTCGAACGAGTCCATGTCCGTCGTGAGCGCGTCCAGGTCCACCTCGCAGTCCCCCGGCAGCGGGAGCAGGTCCGTGATGGAGTACAGGTCCGCCAGGTCGGCGGGCTCGCGACGCGTGCTGTCGTCGTACAGGCACGCGGACTCTGGCGAGTCGGGCGAGCCGGCCGGGGACGCCGGCAGCGGCGGGGCAGCCGGCGTCTCCACGGGGACGCTCAGCACGCTCGGGGCGGACGGCCGGGTCCGCCGTCTCGACAGACCCCTGTTGTTGTTGGAGTCCGCTTTCTGTTTCCGCTTCTGCTTGGTGACGGCCCCGGAGCGCTGCGCCGGCTTGGCCGCCTTCTTGCGGGGCCTGTACTTGTAGTCGGGGTACTCCCGCATGTGCAGCTGCCGGAGCCTCTCCGCCTCGTCGATGAACGGCTGTCGCTCCTCGTCGTTCAGCGTCTTCCAGAGCCGGCCCAGGTTCTTGGAGATCTCCGCGTTGTGCATGTCGGGCGTTTGCTCGCATATTTTCCTGCGCTCGATCTGTGACCAGACCATGAACGCGTTCATTGGCCTCTTGATGTGGTTCGGATTGTTCTTCTTAGTCTGGGGACAATAGAAAAATAACACGTTAATTTGCGCTCATGAATGTGCCAAAATCTATCGAACTACACGCAGCGGCTCCATAAAACCGATTTACGTTCGAAACAGAAAATCAGTGTTATCTGTTTAATGGTGTAGAACTCAATTATCATTTCAGGCATGTCCGATAGCGCGGGCCCTGGCGAAGAGCTGGCTACATTGAATTAGTATGCATGACATTGCACCATTAAGTCTGCGGCCTTACTATTAATGATATTGTTATCATAGGAATTATTATTACAAACAAGTCGAATTAAATTATTATAATAGTTCGACAGTGGAAAAATTTACAACGCTCGCGTAGCATGCATTCTAAATGCGATTACTGATAATTGAATCATATTCGTTTGGTTTGTGTTACACGTGACCTAATTTCGTGTCTATTTCAACTGTGCCGCTGTGGCGACCACAAGCTCTCGAGTGGAGTGTTCTTTTGAAGTGCATTAAACGCTTCCGTATCTCGACCGAATGTTGTAAAACATTGACTAAAGAGGATGATAAAGGACACGGGAAGTCATTATCAAATCATGTAGGAAGCGCCAGTTGAGGCCAATATGCCTCTACGGCGACATAGTACGCAGCGAAGTTATCCTCGCACTCCAAATTGAACGCAAGTATCAGATAAGAGGTCCGTATTCGCCTGAAAGGGAAGCATATTTGGTGGTTTAGCCACGGGGGAAGTTTACGGCCCACTATCTCCTGAGCCGCTTTGCGTGAAACATAAAAACAACACCGCACCGCAGGAGCACAGGCGAATATTCCCCTTTATTATTCAAATCTTACTTTCGCTAACTCCACTCGGGCGGTCCCGCACAAGAAAAAATCCTCAGTTGACTTTATATTTTTTATTCGTCTTATTTATATTCAGGACAAAAAAAGGGTTTGTCAGATGGCGACTAAATCAAGTTCGGTACGCCCACTTTCAAGGTGAGCTGTAGAGGCAGTTTTTGTGCCGCCACGGACGTACGTATCCAGGTTACTGAGTTGTTATTACTATTGACTTTTTTGTTGGGGCAATTTGTTTTCGGCCACAATCTACACTGCAACGGTTCCAACTCGATTAATCACTGCGATGCAGTTTTTTCTACGCGACTATTAAATTGTGTTGCTAAGAGCGCGTTATGTTTTATGCCCGCAAAGTCACCTTCCGCTGAGTTTATTGTCGGAACCGGTTCAGTATTTATATCACGCGTTAATGAAATTAGGAGATTTATCGAGTTAACATGGGCACGTGATATAATTTGAATTCTGTCTAGATCCCGACACAATTATGTCCGCGATGAAACTAGCGCAACGGAAAATAGCGTAGACGATGCTAATTGAAAACTTGGAGATGCCAATGATACAGATTTAAAATACATACATGCAAAAATCACGCTTATATCCCCGAAGGGGTAGGTAGAGGAGAATTAAGCAGCTGTTTTTCGGCAATTATGTTAGGTCCCATGTTTTTGCCATCTATCGGGCACACACATCGCAGTATCTTACTTACTGCCGCACTCAGAGACGTCAAATAACGCTAATGAGTACTTAACGTCAAAAGATGACAAGTCAAAACTAGTCGCTATTCTTGCCGGGTCCAGATTTGAATGAAAAATTTTTGACATTAAATACTGATTAAAGTTAATTGACGTCTGAAAGTTCTTAATAAATTTTATTTATTGTCACTGAGTGCTGTAATTAGTATAAGAGAAATACATACATAAGAAATGCCGGTGGTGACAGATGTATTCTGCTCTGCCGTCAGCACGCAAGCTGACAATTTATTCAGATTTAAATTATTTTATGATATTGATAGACAACATATGTTGGTGGTCGATGTTGAGATTGTTGCCAGAAAGTAAATCTTAAAGTTGAAGGCTGAAGGGTGCAGTTAATAAAAGACAGACGAAAGGGCAGGAAATAAATTGGCAAGGCTGCAATAAAATATAGAGTTACACGCGAAAAGCGCACGTGTAATAACGTCTGAAGTGGTGTTTTCGCTTCACATATTTATGTATGAAAATTGATTCGTCCTTTGAAGTTGACGACTGAAGCTTTAAGCCTGTGATTTCCTTTATTACAGGATCGTTGTCTTTCTTTCAACTTTACATGGATTGTTTATGCTTGCAGTCAGCAATGAAAGTGGATAAGCCATTCTCAGTGCAATCATGAATACTGAATTAATCGATAATTCCATGGACGGTTTTGTTGTCATCAAAAATGTTATAATACTGAGGCATACAGATTTTCAGATGTTCAGCGTTTTCGCAAGTTATACAATTCAATTTTATTCATTACATTATTATTTAATTTACATTAATTTCTGTCGGCCTCACCGCTCAAGTAAATATTTACCAACTTTGGTGCTGACTTAAGAATGGATAAATGCAACATAAAATTAATAAAACTTCATCAACATGGATCTCTACTTCATAGAGATTGTTATTTATAGATGGACGGCTCTACAAAAAAAATTAACTGACTTTTCGATTTTTTTTATTCAGCTGACTTTTACCGAAATCAAGAGAAAATCTGCTTAGACCAAAAACCAACTGCCGAAGCAACACAATGGATTTAAACAGACCCCGATGATGTAAAAAACTGTCTAACCGACAGAAAAGATCTGACATGTCTAGGAAACGAAGTGGACGCCCTTGTACAGCACAGCCGAGTCCAAACAGCGTTTGTTGCGACGCGGGCACAATAATAAGCTCCGTACACCATACATGGGAGGCTAGTAAACACCGTGTCCCGTTGCGGGCAGTATACGCGTGCACGTGCAACTTGAGGCTAGCTCTAATACTTATTCCGTGGCTAGCTCAGAGGCCCTAGACAAGTTTCTCAAAATGAGGAAATTTTTGTATGACATTTGAACGCTGGTTCAATTTCACTGTGTAATAATAGTAAGCACTACTACTAAGCCCCTCTAGACAAGAAGCCAATCTATTCGAAGGAATAGAATAGAAATTACAAAGAAAAATGTGATTTGTAAAAGTTCGCTAAAATTACACAGTCTTGAGGTGGGAAGACAAGTTTTCGAAATTTTTCTAGCCACAATTTTCTTTGCAATAATTTTTATAACATTTACCTAATATTCGAATAAAAATAAAAATCAAAAATAATAGAATACAAATGACTCTTCCTTCCAAAACATTTCACAAGGCGATAGTGATATTCTTTTTTCTGTAATACGTAAGTTTTACTGAAATTGAACCAACGATCAAATTTCTTACAAACTTCCTCAACACCACCAGCTATTTTTACGTATAGCTGGGCTACCCTGTTATTATCATTATCATCATAATTTATAATAACGCGTATAAAAAATATATGCTTGTCCGAATCTGGTTATCCTTTTACGCCTTCTTATTATCCTAGGTGATCCAAATAAGTAAAATTGCTTCCAATATAAACCTCTACCAATCAATTTGTCCTTTTTAATCAAAGTCCTTTATCATTGTAATTACTACAAAAGTGGTTCTTAAACATAACAGTCTATAGTACTGGCAAGCGGAGGTACGTAGTCAAGTAAGGATACTTCAAGTTAGAATAGTCTATATCGATAGGCACCAAGGCCAACCGACCGCCTGTTTCCGCATTTTCAAAACACACATCGACTGCTTAGAATCCGGAATTTTTGCAACTCAAACAAATTGAGGCCATAGGCAAGATAAGGCTCTTGAAGATGATTAGTACTGACTTCCTGCGCGAGTACGTAATACCCATAGTGTGTAATAATCTAACACATACAGACAAATGTTTGATTAACTAACACTGTCGTAATCGTTATTTACAAAAGTTATTTGGAAAATAATGCAGCGCATTTTGTACGTCACGACAGGGCATTATAGTCAAGTAATTTAATTAAACCTTCTCGTTACCAGATTAAAAGAAAAAATAGCCATTGTTGCTGGGTGTTTCAATGAAACGGAAGAGAATGATGATTGAGCGATAGTTATTAATTTTCAAAAATTGCGTACGATAAGGGGTTAGGAAACATTTTGATCAAATTACAAAAATACAATGGAAGTGCGAAAGGAACATAAAATCAATGCAGTTTCCTAATTGTTGAATATGTAGTGTTATTTTATAGTATTTTCCAAAGTGGGTTAATATTTATTAGCTTTTATTAGAACAATAAAGTTACCAGTAGTCTAGCAAAATGTTCAAGCTTATCATTAAAGCGTTTGACCTCTGTAAGTCCGTCTGTGAAAAAGGAGATTCCTCTGTTTTCAAAACTTGCAATAAAATTGTCAATCAATCCAAATTATTGTGAATTTGTTGTTTCACCAAATCGCACACAAGCATCTCTATAAATAGACATAGACCACTTAGGGACTGAAGAAATATTATTGACGATGTTGGACATTTTGAAATCTTAATAGCGAACAAAAGATTATTAGGGACAGGCGATTATGGGCTGCCTCTTTGTGATAACCACGAAGGCTCCCCAGATGAGGTCGTACCTTTTGTGTTTGCAGATAATGAGTCACAATAGTCGAAATGAAACTTTTTTTTTTATTAAGGCAGACCCTTATTACGGAAGCAATTTGATCGGGCTCGCTTCAAAACAGAAATTGGAACTTTTCGACATCTTGCGCCTTATTAAGCCGGTATACAGGTCTTTTGCGAAAAAAACAATCTATCTATTATAATTCTGTTTTATACCAACTTGTCGTGAATTTGGTTGCAGCATTATTGTTGTCAGTTATCTTAAAAACATCTATAGGACATACTTTGACTTTTATCTCAGCTAAGACTACTCATAAAGTGATTATCAATTAATAAAAATGTCAGTTCGTTAGTCAATATGAAGCTTTCAAATTTTATTTGAAATCAACGTACTGAACTGTTGACAAAATAACTGTTTATCCAAAATCAAATAATAATGAACTAAATGACTAACTACTTTCAAAGACAATTAATTAAAATGTAACACAATGCATAGATGTTTTTTTTTGTTTAGAAATTCCACTTACCTAGTGCAATATGCAAGAGATCGGATCATTAAATAGGATTGAATTAAATTTAAATGTATCAGAGCAGTGTTGACGCGGCATATGCTAAGTAGGAAGGCTAGAGAAAAGGCTGTTGTATGGTGGCACGAGGAAGTGAATATGAATTGCGTATAAGTCAAGGATTGTGGCGGTAGGGATGTGCCGGACAAACTATTTGTTTTGTCGATAACTAAACTATTAATATTACTAACATATTGCAAGACTACTTGTTCTTAAAATATCTAGAAGCGTGTTTTATTTTTGTTATTTATGGTTTAACTATAATAATTGCTTAAATGTACCTTCCTTTTATAGGTGCTTTGTAAAGTACTATACATTTGTTACTGAACAATGCCTCTCAAATAATACAAGTAGAAATACATTTTAGCCTGTAAAGTTGTTTGTTGACAAATTTTAATAATGTTTGATTAAATAAGGTTGGCTCGTGAAAGCATTTGAAAATTATACGGCGCAGCGTACGTTGTCTTAGCAATATAAAAAACTTTATATTAATATAAGAACAATAGGCTTTACAAGTCCATGAAGGCGTCAAAAATATTCTTAAAAACAGTATAAGTGCGAAAGACATAAACCCAAATCGAGGAACTGAAGAATCAGAACTGCCTTTCCATCGATATAAATAAATACAAACCGACGTCTCCGCCCTACAGTCACGACTCGACACACCGCAGCCTTTTCTAAAGATACGTAATTTTGACCCCTTTTCGCTATAATCGCCTATTCATACACGCACACGGCCTGAATTTTAAACATATTACTATTACTATTCAGACGCATCGCCACGTCTGGATTTGTACTGTACGCAACACATCACGTGCAGCTCTGTCCCTCATCGATACACAACGCAGTACTCCTTTGACAACAAACACGGCTGTTCAAAAGTATTTGGAAAAGCAGTCACCTTTTCAATTCAGTGCAATGCACTGTAATTAAAATTCACAATAGCTCATCACTAGCATTGACTTAACCGTTAAGAAATAGGTCAAGACGTCAAAAGAGATCATTATTTAAAACAACAGTACAATCAGTGAGTGTGTCTAATTAAACATTATCATACTAATACAACATTACTTTGTCACTAAAGATAGTATACGTAGCAGCATTGGCTTACAAAATTGGGATGACCATATTGAGAAGTGGATTGTTATTGTGCTACTTAAGTCTGTACTTAACAGCTCATACAAAGTTGACCGTTACTGCATTAGTAATAAGATGTTTCATCAAGTGTCTGTTTAGAATGACGTTAACATCGGATGATGTATGATCAATAATTTATATAGGCGACTGCGGTTTTGTTGGTGTTGTGGTGCCGTTTTTAGAGTTCACTTTCAGTGCCTACGCGAATTATTGTATTGGAATAATTAATATTATGTAAGCTATTTTTAGGTTTACAATGTGAGCAAGGAACCTGACTGTTTAAAACATTAAGAAAGAAGTACCAAGTAACCTAACGTTACATTCAACCTTAATGATCCGATCAGCTTAGTGCTCACGGGCAACGGCGTCCCAAATTAGTACTTAAATGTTGATTAACACCTAAATAGCACAAAAATCTTTAAGTAGATACGATTTCATGACCTCCATTCTACTGCATACTGAATTTAATTTTGAGTAAACGATGAACACGTTAGCTACTGTAATGTACACAAATTAATGCATTAACTAAATACGCATGCAACATCACGTAGGGCTAGTTTTATCAAACGTTGATAAAGGACTTTAATCATGTATAAGTGCTTCAAGCTTCAAGTACCTACTTAATATAGTAGACTGCTCAATTGTGTATCGATCGATATAATTTAAACATCGATAGTGTAAGTAATACAAAAAATAACGTAGGTTTACCTAAAGTTGGAACAAAAGCAATACTCTCAGCTACCAAAGCAGATAGCGAAATGATTCTAAACAGGTAACTCATTCAATATCCTTTATTGAAATCGTACACGAAAGGAATACCAATGGACTCCGGAGATTTATAACTAAGAACGTAAAAAATCCTTCGGACGAGAATCTATGTTACATATCGTTAGCAGCCTTGGCCCGAATGTTTCGCTCGGTGGTTTCAAAGGTAAACTTAAATTTTGATTATGACAAGAACAATATAAAAAATATAAATCAACGCAGGTATTGTTGGGCGCGAGGTCTCACGTATTGTGGTCAATAGGCTCTCACAAATTATTTCAAATGTATCTACTCCAAAATGGCAATGTGATGTTTGTAAGGGATTTTCTTTTAAATGTTTATTTTTTGACGCGGCCTTGATTTCTGTTAAAGCTGTTCTAGTTGCATTATTAGCGAAAATGTTCTCACCAACATCGCTCTGTTTATTTTTGAGTGCTAAACGATCGCCACGCGTTTCACTACAACGCAGATATTATTATTTTCTAAACCATTCAAATGTTTTAAGTTTGGCATACACAATTTGAACATTGTTATCGCTGTTTATTTCTGAACATGACATGCGTTGTAAACAATATTTGTATTTTAAACGCGAACAACGCAGTTAATGTAATTAAGCCGCATACAATGTCGTATCCTGCCAAGAACTGCTAATGCACTTACTTTTCATCTTGAGTCGGTTCAAGGAAAAATGTAACGTCATTAACATAACGTAGTTAACTAAGCCACAATCTCTTTTAGTCCTAAGCAATTAGGAGAAGATCTTGAACTTGTGAGCGGACTAGATAAAGTTACAGTATTCTTTTATGCCGTGTGGTGACGGCAGAGCAGAGTACAATTGTCACCACCTCCACATCTCCCTGGGTCTCGTATAGGCGTGCTAAGGGTAAAGGACAGCGATGATTAATGGACTGTAGCGGTCCTCTTGTACCACCTCGCAATATATTATATTTCGATACATGCCCGTTAGATGACTATTGCATGGGATCTAGCATTGTTGTCGAATCGTCGAATTCACCCCTATTTACCCCTTTGGGGGTATAGATAGACGTGATTTATGTAGGTATGTATTTATGTAAAGCCGTGTGGTGACGGCAGAGTAGAATACAATTGTCACCACCCCAAATCTCTCCCGTGGGTGTCGTACAAGGCGACTAAGGATAAATCAATTATGAGGAATGGGCAGCAGCGTTCCTACTAGCATATACCACCTAGCAATAGCAATGTACTGCCAAAGTCAAAGTCAAAGTCAACGTGGGTGCTAGTTCACCTCTGCCTACCCCTTCGGGGATATAGGCGTGATTTATGTATGTATGTATTTATTGTGTAATTTTAACAATAGCTTCAACAATATTTAAGAAATCCCAAAAATACAATATATTATCATCTAAAGTTGGCTATGGTGTTAGAAACGATTAATTTTTGTAAAATACATTCGTGTTAATCTCATCTCATTAATTAGATAGTTGGTTAAAGCTTTCAGTGAGATACTTCGGCCTACTATCGATCTTATGTCAATGGAATAAGCATCATTTTACTACTGTAGACTTGCAATCTTGGATCAATTACGGTGTAGTAAAGTAAGCGATTTATAGGCGCTAGAACATGTTTTTTTTAATTACTTTTGCATGATGGATATGTTCCCATAGAATAATTAATTCAACTCATTATAAACGGTGTTATAGCATAGGAGTTGGGTTTCATTTTCAATTACAATGCTAACTTTAACTTATGAACTGTGGCTTCAAGGTATTAGGGCGTTTAATTGATTGTGAATTTTCAGACATTAGCTAATATAATATTGTAATAACTATTAATTATTATCAGAAAATATTGTTTTGATTGAATGATTGAAGATCATTAATTAAATTTTTGAAATATAGTAGTAATTTGAAACTGTTGATCTTCAAAAAATTGAACAATTCAACGTTAATGTAAACCATGGGATTTAGACATTAATGATTTATTCAACTAGCTTATCGATTGTGCAAACAAATCTTGTCCATTTTTAAATTTTATCACGTAAGATTTGTTTGCCAAACTACCGGCTAGCGATAATGTCTACTCAAATCACCCACATCCCCACGAGCCTAAGGTTACATATCAAACAAGCAATTATTTGTGTTCCGATAAAAAACGCTAAACCCCATCTGATCACCAGCATGTTTATAGAGATGTACCGTTAGCAAAATAATCGTGAGACTACGAAATTCAAAACGATCTGGTTCATTGTGAATTTTATTTCCCACAAGCGAAGGTCGCTTTGTGGCTTCGGAATAGGCAATTAGATGGGCCTGTAGCTCGAAATACAGTTTTTTTTACTCCCGGGTACTGAACGGAAGATTCTTTGGGTACTGAACGGAAGATTTAAATCGTAATTACTTTGCTATCGATATTTAGCTGGTAAGTTGTCAAAATATGCTTAGAGAATGGGGCTTCTAACTTTTTATCCCCAAAGAGCCTACCTCTTTGGTTATATTGAGACTCACGTTTCCTCAATTATATGAGGTCCCATGTACTGGGACCTATTGCCATGTGCAGGACACGTACATCACAGTATATTGCTAGGTATAACAAGAACGCTGGTGACCATTACTCATCGCTGTCTTTACCCTTATTCGCCTTGTACGAATACGGTACGGGAAAGATGGATACTCTATTAAGTTCTATCAAAGCTTAAAAGTCTATATTTAGACTTTGTGTCTTAACATCACTGTGGACTGTACAAAAGCGGCGCCGTAAATTATATGCGGGTATAGTTATAAATTTTGTATCACTATTAAATTCAGCCGGAGGCATATTTTTGACCTTGGAGTTTTGGTGTTATATCTGTTACGGACATAGCTTCGGGCGCCATTGCGGCTTGTTATTTATGGACCTCAGCAGCCTTATTATTGAGACGTGGTGCATTTCAGAAGTTGACGAGGTTTTGGTGAAAAAAATCGATCAATCAGCAGAGGTTTTTTGGGTAGTTTTGAAGAAGCGGTTAAGCGGTTAATTGTTATTTCAATTAATTTATCAAAAAAATTACCACAAAATAGAGTAGAGTTCCGACAGCATAAAGCTTGGCTAAATTTTTTACAATGTATTTTGATCTTCGGTTTGCCGGCATAGAATTAAAAAAGAATACAGAGTGTCAGAAAATTCATAAAGTTATAATAACAGCTAAATAATAAGAGCTTTCTATAAAATCGCAAATAGCCACTACTTGTCAGATTGTAGCTAACTTAATTAATATTAAAGTAAAATTATTTCTTTTTTTTGGATCACATTATTAACTCAATAATTCTCTGGAAAAAATTCACGCATTTTTTTTTAACTTAGACTTAACTTAGCGTAGCACATTCAAATCAATATGAAGGGCTATCATAAGAGTTCTTTTTTTAATAGCTGCATATTTATTGGCGCCCTATCGATTATATATAATAGCGTGCTGTAGAGTCAAGGGTGTGGTATGCCTCTGAGCGAAAACGGAAAAGTGGCCCTCAAAACGCGGCGGTCACTCTATTTTGTTGGATTAAGGCTGCTTTTCGCACAACCGATAACATTTTTAACGCTCTGTCTATTGTGTCGATCAGAACTGGTTTCGATAATAATAAAACAGTTTTGAAACAATAATGTTCGTAGTTAACCTAAATAATGAAGCTTTGGCAATATTTTAATAAGCTTGTTAGGTAGACCACGTTGTAGGTTGACAGCATTGTGCTGAGCTTTGAGGTCTACCTAACTTACAATAACATACTATGTTGAGTAAAAAACAGTTAATTATTTATAAGTTTTAATATTAGATTTAAATTGCATTCTTATAACAATAAACATATGCTATGTACTATAAATCTCTCACGCAGGACATTTTACCTCTCTGAATATATCTCCTATATAATAAAAAAAAAATGGAACAACTCTTATTTGAAAATATTTTAAAATATTGTGAATGTAAAAGTGTACAGCAATAAGACTTATTTTTCAAAGAAAAGTGTTTTTGATATGAGTCTCATTTACGTTCAATATGCGTTATACAAACTGTAAATTGTGATTTGCTTCTCTGGTTGCAAATTCACTATCTTTAGGCTATCTATTTTAAATAATCATGTTGTGACAACGTCTAAATTACGAAGGCTCTCTTAAAAACGAGTTTTAGCTCTCTTGTCTGAGTACTTAACACTAAAAAGGCTATTAATTTATCATTACGCCTAAGACAAGCAGAATACATTACCGTAGTTTTAGTTAAGATTAATAGTGTAATAATATAGTAATCGGGCCCCGAGAGTCGTTCGCGGACTCGAAGGGAAAAGTGCCTGCGATCGAGTGTTATCATTAAGTTTCACCTCCTATTAAGTGGTTAATAATCGATAATTGTATTACAAGTACGATTCCTGGCCACGTTTCTAAGTTGACCCAGTCGGGAACAGGATTATGCATTAACCCAGTCATAAGAAGGTACCGTTTTTGCCTTAACACTTTTTCTGCATTATCTTAATGTTTAATGACACGTCAAGTCAGACTTCACGCTAACAATGACCGACCGAACATAACTCCGAAAAAAACTTAGGCTTACCAATAAATTGTCTGATCGTCAACCCGTCACTTTTAAGATCTCCTGACACAGCCGATTGTTGATTGTTCGTAACAGTGACAGCCACGACCAAGTAGATAGTGGATACCAACCAGCTAGCACTAGTACCAAAAGAGCTAGTGTACGAAAATGCCGTGGTTAAAGCCACTGAAGCATTTAAGCAGACCAAGAATATGATCTTGCCAACTGATCAAATGACAGTCAAAATTTGAATGATTAAACGTATTTCGTTAGAAAATCAAGACTCTGATTCCATACCGAAATCACCAGCATGAAGAGTACAACATTATACGTTTAATGAATCACCCCAGAAAGAACGCAAAGAGACACGGGACAATCCCAACGTGAATATTCTGCCTAGCAAAAATCTTGTAAATAAGCTCCGCTTGTAGCGGATGCAAAATATCATTATAGTAAAATTTATGATTTTGGAAGATAAATTGGATACTAGACTAGATCGTGATTTCCTGCATATAATGTATTCTAGCGGGGCGGCTAGCTCGGCTCGCCTTCGGCCGCCACAGATTATTGAATACAGAACCGACATTATTCTTTGAAACCTTGTTTGATATCGTGCTTTGTCTAATAAATAATTGAAACATATTGTCAAAACGAGTGGCTTTTTTAATCAAATAACGGTACATTGCATCTGAACCAGCAGAATGTTAAAACATATCGAGAATCCAATTTCGAGAATTGTCAATTTCAAATATCGTACGTACACTACAAGAAAATATAAAATTTCAAAGCTCGCGCCAGACGTTGATTGTTTTCAAAATTTACAGTTCAATTTTAACTGTATCCTCTTAGATGCGATATTTCCGTAGGCACGCCACGTACGGTCTGTGCTCCGAGCGGTTCTGGATCTGGCTTATTCGTTCGCGAATCACGTTCAAGCTGGTCAATGTGAGTTGACTACCAATAGGCGATTTTTTATGCCCCACCACACAATGTTTATTGAATGTTGTATCGTATGTGTAGATCGACGCGGCTACTTGACTCAACAAACAAGTGACTATTGTACCGACCGGTGACATCTTGAGGATAATTGGTTTACTAGAAAAGACATTTTCAGATTCTTTCCTTTAGATTATAGATCAAGGATCATTGCTTTAATGACCAATTACAATGTTATGATATCAAAACAACATTACGTTTTAGATATAAAAAAATCCTACTAATTTAGAAAAAAAAATTATGCAATTATTTTAGGTACTAACTAATCCACAGCGGATTGGAGCATTCTAAAGCATCGGGACATAATTTTTCGAAATTTATATGTACTATTTTTCGTTGTAATATTTAATTTGATATCGAAATTCGTTTAATTTTAAATTAACAAATAACATGTAATAAATTCTATGTTCGACTGCTAAGTCAGAATTTGACACATCAAAATTAAATTTAAACAGAATATGGTCCGAATAGTAGTAATATTTTCTGAATGTCTGGACAAAATTCTTTTGCACATTTATTTCTATCTAGCTTTCATTGTATTGCTATATAAAACAGGACGATTTTACCTCAAGACGCCTCTGCAAATGTGTATTCTCGAATGAAATTCAATTTGCCCTGGACAATGTGTTATGTCTCTTTCAGTTACTCTTTATATTTACGTCGAAAATATAATGTAGACTGTTTGCGGATGCTTTTTTATGCGTTCAATGCACCCCAGGTTCTTATCGATTCTTTCCCAAACACATTATTTTGATTTGACTTTTGTGAAGAGGACCTGTAGGGTGATGGTGTTGATTTCATTTAAAAAATATTTATTTAGTCCGATTTTAATGTTGAATTAATCATTCGTATTATTTTTTACAATTTTACTGGTATATTTTTCAATTTTAATAACATTCATTTAACAGTTTAATCAACTTTCTAGCACAATAGGAGATAATAAAGACAGCAATCAATTAGCTGATGTTTAAATTGAACAACTTTGAGACACGGAAATGCCTACTCACTGCTTAATTAATGAACATTTGGCATTCATAATTTATCATCTATCAGCACAGTTATGACTTTGAGTTAAGATTAATAATAATGTGCATAATCGTAAATTTAAATAACCGGTCATTCAATTTAAGACGGTAGTATTAGATTTTCACGAAAAGTTTTCTGAAACGCATAAATATAATCGTATTTAAGGTTAACATCAAATATATTATGCTCGCGGGAACCGCGTAGCAATGAAAAGCGGCACTAACAAAGCAATACATAAAACTAAAGATGATGCTCACGATCCAACTCCAAAAGATAACATTGGGAAACTTTCCGCGATGGCAAGCGAGTTCATAACAAAAAGCTGAATTTATTCGTGCTCCCACAAATTTATATGGCACAATAAATTCAAAGTTATGAATATAAAGAACAAACAGTGCACTCATAATGCAATTTGCAATATCATTACCGCAGACACGGCGCAAGATTAACGCCAGTTCCAAACAAACATCTTCAACTATTGTTCCAGAAAGTTTCTACGTGAGAATGTCGAGGAATAGTTACTGGAACTAGTAATGTTCTATGTTTATTTCTAATGGCTTCGACAAAGGCAACTTGTACAATAGCCACATATAGTATTTTTGTGTTTAGTATTTTATACACCAGCTTTGATAAATATTGCGAACCTTAATTTTTATAAAACGGCTAAGAGGAACGTTAGCAATATATTCGTTTGAAAACTTAATATTTCGCACACTGAACAAGAAAATTAAGCCGTCAGAGAGAGATAATAAGCTTTAAATTTAATTAACATGTGATTATCCTTTGCACTTTTGTGATTTTCTTTTTTTTCTATATAAACGCCTTTATTGGCCCGTATAAATAGAGATCAACTATATTGTCAAATTTTTTTATTAACAAAGTTGTGTTTATTTTAAAATCCTCTTCTTTCGAAAAGGATAATGCTCTTCCTTAAATTATCGAATTTAAGTGGTACTTAGAAGAAACTCTCTGTTTGACCTAACCCTTTACCTCCAAAAATCTTAAGCCCTTAAGCCGTAATAGCACAAAGGCATTTCATGAATCAACAGAAACATTATGACAAAGACTTTACCCCAAGTTGAAATTTCATTCGAACCTCGAAACAAGTTCAAAAGTAGTGTCTGTTTTCTTTGAAATATCTAAGTGCCACCAAGTTAGCAGTGCGAGCTAGACTCGGCAATCCAAGAGTTTTACATGCGTAATAAATGGCATTATTATCATAAAGCAAGGTATGGGATAGACTTAAAATTTTCAAGCTCATAAAACAGCGGAAGGACTACGCTGATCCCCGTGTTCGCTCTGTAAATACTCCGTTGAATTTCATAAGGTGAGTACGGTTTGCAAATGTATCTTGGCGATTCTCATCTTTGAGAGTGTCGCTATCCCAAATGAACTCCGTCGCTTTAATGTGTTGCATTTTTAGCTTGTGCCGGCTTAAAATGTGTTTTTCTTAAAAGTGGAATTCTCTAGAGTCAGTAAATAGTAGTCAATATTAGATAAGTTGGTTTACCATATAGATTATATTGAAGCAAATCTATTTCTTATTATAAAAACCAAATAAATATACATTGATATTCCAGTGGCCATGATACATTAAATTGAAGAAATCACACCTTCCATCTTATTATCTTGACGTTTTCTAAACTCTTTAATGTACAAGCGATTAACTCGTAAATTAGAGCTTAAGCGATCCATCAGACTTTTTTTATTTCAAAGAGCTTCACTTCATCCTTCATACACTGAAGAACGTCAGTTCTGGTGTTGTCCACAGTACCCCAGAATTGTATTAAGGCCCCACCTCTGACGCGGCCGTAATTACGTCTTTGGGGCCGTAACAAAGTCTTCCTGGGGTTTGGTTTAATTCAAACTTTTGTCTCTTTATTCCGAGACAAGATGGCATAAATTTATTACACTTTTATTATTAAAATCTTTCATTTATACCAATTTATAAGCTGTTGCAAAGTTTCTTGGCAATATAAACTTAGAAGATTCCCCAACCGTTTCTACCAAAGTAACTTGAAATAATGTCAGTCACGGTAAAAGTACATCTTACATTTAAATTAAGCACAACAAGTATATCATGGTCAAGCTTGGTTGATAGAATTTACGCTCAATTTTTTTACGCTTGTAAACCGTATCGTATGAATAGCAAAGTTACCCAGATTAATCGTGGCGAATGTGACTGATGGGAAATGCCATGGTGCCCATAACTTGGACGGCGTAAAAAATAAAAAAGTCAACGACACAATGGCGGTGAACGGTATGGGGTCAGTACCGGTTTCGGGTAAAGATTGTTATGGTGCTTAAATAGTGGATAGTAAAGCTTCAAGGGTCACTGAAATACAAAAAGAAAAAATCAAAATTCAAAACTAAATATTTAAATATAAATGTACCAAATATACACTTACTCCAAGACTATTAAACTAGAAGCGATATTTGAATTTCCTATACTGAATAAGGCACTAAAACATTTAGAAAATTCCATATAAAATTTTGTAACAGGAATTTTCAGCTCATCCCAGTTATTGCCAAAGAGGAAACTGTCGTAAATTTTATTCCTGTCAATGTCTTAAGTTGCTGAGTAAAAACTCCGGATGGAATTTTACAGGACCACGAGGAACCTTTAGTTGACTATGCAATATAAAAGTTTTTAAAAGGTGCGTCCCAAAAGTCTTTCGTTATAGACCGGTGTATAAACAGCGAGCCCAAAGTTTAGGGGGAAATTTTGTACTGTTACTTTGCTTTACAAGGTCGGTTTGTTACTAATTCAGCGATAGGTTCTTCAAGTAGTTTATGTTATTATGCGTATTATATTAACTTTATCGTTTTGTTTGAAAAAAAGTAAATATTTTACAAAAAGTTCTTTAGACTGACAAACCAGAAATTGTATCCTGAATTATTATTATAGAATAAATCAAAACAGCATACTAAATTATCAACTCCAAACAATCTCCAGGATTAAATGAAAATACACACGCTGAGATGTGCAGAACTGAAAATACCACTCGCCACGCTGAGGAACAATTCAATTACTGCAATCGCAGTACGAACGAGGTTGCTTCTGGCATCTCCAATAACTGTATTTCAGTAGAATAACTGCAGACGGGCAACTTAATAGCGAGAACTGAGCTGTTCAAAAACTTGCTGGATTGCAGGAATTCTTGGTAAGTATAAGCTCCGACACCTGAACAAACAGGTACTGCTACATACAATAATTAATCGATGACAACGCAACTTTGGATTAAACAAACACCAAATCCGTTAAACAACTGAGGATACAAAAATTTAATCGGGCAACAAATATTTGGAACACCTTCGAAATTTTTGGCACCGAAATTACTTAAGAATTTAAAGTATGCTAATTAGGGAATCAATGCTATTTAAAGTGCGATAAAGGAGGTGAAAAAATGAAACAATTTACATAAGAGAGCACGCCACTGAAGATGGAATCTCCTAATAATTGGGTACACGAACTAACACTAACGAATGAAAAAAAAACACCGCCTCGACGATAAAATCAGCTACATGCACGAGAATACATTAACAGGTAAGCAATTTTAATTATAAAAACCTTTTTGAAGTGAAGCCTTGAACTTATTAAAACAAATCATTTATTCATGACCAGCAATATTCATTACACATTCATAATTATCAAGATTCATCAAACATAAACACAGGCTTAAATAAATTACTTAAACGTCCTCTACAACAAGAAATTAAATGAAAAAAAAATATGAACTTGATATTGATACATCAAATATTATCATTAGTAACGAAATCATAACACGGCCAATAAAGATGGCAAGCAATGAAGAAGTTACAATTATACTTAAGCCAAGACTAATTCAACTCTTAATTAAGTTAACTGCAACTCTCGAATGTCCCAATTCGAGCTCAGCTGACGCGAGTAAAGTTATAGAGGGTTTCAATGAAAATTTATTAGTCAACTATTTGTCAAAATTACCCCGAAGGGACCGTCTGAATTTTAGCGAATGTCAAGTTAAATGGCCAATTTGTTGTGCTTTTGCTTTTAGTGAACATTCTCGTGATAGCGGACAAGTTTCTACTGTCATTAAAAATTGGTTACAGCCATCAATTGCCTTAAAACATTTATTATCTGTTCATTAATAAAGGTTGTATCGTGTGTTGACGGCAGGGCTGAATACAATTGTCACCCATCACTCCCACGGGTGTCGTACAAGGCACCATTCCTCTTATAATTTACGTGCCTGATAGATTGCAATAGGCTCGGCACATGTAACCTAACTTAATTGGCGAAATGTGGGTGTTAATTCACCTGTGTCTACCCCTTCGGCGATATATAGATGAGATAAAGCATACATGATTCTTATGGTGCAGAAATTTCAACAGTGTCCACGATACACATTAAATACTAGAACGGCGACCACTTATCGCCCTCTCGAAAATTTGCACCGAAACAACGTCGTTTAGAGGAGCAGCTCTTACTCGGAAAGCATATTCGCAGCGAATTCTCTCCAATACAACTGGCTTGTACATTGTGCAAGCAGACAACAAACTGTTGCCTCTATTTTATTTTTCCAATAGGCGTCTCTTGCCAAGTGTTCCGGGCTGTTTCGCGGTCGACCAACTCACGCGTATCGACAGGACGACTTTAAAATTTCTACTCTTGCACGTCTAATACGGTGCCTACTGCAGGCGAAACTTAAATAATGTCCAAAGCAAACTTGTTCTATGCAAGTTGAGGCATGCCAGCTCGCGGCCAACTTTCTTGTTTGCTTTCAGCTACTCCTTTTTTATTTCTTGTTCCTCTTTTAAATGCGACGCTTTGCATGGCGGTTACAGTCGGAACGGGCTGTGTTTTAAGAGCAAACCTTTCCGAACGAACTCAAATAGACTCTTATTGCTTCGGAACACCGGATTATCCTTTTGCGCGAGCTCTCCGCTATTGTTCACTTGTGAATATTGCGATCGTAAAGCATTCACACAAAAATAGTATCCCTAAAAGGCAATAAGCATAAACACAACTCGGTAAAGTTCGTTTGAAAAGAGGTTCACGATATTCAAAGCAGGGGGAGTCTTAATGATATTCATGAATGTTAAAGCGAAGCGCTGTTGTGAAATGTCGCTTAGACTTGTAACTTACAAAACAATGACACTAACTTAAACTCAGGATGTAAAGTCGGTGTTATCTTCATTTGATGGCGCGCATAAACAACAGATACGGTTTATTGCCAACCGCAATTTCGTATTAAATTTCAAACTTTTGAAACTTGAAACTTTAATTAAACTGTTTGGGATATGACCGCGGGATATATTGTCGGGAAGGTGAATGGCACCTAGACCAGTAGCCCGAATTTGCCTTGGAGCAGCGCTAACAAGATAAGTCGGGGCGAGCTTAGCACCCCCCAGACCTGTCCAAAACTTTAAGCAAACGACTAACTGCTCAAGAAAACCAAACAATTCACGGATCAACTTTAACACCTCCCGGAAATGAGACTAAAGTCTAACAGCTTAAAGGAAAAAAACGTCCCCTGAGCCCCAGAGAAGGAATAAAAGCATAAGCGTGTTGCTTTAGCGAAAAATGAAATGACGTCCACTCGGCGAATGGAAAGAGAATAAATTAAAAGTGAGGATTTCGTCCATTGTTGTTTTTTCGTGTCGCTTCTTTTTTGCATGGAATCATAAAGAGCCCTTAAACATTTTGTTGGCTCCGAAAGATTTCAATAATGACCCTTGCAAGATTTTGAAATGCGAAAGTATCATGCTGACAAAAATCATTAATTTGCAAACTTTCTACATAAAGTTCTTTCGAAATGGAAACAAGATGAGTTGTTACACATTTCCGATGCTCAGAGGGATCACAAATAATATTGCTGCTTTACGAACGGAATAGTCTGAGTCGCTCATGTTTCTTAGATTCACAGAACAGGCTACCACGATAGATATCCACGGAAACGGAACATCGAGAAATTCGCAATAGGTAATGTGCATTTCAGCAAATATACCAAATGGATGTTACGCTGGGGGAATGTCGAATAGTAATAATGTCTCTCTGTGTGCATTTGATGCTTCATACACCTAGCTCCGCGTTGTGGTAATCTGCGGAAGTGAATAGGGGTGAATTTGCAAAAGACCCGTCAGATGTTCGAGAAATGCCAATTTCTTGTGAACCGTATTCATGGGGACCAATTCACTTTGTGCGGGCATCCGCAGCGTAGCCTATTTGCCTGTCCATTTTGGAAGCAAACACAGAAATGCTATAAATTCACCAGGAGAAGAATGACACCATGATCCCTCTCATATTTCACAATTTCGAGACACTGCTCGCCCGCTCCGCGTTTTAGCTCAGATACTGTAGGTACTTACAGTACACACGTTATCTCTTCCCCACCCACACACTCAACCAGAAAAGGTAACGCATTAATAACAAGTCTAGACTTCAGATTTCGCTTCCAATTTTATTTTGTACTCCTCACCCTTTATGCTAAAACGCACGAATCGAACTGTCTCGAACAGAATACATCATCGGGACTCCATTAACGTGTGGGGCCAGCAAAGGGAATTTTATAATAGCAACTTATTGATAATAAACGCTGGCCTCTTCACGATGGTACGAAACGGGCAGATGGATACAATTTGGAAATGCCTTACTCGGGCCACTATCATTTAATATTACACGAGCGGGCTGCAACTGTGTTAGAGGATTTAGTCGGATTGCTGGAGTGAATAATTTGAGTATGGAGATTTGGTCCGAACTGGGCGGTGCATTTGAGCCTGCGCCACAATTTATTTGCTCCTAACGAACGGTCGAAAGATTTGGCAAATTAAATTCGAGTACCGTGACATCATAGGGGACGGTAGTTGAAGCTATCAATCTTACGGCAGCTTTGTGATTGAATGGCCGATTTTCTACAGTTTCCGCGACAGAAACAGTCCACGTTTAATTAGTAAGTGACACCCGAATCACCAATTGAAGGTGACTTCACGTGATAGTACACTTCTCTATAATATTAAAATACAATAGCATTTTATGTGCTACAGTCGGAACTAAATTGAAACAGACCGTGCTGTTGTAGTGTTGTGTAAATGTTTGATGCTAATATAATATTCGCAGTACATAAAACTGATAAATCATGCGAGCAACATGACTCGGGTGATGGGTAATGTCCTATAAACTTATCGTATGAACGGCATGTGAGCGAAGCAATAGCTATGTCACTGATACCGACGTGCAATTAAGAATATCTAGATATGACAGCTCAATTTGAATATCTACATTACTATTATAAGATGTCTGAGTCCCTTAGGTTCTCGAATCTGCATGAAAACATTAATCTAAAGGTTGTTCTATAAAATTACAGCAAATACTTGAAATAAAAAGCTCTTCAGCATAAAATAGCATATTTAATTTGACATTTGAATTTAGGAACCCTTTCCTATCCTTATCCTCCTAATAATTATAATTTCATGTGAAACATATTGTTGCATTTTTCTAGGCTTCAGATTAACCGTTCCAGCTAACCGAACGCATATTGAATTCGCAGACAATACACAAGAGTTCATTAAATTATTCGTAGCAATTTGTTTGTGTGCTATACACAGTCGTACGTACGATCGTACGAGTGTAATAATTCAAACACAAAAGGCCATTCAACCGTCAACCTTGCCGTTATCATCACACGCGCGAATCGTAAAATTGTTTATTTTGAAACAAAAAATCTATTTGACTCGTTTAAAGGGGATGTTTTGATTATAATTTTAACAAAACTGATATCAATTTCACTGTTTAGTATTAGCTTAATTGAAATTTGCCAATGTATGTAGATTAGCATGTCATTACAAAAGGACTACCACAACTATAAATAAAATTAACTTAGGTACTATATTATTATGTGGATGATTCATTAACTTTTTCTATACCAGCGTGTCTACGAAAACAAACTCTTGCTAAATCTTTGTTTGTACTTTGCCGAACACACGCCAAGCAATCTCCTTTATTTAAATTACACAAAGTGTTATAGCTAACAGGGGTGTCGCATAAGCCTTTATGGAATGTGATACCGATGCGCATCTTTCACAAACTTATTTAGGAAAATGTACCCTTATGTCAAAAAGGCTTCTTCGATCATGTTGAGTGGCTTCGGAGACATTATTGCTCGCACGCTCACCTCTCATGATAACATACAAAAATAAATATTCTTTTTTGTAAGGGGAAAACAGCTACTTTAAGAGCAAAATGAAAGTAAAATTATTATTAGATATTGTACCACAACCAAGAACTGAAGAGAAATATAAAAAAAAACGTTTGTTGTATGAGATCCCCCTTAAATAACTATTTTATTCTGTGTATTAGTATTTGTTATTATATCAGCAACAGAAATAGATCATCTGTGCAAAGGAGTAGGCCCATTCTTGGGTCCATTTTGTACTCGAACGAAATTTTCTCAAGCTTTTTTGAGATAAACTCTCAAAATTCTAAGCTAAGTAATTAATTTTACTTTATTATGAACTTCTATTACGATTTTTAATGTGCCATATAAAGTAAAATAATAAAGAAAATAAAATGTCATTTTTTATATAAGATTAAAACATAATTTTAGGAGCTTTATACGTTAATTTCTCTTAAATCCGGCAAACTACAAAAAAAAATTAAAAAATAAATAGATTGTGTATTTCAAACCCTAAAAATCGAGGTATGGGTTTATGGATGTAAAAAATTGTTAAAATCTGAAACCAAAGTTCATACAAGATTGGGTAATCTCCTTTCAACTGTATAACTAGCACGGTTCATGAGCCTAGTGACAAACGGACGGACGGACAGCGGAGTCTTAGTAACAGGGTCCCATTTTACCATATGAGCACGGAACCCTGGAAAAGCGGTTCTGTATTTAAAATGTTCTTCAGTGCAATGAGAAAATGGAATAAGCTCCGGCAGCCAGAGCAAAGTTTCTCATCAAAGAAATGAAGTGCGGGATCGGACAAAAGCTCGACGCAGCAACATCGACACGCAATCAAATTTTTAAACAAACCCCTCGCTCCACAAAAATTTAATTTACCGCAACGGACCGCGGCGTGTTAATAAATAAAATAAGTAAAAATACAGTCCGCGTTTCGGATTGCAGTCATAACAGGGCAATAAAAACGCGGCCCGTCCGTCCGTCGCACTGTGCACCAGATGTGCAACCTCCAATTTCAGAGGAGCAATACGAAACACATATAAAAACTTGGTTCGCAGTTACGATACCTGCGAACGTAAATAGGGGTTTCGGAGATCGCGATCCGAACGATGCACGGGAATATTGTGCGCCAACTTTTATGTCTGCTGCAGCCGATATGTCCTGGGAAAAAGGGAATGTTGACACGAGAGATGATTTCCGTTGAATAGCAATGACTATCAATTGTGACACGGCTCAAATTGCTCACAAAATAACATTTGAAGAAGAAGAGAAAGCCAATTTCAAGAAATTCCAACAGCAATCTTGCTGTGCGTCGATTAAAAAAGGAAATTAAGTAATCAACACTACAAAATGTAATTAAGTTTCGATATTCGACAGCGACTCAGCGTATCAATTCAACTCAGTGTATCAATCTAATATGAAGAAACACAGCGCACTAGTATAACTGAATCTACATCAATCAAAGATAACCTTCTACTACACAACTGATTTGAGATCACAAGCCCGTGTGATTTTAATCTATGGCTGAAACATATTATTACTAAGGCAGCCCAGAATCCAAAACCGACCTTATATCCCAAGTAACACGAGTGATAATGAAGTGGCTTGATTGCGAAGTTATAGCCGAATTATAATTTTGCTTTCGCACACTCGTATCTCTCATTTCTCGTGTCTAATGTCAATAATGTTAAGTGCTCTTTTGAAATATTGCCAGACGGAGGAATTGCTCGGGGAAATTCGGGCATGGCTTTCCGGAGTTGAGCTTGTGAAACACTTGAAATTCCAAATATTAGTTAGGCACCTACTTCGGAGCTTTTTCCCGATTATTCACGCTTCATTACAGTAGCTTGTTTTCTATATTTTATTGAGCAAGAGAGCTCTCTTCCAAATTGATTGTCAGTCGTGCCTTCCTTAAAACAATTTAGCCGAGTATTACCTACTGCCAAAGATTAATGTTTCTCTTTCAACTGCTTAAGTTATAATAAATCTCTGGCAAAAATAACAATGTAATACAGGTAACAAGAAAGCTTTTATCGATTGTTGAAATAAATTTTCGCTTCATGATTGTGCAGTCACGATTTTTAAGAGACGGACCGCTCCGGTTTGTATCAAAACGTTTTGTCGCATAAATATTTAGAGACGTTTAAAAAGCTTTTAAGATGATCGTATTTCATTGGCCGTCCAAGTATAATATAGTGGGTATTTATTTATAAACATTTATCACGAAAATTGGGACCAGAAATACTGGAATAGCAATCGAATGCTTTATTGGAAAACATTTTTAATTCAATAGAGAGTTATTTGAAACATTCAAGGAAAGGTTTATCTTTGTCAGGGTATAGGACATTCCGGATTACCTCAACGTCTAACGTTAACGCGGGATTAAACATCGAGAATGCAATCTAGGTCAAAATTGGAAACTGAGAAACTGAGGATTCGATTACAGTTTTAATACGTCATGCCACTCTTATTTCTAGGATAGGTGATGCAGTACAAATTTCGCAAGACACATAACTTACCGAAGGCCCCTAAGCGAATGGCAAAACAAATGAAAGCAACTAAAAGGCCAATTACCTGGCTCTAATTTGTGTTTCGTGAGGGTGGTTCGGTAATCTTGTCTCGACCACGAAGCAATGAGTTTCCGAAACCTATATACATCTTTTCACATGATGAGCGAGCGATATGTGAAGAGTTAAACTAAAAGCTAATTTGAGCTTTATTTACCTTGGTGAGATTAACAAGGACCTACACGAGTATGCAGCGAAAAATCGTTATTGGACGTACGAATCCCGTGTAGAACGAGAGGATTAAATTGTCCATCGGTGTTGCTAAAGCCAATCCCTGTTGGTGTGCGATGATAAACGTAGATTAAACTCGGATTGACGTCACCGTAATCCGTCGGCGAGCGCGATCCGATATTTTTAATACGACGGCATTTTGATTTTGCTCATTCGCCTTTTGGACGTGGCCTAAATATTTAGCCATTACTTGTGTCGTTCCGAACACCATTGCCTTTGTGAAGTAATTTGTATTCCGTAATTGGTATAATAATTTTGGGGCCTACATTTATTGCTTGAAAAGCAAAGTATAAAAATAATAAACGGTTTAGCGATATGGATATTGCACAAGCCACGCCACGGCTATAATAACAATATTAATATAATAATTGTAATATGGCATGAAATCGTCCCACGAAAATGTTTTACTGTATCACTGGAATAGGATCTGTGTAAAATATCAGAATCGATGACAATACAAGTCGCACGTCGATCAAAAATAATTAGGTTCTATTCAATTATTCGTTCCAACCGCTTGAAGTTAATATGCTGTATTATGGTTATTGACATTAATAGCACTTTTTGAATACGATACGCGATTATGGATGAATTCAATATGTAAGAGCAATAGAAAGTGATAGGCGTGTTATCAAGATAAAGCATTACGGACCTATGTCGGTTTTAGGTTATCTTTGTAATAATAATGGTAATATACCGCAAGTAGGTCACAGTATAAAGTGAATACCTACTAAATAATAACTGAAAGGGACAGCTTTGAGCGCTACTGGACTTTGTTGCGATAATAGTGAAATTATGATGGCTGTTTTGTGGCATAATTAAGCAGAATGGAACCTTCATATCAGAGATTAATTATTAATTTATACATTACATGAAATCGACTATACTGATTATAAGCAACAAACATCTCAAAATGGATCGCTTTCGTTGGATTATTTTCGCTTAACCTTAGAGAAGTAGCAGCGGTTTTTTCTAATATTATATAAGATTATACCGTTAGCTACTTAAACATCCAAGGAGCTCGATATGCAAATCACTAGACCAGGAGCGGAAGCTGGATGGACAGACACTTCACTAAAATGAACGCCCGAATAAAAGTGCTACGCAATACCGATGATTTATTGCGTTCGGCTAGTGAAAATCACCACACTCGAACTTGAATAGGAACAGCTGTAAAAACATGCGAGTCTAAACGTTTACAAAGTGACATAGATAAAGAGTTCATTGAACCAGATTTTGAGTGCGCGATTGTAAACAGTTTATAATATGGCGCTGATAAAATTAATCCGTCATCTTTTGTATTTTTTTCAAATGTCAAATGTAAGGTGCTCTGCCATGTGGTGACGGCAGAGCAGAATACAAATTGTCACCATCCCATCATAGGATAAAGACAGTAATGAGAAATGGACAGCAGCGTTTCTCTTACGCCACCTAGTAATGTACTGCGATTTCCGTGCTCTATAGATGGCAATAGCCTCGCCACATGGAACCTGACCCGATTGACGAAACGTGGTTTTTTCACCACTGCCTACTCCTTCGGGGATATAGGCGTGATTTATTTATGTATCAAGTAAAAAAAAGAGAAACTAGGAAATTCCCCTAAATAAAGAAAATTACGAAATACTAATGGCGCGAAAACTGGTAGGTTCGGAAGTCGAACTAAAAGCAAAATAAGTCACTGAACCGAAAATATCTGATGCCAAAGCTATTGACCTTCAACTATACAAAGCAAACACTTATTATAAGATAATTGCATTTTTTCCAAATCGGAATCCATTAAATCTGAACTGCATGAGTCGATTTCCTTAATGGCCTTTCGAAATGTCACTGCACCGCTGTCCTCCAGGTTGTTTACCTTTGACCTTACAATCGTACATCTCGTTTGGACCCTACGCTCGCAATAAAATGGACCAAATTTAAATTTATTGACGCAACCTGGAAATCATTTCTGGAATCACACGCCAAAAATTGTCCCATATATTATTCACGACAGACGCCTAATGAGGTTGTTCAACCGAGCGTTTTAGATACAATCGAATGTATTGTCGTCGATAACTGTGGCGACAGTCTTTTAGACGAGACAAAATATATACGGAACATTTGTCACGCTCTGCCGTTTTAACTGGTTAATAAATATTAGTTTAAGTCACTCGTACTACCGTCACTGCTAACCTGAAAGACGTACTCACAGTTTGATGCTGCAATAAATCTTCATGAAAACCCAGAGACGTTATTACCTGTAACAAACGTAAATTCATCTGTTAGCTCTTCAATTGTCACTACTACGTTAACGTTTTCTTAAAGTATATTAAAAGGTACGTTGCATTGAAAAGTATGGCAACAAAGGTGAATGACCGGCCAAGTTTTTGAATCTCCACCCAGATTTGGAACTTTAAAAAATGATAATAGTATGTATCGACACTGAATAATTCATAGTTTACTGTCCATACGCATGATCGTTAATGTCCATTTTTCACGTGTACTCCATTCATGTATTCCTACATTGTCGATCTAGATATTTAAATTTGAATGATGACAGCCTCTGCTGTATAAAGATTGGTTTTTATTAAGTTTGCCGTGTTAAGATATACATTTCATATTTTCGGGTGGGATACAAAATGGCGTGTATAGATGCTCGTTCTTGTAGGTACAGTCGATTCCCTCACATCCATTCCATGCTTGGCTGCGCCTCCCCTCGCCACCCCTGGCGAAGTCGTGGTTGATCCCCCCATGGCCACTTGCGTCGTATCCCCTGCTGCTCTAAATTACACTGATGTTCACCTAAAACAGAACGTACGAGCTAATATAAAATTTCGCTTCGCTTACCTCACCTTAATACTCCCGTTCTTATATTGAAAATTCTCCAAATTATTACTCGACCCCGCAAAAGATTGTTTGCAGACGACAATCTCATAACGTCACTGAGATTTCATTTTTTACCGGTAATATTAATCCAAATGCTTTCTCTCTTAAGCGATGTCAGCTGCTCATGTGATTTACAACATGTACGTAATATTCGTGATATAAACAGGCGAGCTCCGTACGGCGGGGGCTTGAAAATTGCGTACAGTGCTTGTAGAAAACCATAAAATTAAAAAGTAATGGCAATAAAGTCATCATAATACGTGACCGAAGAAACTGGTGTGCCGCTATTTCCGTCGATTTTACGTTGACTGTAAAAAATAAACTGTGTCCGTTTGTGTGTGCAGTACGACAGATGGGTGGTTACATCTGTTTCCATGATTACTGGAGGCCAGTAACAGGTGATCCCTAGTCCTGTCGGCTCATAAATACGCCTGCCCGGAGGGATTGGAAGTTATTATTACTTCTACAAACTAATCTGTCATACCGCGGCGGGCTCCGGTTTATTTTTCAACCAGTAAGCCAGCCTCCGTGTTAAAGGGCTCGTGATACATATAAGCCACATCACAGCGGGAGGGAGTATATTTTGGAGTGAAAAAAGCAAAAGCTAACGCCCCAAAACTGCGATGCTGCGCAAGGAAACATTTAAGGAATTTACGAGAATTCCCGTTAAAATATACACATAACGAGAAGGGAAAACATTTGCAAGTTTCAAGAGACCGCGCCCGGGGACGGAAAGTGATAAAAGAACATTGCTTTAGAATATTTTTTGTACAGGAAGCTTTTAGGTTTTATTATGAGTTTCTCCCGGATTTAGCATTGAAGGATGGTTATGGTGTTGTTTGCAACTTATGAGGAAATCGGATCTTTGATTAGACTATTCGACGCTTCAATGCAATTCAATTCAATGTAGATAACTGCTTTTCACCGGAGTCGAGGGGCACCGTGACCTCCCTATCGAACTTCCAATTGATTTACCTCCGATATAAGATGAAAAGTTATGCGAGTAGCTTAGCCCGCATAAAAAGTTTTCAATTCACCCAAAAGTTATATGTGAGGCCGTTTGAATAAACCGACGTTAACTTTACGAATTTTTCTGTTTTCCTTCCACGCATTTCGATCACTAAGCTAATGTGTAGGGAGGTCAGCGCTTTCAAAGGCACAGAAAGTTTGTTAAGTAGGTATACAATTATGAATTCTGTTCAAAGACACACGATCAATATTAATAAGAACATCATAGGAATCATTTATTCAAAGTATCTGACCAGTACCTACCTAAAATGGAATAGCCCCAGGCAAAACATCAATAAAATTATGTTTGTAGACACTTGAATAATGCGTATCTACCGATAATGTTATACAACGATGGCTTTTAATTAATATCTCAAATGAATTTTGACCATGTCCGAATTCGGTCTGATGTCAAAGTTGGCCATAAAAGGCGCCTGAGTTGTGGGTGTATTATTAATAACATTCATTACTTAGCAGTTAACGACCGCTCATATAAAACGTCAGAATTGAAATGGAAATATTAAAGTAATCTGGATTTGACCTTAATAGGTAAAAATCATGATTACGGTTGTTAGCTATTTATTCGACATGTTGACTTCCGTGCGCGGAGATTACTTGCGTTCGCATATAAGATTGCATTAATAGATGGATTAGTTGAAAAACAAAAATCGGAAGCGTTCTACAACCGGTCGACAAATTTCCGCAGTGCGCTATAGAACCAGTTTATTGCGAAGGTTGTTCTCCGAGATTTTGCACTTCTGATTTCGAGTGTATTATTAATGACTCATCCAGTGCGTTTACCGATCTAAATCTCGATATTCGTATAAAAGACGATACCTAACAGTTTCAAAACGAAAATAACACAAAGCAAGTTTCCTTCGATGTTGAAATTTAAAATCAATACGTCCAGTTTCTATCGGTTATCAACCGATACGTGAAACTCAGCTCATTGGCGTGGAAGAAACGATTAGTGAATGGTCCAGGGATCATATTTCGAAGACCTTGGTTCGTTAGATCGTTCAAGCGATAAGGCTTGTATTGTGCTTTCACGGAAGAGACTAATCGTGAACACTTCGTGATGTCGTTTTTTCAAGTGTTTCTTTAGATACGCTTTTATTGTTTCTTTTTTCAACAAGCAATGTTATGTACTATTACGACACAGATTAAGTCTAATTTTGTTTGACCGCCTCGATGCTCAGCATCAAATGACTCTGGATTTTTATTAATTGTTTCATTTTTAACTGATTGTTCGGTAGCAAATCTTATTTCTGTGCTTAGGAAAGAGCCATTAATAATTTTGATAACATAAATCATATCTGGATCAAGAATTATTGATGACTGTAAGAGTTAGTTATCGTTTATCTATGGAGGTAGTGTTTTTCGACTAATTGTATTACGTGGCTTCGAAGGCCGGTTGGGTCGTGAATAGGCACTTTAAAATGGTACGTTTCCCTCTTTTAAGTTACCTTGATATCATTGGTTTGTACTCGGGGGCATGTTCGCGGCAATTTCGGTGCACGGAAGTATTCGAGTTTATTAGAAGTCATTAAACACGTATGTTGCGTTATGAATTTAATAAATATCACTTTATTGTTACTGCCTATAATTACAGCTTGAGTGTTTGATTAGTTCGTGATTATTAGAACACGTCTATTTATCTCCAAAGTGGTGGGTTGTATTAACACCTACAATTTATTAGCCCCAAGTAGTTGGGCAAACCTATTGCCATCTATTGGGCACGATAACAGCAGTTTGTTTCTCAGTGGTATAACAGGAACGCTGCTGCCCATGCCTCGTCACTGTTTTAACCTAACGCACTAAAGAGATGGGAGAGTGACAATTATATTTTGATCTGCCGCCACTACATGGTAATATTAGTAACGGTGTATCGATTTTGATGCTTGTTCAACTGTCTGATAATGATGGTCTATTAAAGTATGTAATGTATGTTTGTGAGTAACATTACTCTAAATCAATATAAGCAATAAAAAATGTAAATTAAAGTAAACAGTTCTAATTAGACCTATTTACCTGTTGAAATGCAACTTCATTACAATTTACAACTCTATCGCTGAACCATTAACTCTCCATTCCACATCAAGCACATATGAAAAGTGAGTCTCGCTAAACAAGTAAATTGGTTCGAACATTTGTTACTTGTATTTTACTAAACACCACAATTTTCGAGCGATCTTCATTAACCAAATCACGCACTGCAAAGAATTTGGGTATTCGCTTGGAACTTGGGAGAAGCGATTTCTTTTTTATTTGTAAAAGTCCGAATATCGTGAAAGAAAAAGCGGTTGATTTATTTTGCTGTATTGTCTCGTAATTTCTCGAATCCTTCACTCCTACTGGTATCTCGATAACAATAACTCGTTTCCGTGACAGTTTAATGTCATCAGAACTGTATTTACTACGCAGTTGATGTTATTTTTGTCTTCTTTTTCTTATTCTTCCCTTGTCACGCTCTACACATTTTCTTTTTCACCAAGTTCTCATCCACGACTCTCGCTATCATATTCTCTTTTACTCATCCATCTCTTCCTTGGCCTTCCTCTCCTTATACGTCCTTCCGCTTTCAGGTATTAACCTAAAATTCTTCTGGAATAGCTTTCATCTCTTCGCATAACATGATCAAATCATTATAATCATCCAAGTCTTATCATTACTCCGCAGTCTCTCAAACAGTGGCGCTGCTTTCGAAGTTCCCCAGATATTAATAATGTAACTATATTAAAAAGCAGTCTTGATGCATTGAAGTCCAATTTAAGCTTACTACTCGCTACTCTAAAGTTACACTAGCGTAGCCTGAACTAACCTTCAGAGATTCGGATTTTTAAACACCATTTCGTAACGATATAACCATCCATTGAATAGATAAAAATCTTGAATTGCCTTGCGTGTTGCCACTTCCATGTTCCAATTTTGGAAAACCTTATTACCCGACCGAACCGCGAGGGGCACCACTTACAACTGTAACACGTACAAATGGATGATTTTCAAATTGTTAGTTTTTATCTTTGTTAAAACAATGGGTGCGTGAACAGCTATTACGACGTCAACGATTTAGTCGTCAGCGACGTGAGATGTTGAAACGTACAATATAGATTAAGTTAAAATATCCATGAACATGTAAAGTGTCGAGGTGTCGGGGTAATCATAATGTGTTATTCTTTTACACGAAGAAGGTTGGGCTTGGTGGGATTTTGAAGGCGACAACGCTGGGAACATGCCTCAGCTAAATCGATAATTGAAATGTCGCTTTTTCTTCCTGCCCAGTGCCCAGTTTATGTAGGGTTGGCGCAGTATCTTTCCTCTTCCATTTATATCGGTCAGACGTCAATAAGCTATCCACTCCCTTTTGATTCATATCACTCATCATACCGGAAGGTGCTAATAACAAATTTTATCGCACCCAGGCCAGCATGGAAGAATTTAATGTCGCAAAATCAAAATATATAAATGGATTGCAGTCACACGACTGATAATTGCAAAAACAAGCGATTGTATTGCCATGAATAACTCCAAGTAAGGGACCTATAAATATAATTAGAGCATTTGTAACAACTCCACCGAGAAAGCCAGAAACGAACTCGGCAATAGCAATAAAACCGTAAAACACACTGGATCACTCATTATACTCACAGGCCACAGTAACTACACCTACTAAAAATCCAATTTATTTTAAGAAATAACTTGCCCACGTACAAACAATTTGTTTGGCGTGAGTACTTGACTTTTATTGGTCGTTATGCTGATAATATTGAAGAGGAACTGTGAGAGCGGTTAGTTACCTCTGATTCTGTTACCGCGGCAACATTGCACACCACTTTGACTTGTAACTGTGATATGGAGATTATGTTTATTTACGCTTCTACGGTTTAAATTCACACTGTACTTGATTACATATTACATGGTTCAAACCATATTCGAAAAATATGGAAATGTACAACGTGGTTGAATATGTATTTGATCTTATTGCATTCATATCCAATGAGGTATCATCGCTAAAAAAATAGTAAATAAACGGTATTTTATAAATATCACAAACTTTACTACAATACACACTATTTGTCCATTTAATTTGGAATTCAAATATGTAGAATGATAATTAATCATCTGACTGGACTATAATAAATAAATTAAAATGAAATTATTATGAAGTATTAAAATGCAATCATCAATATTGCAGAAGTCCGAAAATCTACGAACCTCTAAAGATTGTTAACAGTTCCAAAATAAAAAGCTACTTTTAAGAATGTTGTTCTTGAGAACAGGCATCTGTATCGATTGATCGAAACGCTCGAAACTACAGCAAAAATACGGAGCAAATAATAAGAAAATCAAAGCGAGCTCCCGCGATACATATAACCTCGATGTACAATTACGAAATAACTAAGCCGCTCGCATGTTCGCTGTACGTGTTCATAATACGCTCCAGCTCCTCATTATCAGGGGCGTACCGCGAAAGAAACTTGACCTTCTTACGTTGCCTTACCTCTAAAACCTGTGTGGGATTGTTTGAGGATTTCTCACAAAGCTAATGTAACGAACTCTTTTAGGGAATCTCCGTTAGAAGTTTCTGTACCAACTTAAATTATCAATACCCTTATTGCGACTCGTTAAACTCCATTTTAACTTTTAACGTGAATAATATTTGTGCTAATTGACATTTTTAATTGAAAACATCAATTGTAATTCAAAGCGCTTGGTGTCATTTTGAAGTCTTACAACACAAGCAGTTGTAAAAGTTGTTTCAATTGAAAGGAAGAACACATAAAAACATGTGTCAAAGACAAAAATTTTAATTTGTCCCAGGGGACATTTGCGAAAGGTCAGATTCGCAAATAATTTTGCTATAACTGGGAATTAGTAATTAAATATAATGAGCTCACAATTGGCACTATAATTAAACTCGAAAGAATTAAATAAATTTTTCCACACATAATGATATTCAGCGTGGTAGCAGTGATGAGGAATTTCTTTATTGCTTTATTGCATATATTCGACTATAGTTAAACAATTTAGGATACTCAAATAGATGAAAATGCTGACACTTAAAAAAATTAGTAAAGAATTTCGCCATCACTATTATGTAAGTGTTAACAAAGAAGATTTGCGAAAATTCATAAGTGTGTAAGTTATGTATCAAATAAATACGAAAGTCGACGATTTCAAAACATTGTAAAGGCTTGTAGTATCGCGATTTCGCTTAAATGTGTTAATGTTCTAAGACGAAGGGCAAACGAGTATTGCAAATCAATCCGTGCATAAATAAACCTTGGTTGCGGTGTCGCATAAAACCACAATTAATATGACGATTAATGTCAAATTTGCTGGCATGATTTGTTTTGAATGAAGCGCTTTCATCCACAAAATTTACTGTAACGCCGCTGTAACTCTAAATCCTTTCATTTTAAGCATCTCTTTCATTGAAATCTGTCACCGTAATATTCACATTATATTTATCGTCAACTCAGTCGGTCTTTCCTATATTTAAAAGGAAACACATCGTTGAACTTATATGTTAGTTTCTCGATATTACCGTGGTGAAATTCTAAAATAGGTTTAGCGAATAGTAGCGTAACTTGTAACTTATTAGTTTATACACTAGTTGTGAACTTGTACAACTCGTTATGCAAATCATAGAGTAGTTATAACTATTATGCAACCGTTGGTCCAACTTTATGCAGTATCAAAATGGAAAATTATATTAGTAAACATTGAATAAAATAAATAGGGCTAGGGTATAGAATACAATAATCGTTTCAACTCAAATAACACTAAAACTATTTGACTATAATATACTGTTACTTTGGTGTACTATCATTTCGTAGACATTTAATTAACAGTTTTGTAATATATTGTAAATGAAATCGTTTCAAATTACTGAAGTTATGTCTATCAACGTAATATCTGCAGTCATCTAAAATTGTAATCAGTTACAAGATTTTAATTAAATTTAACGAATGCATAGACAAAACGAAATATAAACCGATACCGATTCGATTTAAATGCGACCTGAATTTGTAACCGTCTATGAGTGAGTGTGTGAAATTATTTTATGGCTGCTCTGATGGGGCTTCCGAAGAGAGTATTGTAATGTTTGTTATTATTTCAACAATTTCAATTTCCACTCGACATTCATAGTCAGAAGCACTCTAATTTATCCACGTGAAAGCAAAACAAGCAGAACCGTTAACGCTTTGTTATCAACAATAGGTGACATTAGGGTCAACTAAAGAGTCCAATTAGTAACAAAACAGACCATAATAATAAAATTATCTCGATATGGCTACTAAATCATGGCCACAGCCTTGGTTGAACCTTCTCTCGAGTCGTGTGGGTGGATATTAAAAGACGTCTACTCGTGCGACACATTTTGTAACAAGTTTCACAATGGATATAAAATAAGAGAGGATTAAGAATATTTTATATGGTGCCACATAACACTAGTTCAAAGTTAACGGTTTTATCGGAGCAACAAGAAATTCAGCGCTAGCTTCGAACCTGGTAATTATTCTCAAGGTGGTCATTACGGGAATTAATACTCTTTAGAGACGTTACCGAAACAAAAAAGTATTCTAGACAAACTTTGCCAATTTGTCAAAGTACGGCCGGTGGGAGGAGAACAAATTCATTTTTAATACATAATCAATAGCCAATTTAATAAGAGATAAAATTTAGTACGCAGACTGTCGGATCTCCACGTAAAATTTAAACGAAAAACGGCTCAATACGCTAAAGTTTTGCTCTCCTAAGGCACGGAAGTTAATAAAAATCGGTCCCAAATGACTGTAACAAACTTTTGCGTAAGCAAACCGATACTGTTGCGATACTGTGAAAAAAGGAACCCCCTTTCGCCTATAAACAAGAAAAGCGAAAAAGTAATTTGTCAAGTAAATCCTCTAGGAGTCCCGTTTAGTAGGAATAGGGACACAAGTTGGAGAGAGACAGATATAGTGCAGGGTTGTCTGATGTCCTGATTTATGACAAATGCCCTATTAATGATCAATGATCTCTTTATGTAGACGATAAAAACAGAGAAGGCGTGTTTAATCTTTTTTCTTGAGTAGAATATCGGATTACAATTTATTTAGCGCTCATCTCAAATACTTGTGTTCGGTAAATTACTGAAACTTCACCGTGAAGATTATTAGATATGTTTAAGTACAGTTAATATATTTATTTTTAAATTACGTCCAATTACGCTAGATAGTATAAAGTGATCGATTCGTTTATTTGTCGTTTCTGAATTGCTGTTGACTTGAGACAATAATGAATTATACCTATTACACCTTTCGTGTAAGTATTTGCCTAATGCAAATACTTACACGAACCATTGATTTATACCGTTTTAAAACAAGACTTTATTATACATTGGTTTATTTCAATAGCACACTAACAAAGCATAATTCAAAAGATTTAATTTCTATATTACTATTACTGTAATACATTACAAGTTCATACAATCTATATCATTTGTATATTGCATGCTCGCTAATATGTAATATACTTGCAACTGAGGCATCATGGGGGGTTCATTTTGATTCACACCCCCTTTATTTGGGACATTAAAGGGCTTGTGGATGATAATAAATAAAAAGTAACAAATACAAAAAAGCGGTTCTCTCAATTTTTTTTCTATCCTCTCAATTTGCATAGCAAAAATCCGAGTAATTAT